>BMAV01022312.1:209889-289374 GCA_019973955.1 Trichonephila inaurata madagascariensis | reverse complement strand
CCTGCAGATAATTAATATTTTAACTATGTTATAGATGTTTTCCAGATATCTGAAACCGCGAGATAACTATAAATATAACATGTATATGAATCGTTAAGGTATCCGATTACGTTCGGAACCGTGATTTTGCAAAAGCATATAAATGAATAATATTTATGATATTTAGTGTCACTTAGATTAAAAAAATGTATATAAAATTGTTTTAAGAATAGTATTACAATAAAAAATTATTTAAGTACAATATTTTGACAAAAAATGAACATAGAATGACCCATTTTCAAAATATTCTCCTTTTGTTAAAAATGCTTCTATTATAATAATATTTTGCCTGTAAATAGCTCAGACCTTTGTACTGAGGCTCAACTAGAATTTTGAAATATATAACTTAGAAGTGGGTTTATCCTTGTTTTATGACAACAGAGAAGAGAAATTTTAAGAAAAAAAACACCGATAATTAGTTCAAATGATTGTAATTCTGAAAATAATGTGAATTTTTCAAAAGTCATAGTTGAGCCTCTGTACAGAGGTCTGAGCTATATGCAGGCAAAATATTATTATAAAAGAAGCATTTTTCATTTTTCACAAAAGGAGAACATTTTGAAAAAATGTTATTTTAAGTTCATTTTTTGCCGAAATGTTGTATTTAAATAATTTTTTTCATCAAAATGTCCATAAAATAATTTTATACATGTAATCTAATCTAAGTGACACTAAATATCATGAAAATTTTCCATTTATGCGCCTTTTTAAAATCATGGTTCCCAACGTAGTCGGATACCTTAATATATATAAATGAGGTTATATTCAGATAGCATGAACATTTGTGTAAAAAAATTTCTTAGTAATATAGCTAAAAGCAAAAAATAAATAAATAACCACAATTGAGCGCTATATTTTATATAAAATAGTTTTAATGTAAAATATTTAAGTATTCCATCGAATTAAAGGATGCACTTAAAGCCTCAACTCAATTAAATCTCGTGGAAATTTTTGGTGTGAATAGGGAATCGACGGAACAAGGAAATTAAAATAAAACTGTATGAAAGGATTATATGGTATTAGAAACACACTCCAGAACATAGAAAAGTTCTTTAGAGCATACTCGCCACTTCGGTATACTACTATCTCATTTATTCTTGCCGTAAAACTAGCATTGCTTTATAAATTAATATGAATAACAGGTTTGCTTAAACATCAGCCAGCAGCATATATTATGTTTCATTAACTGAAATTATCTCGCTCGTAGTTTCAATGAGATCCTCAGGATAAATCTTGCAAGTGTTCACAAAGCTAAAATCTGTCTACATAATCTGCACTTAATACTGAAAGCCGGAATTCATAATTTACTAAATTTACGGTTGAGTTAAGCAGATAAAATGGAATTTTTCTATGTAATAGTACTAAAAGGGGTGTGTATAGTTTGATTTAAGTATACTTCTAAGTGCCGTAATGTTTAAAAATAATAGCGAACTTCACTCAACTCTTCCTTTGAAATAATTTGAGTTGTAATGATTCCATATGAAAAAAGTTTACAAATCTAATTTCCCATTGTTTTCACGTACTTAAAATTTACCACACTGATGTCAAAAACTGAAGAATAATTTGGAAACTGCAGAAATGAAAAGGTTAAATGAACCAAAAACCTCGAAATTGCGCATACAGGATCTATAGATATTAACCAATGATTGTGTGCATACAAATTTGTTCTCAGTCATTTCAAGGTACTACAGGCCCCAGTGCTCTTATTCAAAGATGACAACGCGAAATCAGATAGTTCTCAACCCACAGATGAATATCTTGAAAATGAAAACATCAAAAGTATATGTAATGAGCAGCAAGAATCCCAGATTTAAATTCAATGTAGCAAGTTTGGAACGTAGGTGAGAAAAGCTTCTCCCTTATCACTTTTCTTGAAAGGGCATTTCTAAGCTCAAAACTATTCTGCTGCAGGAGTGGTAGAATTTGTCTCCGCTATCGATTCAGACCATTGTACGTAGTGTGGAACATAGCTGTTACGCTTTTCTTGAAACAAGTAGCAGTGTCTCTTCTTTTCTTGAAACAACTAACGAACTTATTCTTTTATCTATTGTGTCATTTACAAAAATCAAGCAATGGTTTTATTTTTAGGCTTATTTTAACTGTTCTTTTTATCTGAGATAACTTCCTAATTGCGCCACTTTTAATTCCATTTTGCCTTTTATTTTACATTCTACTAAAAGAAATAAAACATTATCTTAAAATTAAAATAAAACTTTTAACATTATAATTGTAACTTTTGATCATCAGTGCAAATAATCGCATATTAGAGATTCATAAATAAGCAACAGCGTCATATTCAATCCAAAAAAAAATATTTTTTTAAATTAGATTTTTTTTTTTTTGCTTTGTTTTATAACACAATAAAAAATGCATAAGATAAAATTTTAATAGATGTATATGTATTTTTAAAAATATCTTGTACATGAATATTTGTTTAATAGTAACGTTATTCAGTACTGATTGAAAATTCTTTCAGTTTTTAATTAGTGTCAGTTGCATAAAATGTATTATGAAGAAATAATTTGAGAATTTAATTCTAATTAAAATCTAATTCTATTAAATCTGTTTAAAAACTGTTTGAAACGAATCGAAGTTCACATACAAGTTTGGGTATAATTAAAATCTGTATACATTCCAAAAGTCCCTTAACAGCTATCATTTAACCACAATATTTCAATGAAAAATAGCATTAGAAGCAAAATAAACCTAAATTTCTAACTAAAAATCATTAAGTTTCATTTTCTTAAAAGACGGTAGCTTCAAGACACGGTCACGCTCCAGAGACACCGGCTTCTTTTGTTTGACTCAATCAAAAATTGCTTGCGTTGCCATCTAACTCACCGATTTACTAATACACTCACACTCAAAAACTCACATCTTCTTTACAGTTGCAATCTCATCCTCTTACTTTCAAACTTCAGATCCTTTTGTATAACAATCCTAATCTGCATATCACGGTTCCTTCACAAGAATAAGTTCTCAAATAAAGGAATCAACAAAATAAATTTCCCCAAAGGTTAATTGAAACCGCATGAGCACTCGCTACAGGGTTTGAAAGATTTCCATAACAGTTCATACTGAAAAGAGGTTAATTCAAATGAAGTCCAACAGATTTCAAGTATTATCTAAAATCCGTTTCCCAAATCCTTCAAGCAATATTCAACTACAGATTTCTTTATAAAAAGTACACTAAAAATTTGTTGTGTTCTTTATTTAAATTAAATGACTGTTTCCGCATTGAATCAGAATTATGTGAAAAATTTACATTTTTTTACAATGGTAGAACATATTGACTTACTTGTTGTAAAGTTGGAAAAATATATTGTATAAAGGTTTTGTGAAACGATTTGTATACAGCAGTTAATATTATGGAAACAAGTATACAGAATTTGAACTCAATTGTAAAGTGAAGAGATATGCTGTAAAGAATGGAATACATTTTAAATACATGTAAGATGACACACGACAAATGAAACTAATACGATGAGCCAGTATTCGTCTCAAATGCTGATTATTCACAGCAGATAGACTGTGGAAGTTAAGTGTATCAAGGTTTGCTTTTGTAACTTAAAAGCGCTTGTTTATTGAAGAACTGTATGAAAATTATTTACTTCCTTAAATTTCAGGTGAATGTTTCGAATAAATAGCAATCTCTATTACATTTTATTATGATATTTTTATTTTTCATTCTTATTACCACTTACGACATGATCATCTTACACTAATTTTAGTATTTATTGTGATCGTCATCTGTGTTTTCTTTTTAATTGAAAGCTTACAGTGGAGTCTGTGATCTTTTATATAATTTTCTGCATTAAAAAAAATTCTTGAAATGTCAAATTAGGTGGAAGGCAAATATATACACAGATAATATACATAAGTTCTGATAAAAAGAACCCCTCAGGAGGCTCACCTTCTTTAGGTGAGTACGGGTGTCACAATCCCGAGGTACCCTAGTGATCTTTTCCTTTTCCCAAGGGGTTTATTATCTTTGATAAACACGGGTGTCATGACCCCGGAGTACCCCAATGATCCTTCTCTATTTTCGACCCTCTCTCTTGTCATTCAGTTTCTCCTTTTCTTCTTTTCCCGTCCAGACCTATGAATGTTTGGCGCAGTATAGCCAAAAATGGCTCTTGCGCCATAAAACACCAAACTCATCATCATCATCTGATAAAAAGAAAATTCGAAATCGGTTGATGCAACTCAAACGCAGCAGACAAATGTAAATTCCGTTGTTAAAGATCGTCTGAAATATTTTATAGAAGATTATAGTCCTTCACGCATGTTTTTCTAACTCAGTAAGAGCTTTAACACTTTGAACAGCAGAAATTACTTCCTTACTGTTGTTTAAACTGTGTGTATCATATATTTTTCTGCATTAAAACAAGGAGAGCATGTCAGAAATTTTTAAGGCTATTGAACATTTAGACATCAAAAGGTTATTCGTTTATCTACTCTCTCTCTCTCTCTCTCAGTAAGAGATTTCCTGAGACCAACAGTCTTACAGACCGCAGTCAATGCTGTCTGTCCTTGGTGAGAACACCAGATCTCGTCCCAGAAATCAGTGTGAGAGCTCGTCCAATTCCTAGTCGAAAGAAGACTCTGATTGCTAAGCAGATGAACGTCTCAAAAAGAACAATGTATCGCTAAAGATAAAATGAAGACCTTATACCAAGTAATTATTGAAAAGTCTTTGGTCATCTTCTTACAAAAGACTTAAAGGGCCAGAGGTAAAGCAAAAACACTGTAGCGGAGGCACGCTCATTGCGGCCACATCCAAATTATGTTTAAGTTATCCGACTACGTTTGGAACCGTGATTTTGCAAAAGCATGTAAATGGATAATATTTATGATATTTTGTGTCACTTAGATTAAAAAATGTATATAAAATTGTTATAAGAATAGTATTACAATAAAAAATTATTTAAGTACAATATTTTGGCAAAAAATGAACATAGAATGACCCATTTTCAAAATGTTCTCCTTTTGTGAAAAATGCTTCCACATTATAATAATATTTTGCCTGTATATAAAACTGACCTTCGTACAGAAGCTGAACTAGAATTTTTGAAATATATAACTTAGAAGTGGGTTTATCCATGTTTTTCGACAACAGAGGGGAGAAATTTTAAGAAAAAAACGCCGATAACTATTTCAATTGGTTGTGTAACTCTGAAAATAATGTGAATTTTTCAAAAATGATATTTGAGCCTCTGTACAGAGGTCTGAGCTATATACAGGCAAAATATTATTATAATAGAAGCATTTTTCACAAAAGGAGAATATTTTGAAAAAAGATTATTCTAAGTTAATTTTTTGCCAAAAAATTGTATTTAAATAATTTTTTTGTCAAAATGTCCTTAAAACAATTTTATACATGTATTCTAATCTAAGTGACACTAGATATCATGAAAATTATCCAATTATGCGCTTTTTTAAAATCACGGTTCCGAACGTAGTCGGATACCTTAACGACTTGAACATTTTTGACGTTGAAGAATCTTTCAACAATAAGAATGACGTACAGTAATAACAATAGAAACAATAAGAATGCGCATACCCGAGAAATGCAGAAGAAGCTAAAGAGATGAAAAAATACACACAGGAAACTCATCATCGAGCTTCCGTAATGGTTTGGTGTGGTGTTAGCTATAGAGGTGTCTCAGATTTATTTTTGCAAAAAAGGGCTTAAAACCACTCCAAAAGTTTATTAAGACATTATCATAGAACCAATAGCTAAGCCTCTGAACGTGCACCTGTTCAATGAAAATATTGAACTTTTCAATGAGACTCTGCTTCTGCTCATAATCTGAAGACAACAACCAGGGGTTGAAAAAGAATGTGTAAGACTTCATAGAACTCTAAGTTTGGCCTTCCAGAAGTCTGAATTTAAATCCACTCGACTGCAAATTGTGTTCAGTATTAAAGGCAAAGTTACACAAAACACGGATTCCCAATCAGAACAGTCTTAAAAGTACTTCAAGGAAGGTTGGGAGGAATTTCCCTGGAGGTAGAGCGAAGCTCAATAAATGATTGTCTAAAGAATCTTCAAGTCCGGGGAAAGTCCAAAAGGGATCATTTTGAATAAAAGGCGACATACGTTAAGTTTATAGACAAAATAAAACTACTAAGATTTAGCTTTGAATTTGATTACTCAACGCGTTTTTTCTTTAAACTACAGTATTACCTCGACTTACGCGAATTCGAAGTTACGCGATTTTCAAATCTCGTCTATTCATCTTTTTTATATCCATCATCAGAACTCAGACAGAATCATTGCCAGAGCCTGATTTAATTGGTAACGTGATATTGAAGAAGTTGTCGATCTTGCCAAGCAAATAAATTTAGAAGCGGATAGTGATGACGTCCAAGAACTTCTGGATTCCCACCATTAGGAGTTGACCACTGACCAGATACTGAAGAACTTGAGTCTATAGACCCAGTTCAATCAGAAGATTGAATGACGATTGGTAATTTGATAGGTCTCAGTTTAATTAAAAAAAGAATAACTAATTTTAGAAAATACATGCTGCAATGAAAAGCGCATTTTTTCAACAAAATAAGGAATAAAAAAATTATTTGATCACAAGAAATTTTGAGGGAGAAAAAAATTATGAGCCGGCAAACTATTTCTTGTAGATTTTATAAAACTTTCTACATCTGAATAATTTTGGTTTGCGATTTTGTATTTGTATAATCTAGGAATTTATAAAGGCCTTTTATCCTAAATAATCATTTTCTTTCTTCTCAGGCCCCAGATAAAAATAATTTATGCGTATTTATATGAGAAATTATACCCCGACTTACGCGAATTCAACTAACGTGGTTATTACTCTGTCCCACCTATCGCGTAAGTTAGGGATATTACTGTACTTTCTATTTGTATCAGAACTTAGGGGTCATTACTATACGTATATATATTAAAATATCATATCGCCGCCCATCCTGTAAAGTGTTTAGTGACTCTGATGTTGATGCTGTAGGTGCTGGGTTCGAATCCTGGATGTTTAAGTAGTAATCTTTCTCTTCTTTGTGACGTGTGTTTCGCGCTTACTTCTATGTAAGCCCTTGTGTGATACTTCGTCGTGCACGGGGTTATAAATGTTCTCAATAATAAAATTATCATATCAAATAACAAACAACTGCAATTACGTTAAATAAGTTTTTAGAATTATTAAAAAGAGTATTTTTTCTGGTAGTTTAGTTTGAGAGATTAAATAATACAAAGTCTGCATAGTAAATTATTTTAGTTAAATAATATTTTTTTTAATTTTAATATAATGTGAATTATAAATTATTGTTTAAGTGAAACATAATTTCACTTAAACAATAATTTATAGTGACAGTAATATGTTTTCTGATATCATAACTTTCCACTGAAAGAAATCGAAATAAATAAAATGTTGCGCTGTTTCATTTTCATCTCTCACTTGCTACTTCTACTTTACACAGTTGTATGCATCGAGTCTCTCTCTCTCACTCTTACTAGTTTGATACTGTCAGTGGTTGTTAGTCTAATGCAGGGGTGTCAAACTCAAAGACTAAATTAGGTCAAACAAACAAGCTTTAACTTTAGGTAGGCCACAAATAAATAAATAAATATTCATAGAAACGTAAGTTTCTTTCGAATAATACATTATAATAAACGTATGTACAATAACAAGAAAAATTTAATGCTGACGTCCTGACACTTGAAATCTTTTCTCTGCTACTATCTTTCCAATTTCAGGATAATTTTTTTAAAAAAAATGGATTATATATTATTGTGTGCCGATATATTGGCCGGTCCACAAAAATTACCGTTGTGATTCGCGAGTATAACATGCCTGGTCTAATGAAATTAAAATTTTATGTAGTGTGCAATGGTGTGCCAAGACAATCGTCATTAAATATGACATTCACCAATTTCTGGTTATTCCTCAACATTGATATTTATTCTCTGATCTTATAAGGTTTGTTCACTTATATATTACTGTAATTGTTAAATCAGAAGTTTTTATTTTACTATGCTTTTGTATTGTTCTGAATACGGAATTATATCTAGTTTCATTTAAATATAGAATAATATACATTTTAATTAGATCTGTTATAACAATTTAGTATAACAGTGATACAAGAATCGTTTTATGAGAGGTTTAAATAAATATATACCAGAAAAATTGAAGTCTTTTCTTTTTTATAGTTTCATTTGTTAGATTATCCTCCTTTTCATTCAATGTCTTACTAACATAATTACTTAACAATTTCATTCAGTGCCAAATTATTCTGTACAGTAATAATAATGGTTATCCTCTTCTATCTTTCTCATGTATATCTGCTGAGTTTCACTTAAATTAAAAGTAATAAGCGTGATTCGTTATAGTTAAGTCTACATAAATAATTTCCTTGCGCGAATTTAATCAAATCACTAATGGATTCTTAATTAAATGTCAAGGTTCTTAGAAATTTGATCTTACACACGTCAACATAAATTTACAGGAATATATTTAAAAAAAAATCTTTAATTAAATGAAGGATTCAATCGATTTCAAAGAAACTATTTATAACGTTGTTAACATAAATAATGAAGACTGTAAATGCAACCTTTTCATTCTTTAATGCATTCGTTCAGAAAATGGTAAATAATTTAATTTACAACTGTTAAATTATATTAAAATCTCCATTTATAAACATAATCATTGTAGTATATAAAACTTCCTATATTTAATGGCACATTGCAATAAATTTAGCACATTTGTACTTAGTCTCTTCAATTGTAACTGTGTTGATGCCATTAAAAACTTAGGATGATACTTTTCTTAATGTGGCTTTAATTTTACTAGAAACATTTAAGATATTGTTTAATGACCATTAAACTGAATAAGTATCCTATTTAAACCATACATATTTTAAATTATGATTCACAATTATCTTACTTTTCAAAAATGATACAACTCTTTTCTTACATTTTACATTATCAAAATAAAAACTTTCCTATACACAGTATTTTGAATAACTTGTTCTAATTAATAATTTGAATAATTCATAAATAATTTTATAATTACTTTATATAATAGAAAAATGGGATTTTTAATTGTAATATTACTTTCTTTTTTCCTTTTTTAATTTTAACTTTGTCCCTTTTGTTTTCAATTTATTATTCATGTTTTTATTAGTCTTATTCCATGTGTATTTGAAATTATTATTTTTTAAGTAGCAACTTTTAATATATTACGAGAAATAATTTTTTTAATTAATTAGAAAATTCCTTCAGAAACATTGAAAATACTACACTAAAAAAAAGCGTCGGATTGAAATTAAATTAAATACACATAATGATAGACTTGATCACTTGATCCCAAAATCAACAGTTAAACATATACAATGAGCACAATTAGAAAATGTGAAGCACAAATTCAATAGCGTTTCGGACCACCTCTTGCTGAATACGAAGTCTGGCAAAGAGTTAATTAGAAGTCCGATGAGTTAATGATGCAGATGGACCCCTCAAATCTTGAATAGTCACCTCCAAATCAGGAATTGAAGAAACGGCGGCATTTCTAGTTTTAGCTGCTTCCACAAATGTTCACTAGAGGACATTCTCGGGAAGGGGTCAGCCTTGGAAGAATCTGAATATGATGTAGAAAGTCTTGAGCTTCTCCCATTGTAAGCAGACAAGCGTTGCCTTGCTGAAAAATTGCCCCAAGAAGACAATTTAGGAAAAGTCTCAATGGGGTGTCGAAGAATGTCATCAACATAGCTCTGGTCCGTTAAGGTTTCACGTGCCACAATAAGAATAGACTGATTATCAAAGGCAATGGCCCTCCTGACCATTACGCTTGCTGTGCAAAATATGTGAGGGAATAGTACCATTTCCCTAGACACCTCTACACTCGTACGTGGTTGACATCTGTCCTGAAAGGAACCGGGATTAATCACTAAACACTAAGTCTCACCAATCTGTGACATTCAAAGTCTCTCTAACAGGGCACCATTGTAAGAGGAGTCGCTGATGTTTTGGTGTTAAAGACAGTACACGAAAAAGTATTTGGATTGCCAATTCGCTTCCACAATGGGTCTTGAAATGGTATGTAGAACAAATGGCAGCCCTACATCTGATTGTATCATGAAATGAGTTATTGAGGGATTCACTAGCCTTTGCTCACGATCCTTCGATCCTCTCATCTCGTCGTCTTCCTTGTCGCTCCAGACCCGGTTCTCCGTACATGGGTACCAACTCGTGTCTGCTGCTCTCAGTGGGTTCTAACGACACACTCCAAAGCTGGTGAACAACACCATGTGTCAACCAGTCTGCGAATTTTATGCTGATAATCAAGCCTTTTTCAAGCTTGCTTAATTGTGCAAAATGCCTCCTAGCTCGTCTAACTGGTATTACTCCATTTTTAAAGTCTTTCTAGAGTTGAAATATATAATCGTTGAAATATGATCGTTTATGAATCATTCCCTATACGCTGGCTTATATAGGGCCCCTCACCTGATTTCAATACCTCTTTAGGGTGGCACGAAACTTGGATCATTTTCATATTGGGCATAATTCTACCAGTTTACAAAGTCTGACGATTGTAGCTCATATGTGCTCTATTTTTAAAGTATGGTTCCTGAATGTATATTGCAAAAAAAAATGAAGTGAAACAAACTGAGTGGTTCTAACTACTGTATTTTTCTTGAATCATTTAACATTTTAAATTATATTCAGTGTAATTATTGTTTATGCACGCATTAAGTTTAACTGTATCACTGGATTCACGATTAAGAAAAAAATAGTCAGTATCAATGAAAATAAGAAATGAATCAGAAAAAAGGTTTTTTTTTAAATAATTGTCTCAACACGAGTTAATTTGTATTAATTTATTCAAAATATTAAAGCTACATAAAATACATCACTATTGTAAATTATAACTAAAATTTATCCATGTGATAAGTAATATATGAATCTTTAATATTCTAAATAAATTTCATTATTTTATTAAATGTATTTTTTCCCTTTATTATACGTGTTTTGGTTTCTAATTTTTTAAAATTTGATATTTCTTAAGATTCTAATTAAAAATTACAAAAAGACAACAATATATTCGATGCTTCGAATACTCAATTTTTACCGCCATTTTTCAGCCAGAACACATACAAAATATAAACTATCTGAGGAAAATTTGTTTTAACATGAATAATTTTTATTTTATTTAATTGTTTCTATAAATCACTAAAACTGATCTGGTCTTAAAACTAAATAAAAATTGACGCAGGAGCATTTTTAAACTGTTTATGTTATTTATTAATATAATTTCGAAATACATAATTCAAACAATTACATAAATTGTTAAATTAGTAATACACAAAACATGTAGAAATATCATTTCACAATAAAAAATGAGCAACAAAATAGATTTATCTAGAGACATTTAAAATTTGTGATATTATAAGTTAATTAAGCAACTTTGATGCAGGTTCGGAACAATTAATTTTTTTCATATACGATTTTTACTCATTGTGTAAAATTTAACAAAATTTATCCCTGCATATATTTATAGATTTACCACATTCCGTTATAGTATTATTACTTTAATGTTTTCAAAATACGAGTATACTGAAGCGAGGGATTTTCTTAATATGTATTGGGGTTGAAGACTGTGATTATTACATTCGGTAATACAGTTGTTAAATTTTAATGAAATTTTAGTATTCAAAACGTTTGTATACTGTCTTTTAATATTTGTTTGAGAGTAATATATATACATATACATATATAAAAGCATTATAATCTAAGTTTCATTTCCTTACAAAGAAATCATTTTATTTACGACTTGAGTTTAATACAAAACCTACCAGACCGGTCAAACGACCACTTTCGAGATTTTAATCAAAATTACTAAATTCCAGGTTTTAATTTCTCTTGCATTAGTTGCAGTACTTTATTATTACACACAGCTACTTAATTTTTCAACATATATATATATATATATATATATACATCTTTTTCTTTCGTTTTTCCTGATAATCATATATGTTCTACCATTATCTACCATCAACGGTCTGTTGACCACTGAAAAATTCATAAAATTTTATTAAGTTGTCTGCATTAAAATCTGAAACTTCAAGTTTTCCAAGAGAATACCATCCGATCATGTTTATGCACAGTTTGTTTTATACCCGATAAAGAGCGCAGGCTTTAGGTAACCCACGATGTAAAATTACGATCATTAGAAATATTTGCTACGTGGCCAGTTCTATTTATAATAATAAAGGGAAAAAAACTTTGGATAGTAAATAAATAAAAAGTGTTTCAAGAAGTATGTTTTGTATTTTATCATTAGCGGTTTTTATTCAAAAGGAAATTCAAAAATTCCCCTCCAAAATGTCAATTTACAAAAAAAATTTACCAGAAGAAATAAACAATATAAACGAACTATACTCTGAAATAGATGAAAAAAAACTCTGAGAAGGAGGATGGTATATATAACACTGACTCTGAACAATTCGACACGAACAATGAGGAAGAGAACATTGTGAATACGCGAAGGTGACGAAAAAGAATGAAATTGTTCCATAGTTCCGAAGCGGAATGTTAGCAAAAAAAGAATGATCAGAATATTGAAACTTCAATTGATGGAACTGTTAGGCTAAAAATTCAAGAAGTTTCTGAGCCTGAAAAATCCCCGCTTTATACTATTGTCTGAGTAATATCAGGGTTAAAGGAATACGCAAAACGTAAAATAATGGACAAAATAAGGAGTGTATTTTTGATAAAATGTATGTGCAGGGATATGAATAAATTTCATTTTAATTTAATAACGAAATATATGTAAATTATATTGAAGTAAAAGGTTATTTTTCAATTCATATTCTTCTTTCTAAAAACGTATATGCCAAATATCTAGTAAATAAATGTATAAAATATAATAAAATAAAAGTTTGTTAAATTATTACATGAAGATTATTTTGTTTTTTATACTTCCTATGATGACTTCTGATTTATTTTTAATCAACTAGAAAAGAGTATAATGCTTATTTAAAGAGCGGTCGCTTGACCACCATCGGTTGAAATAGATATAGATAAAATGTCAGTAGGTTTAGAGAGTATTAATTGTAGATCTTTATTGAAAGATGATTTCAAAAATGTTGTTTCTTCTGTCAAAAATAAATTTATTAATGTTTAGAGAAAAAAATTATGTTTTTATCTCTCTGTATGTAAAAAACAAAGCTTTTCGTGATGTTGTAATAAATTTACTACGGACAGTCATAACGATGCCAACATTCAAGATAACTCACCAAGTTGACAACACCGATTTCACATGTGTCGTGCGGCCTCAATTGGCAACTATATGCTTCGTTTCATGTAATATCGCCAATACGGTTGCGATAGTACATTACTGCAAGCGCTCTCAGAAAAATATCGCAACGATTGCCTGCACTGAAATCGTTGCGTGAGAAGAAAGGCATTGTCTCATACGAAGACTTGTTAACTTATACTCAGCTTTCTAGGAAGCTGCAAAAGCTGAGCAAGTTTTTTAAAATCTAAGGACGTTACTAATGAAGGGTTGGATGATGAAGCTTCAGTCATGAATTTAACTGCAAAGTGCGTCAAGGACGAATTTTGAGAAAAAAAGAGAACAGATAAATAAAAACTACATAATACATGTAAATTACAATTTTACAAACAAGTTGAGCAATGAGTATGAACAGTTGTATAATGTGTTCAATGGGGATTGGTCCACCGTTAGTTGTATAGGGGTATACCTCCCCCCTAGATTTATTAAATATTATTAATAAATTGACTGTAATTATCCTAAATTCACATACTGCCTTCTATTTCGATTTGATTTTATAGAACAGTGGTTTACCAAAGCTATATTTTTATGTATCATTCTATTTATGAAATACTCGTCCTTGCTGCTTTTTTAGAATTATGGAAACAATTTAATATATTTATCATTCCTGCATTGGTATGTGAAATAATGAAATTAATGTGAAATAAATAACAAAAAATAAATGTACAAATATAAAAATTATAAAATATATATAAATTAAAAAATATATATAAATTATAAAATATATAATATGTTAAAATATATAAAATAAATAAAATATATAAATAAATATATAAAAGTACAAAAGTAAGCTACGTAGAATGTATTTAATTTGTATTTCAGAAGTTTAAATTCTTAAAACAAATATCCGTATCACTCAAAAAAGCTTAGAAAATACTTCAGGTGTATATTGGATTAGACGACATCATTAATTGTACCAAAGCTAAATAATAAAATTAAATAATGAAGAAATTTTAGTAATTTTGCACTAATCGTAATATTAGCAAAAAAAATTTCTAAAAAGGAGTTAGGAAACTTTTTTCTTTTCAAGAAAAATGTTTTTTATGTATAAACTCTTACCAAAATAAACTGTCTTATTTCAAATAAATTTATGCATTTTTATCAAAATTACTTTGAGTTGGGTTTTTTTTTTCATTTTTTTGGCAATTAATATTTTAGGGAGTTCATAAAATAATTTATTTCTAAATCACATAGATGTAGATAGATTTATTTATATATCTAAGAGTTTCCAAAAGACGAAGAAATCTAAAGTTTTTTTTTGTAAAAAAGTCTATTTTTTACCGTTTTATAGACTAATAAATCTTGCAAAAGTGATATTTTATTAATAGATAACTCCTTCACCAAATTTATCAAAATATTTATGGAAGAAATTTATTGTTTTCTACTATTCAATCACTTATTTCTTATTAATTTATTTTGGTTATTCAGTTATTTTTACTCCATTTAATTAGTTAAGTTCTCTCTAATTACTTTTGTCAATTGATTCTGTCACAAAGGCTTTTTCTTTATTGTTTGTTTCATTGATTTCAAAAAATCTCATTTCTTTTGAGTTAAAAAATAAAGTCTACCTTCGTTTTTTATAACTGATACTCACAAGAATTTTCACTCCAATTAATTAGATGTATGAAGATAACTTCTTACTTAAAAGATTTTCTTCTTTCTTGAACTATATTTTGAAGCATTAAACTACATGCTAAGGCGTTAATGAATAAACGGGAAAGATTTAAGGTACTCATGTTAAAATTAAAACATGAGTTCGAATTCTGATCCAGTGTAATTAAAAACGGTATGTCGGACTACGTGACTGCAACACACGAAATTAAAACGAAAATTTATAATACCCCACATAATGTAATGGGGAAGGAAAGAAAATGAAATAACATTTATGATGTCATCTCTTAAAAACAATGCGTGCAATTCTGGTACAACTTTTGTACGGAACAAGCAAGTTATACATTTTTTGGAGTTACTAAACTCATTTTTATATAAACAAGATGAAATACCCCCTTTAAGTGAGAGATGAAACTTTATATATAATGCTTTTAGTAATTAACAAACAAATATAGAAAAAATATGCGCAATTACATAATGTCTGTTTTATGTGTTGAATTTTGTGAAAGTTTATAATCTTTATTCTATTATATTGACTGTACTAAAAGAAACAACTGTTTGAACAACATAACTCGTAACTAAAATCGAAGGGAAAGATTTTTTACATTGAAACAAATAGGGTCCTGGAAATTCCAAATTATTTTTATAGTTACATAAAATTTATTAAAGTTCTTTAACTGTGTAAAATATTAGTAAAAAGAATAGAGATCGAACCAATAACTTTCTCATAAAATTTAGGAAAACATGTATGAACTGCAAACATTTATACAAAACATAAAACACATGCAAAGTATTGCTATATGTTAAAGTAGAGCCAATAAATCAATACAAATTATAAAAGGGTTCTACGACATATTTGAATGAATAAGGCAATATTTGATACTATAGAACAATTTATATGAAAATGAAATTGTTAAATAAATTTATTTCAAGACTGAAGAAAATATATTTAACTTTAATACTAAAGTACTGAAGTAAAATTCAAATAAGTGCTGTTAGGTACATCAATGAAAAGGTAGTTTCGAATGAAATAATAAAAATGATGATGATATATTTGATTATTTTTACAAATACATAAATCTTCTGTTAGATTGGCAAATTTTTTGAGTTCCTCATTAACTTACTAATGTATTTAATGGGGAAAAATATTCTGATTTCCAATATATAAACCTGTTCATACATATAGCAAAATCATTAAAGAATTCTTTAAGAAAACTTAAACTGGTGGGAAATGTAACTTAAGATGTTCTATTCAAATTACTAGAATTTCAAAGTTACCAAGCATACACGGATGCATAAATGCCTTGGAAATGCTGATTTACTCGTATAAATAGAGCAATAGATTGAAAAGTTTAAAATCATCTATGGTTATTGGTCAGTGTTAAATGATTCAAGATAATTCAATATAAGCATAAATTTTGGCGTTTGAATGGGGAAGCAAAATCAATCTTTGGGAGGGTTTTTTTAATCGGAAAATAGGAGCTAGTGTAGAACCAAAGCATTAGCACGATAGAAATGCAAGTATTGATGCAGTGGGATCAAGAAAACAAAACGAGTTTGAAATTCCTCAGCGGGCTAGAGAAAATTATGTCAGAACAAGATGGCAGAAACTCAGATCTGTATGGTATTTACAGACCTTATAACTTCATCTCATCAACTCACATAGCAGTGAAGTGCTACTTCAAATATGCATATATTGTCTACTTCAACAATTCCTCGACATTTGCTGTGTTATGAGTTGAATGCAAGAGTTCTTTTATGCAGAAATCCCTTCAAATAAATTAACAAAAGTAAAGACACATGCTGGCTTTAATGGGCTTACTTATAAAGATACTGACATGTCGGTATGTAACAAGTTGCCTTTCCCGAGGAATTTGTCTTTAATTTTAGGCACAATGATACACTCTATACCAGTGAAATCACTCTCTGAAATATGTTATTTAACGTCATATTGAACGAACTCTAAGCAGAATGATTTATAGTGTCAATGGCATCGTGTATAATATGAGTTTCTAAGAACTGTGACAACACAACAATATGTACGTTAAATATGTTCGGGAATTTGAAGTCATACCCTTACTTCAACGCATTTCCTGAGCTGTATTTCAACATAATAATTTTGATCTATATTTTGCTCGGAATATGCAAGCCTTTTCGCTACAGCATATAAAACTTCTTCCTAGACCTACCAATTCATCTAATATTATTTATTGAGCATGTTTGAGTTTTAGTCACTTGTGGTAGATGAGATGGATGAGCTTTGTGTGTGTGTGTGTGTGTGTGAATTCGTGTAAATTCAATCTGGAATGCATTTCCTTCGGTAAAGATTAAAAACTTTTTTGATTAGATGCCACATCTTACAGAAGCACTTAATTTAGGCTTCACCATATATTGATTTTCGGTATATAATATTGTGTTTTCCATTTACATAATCGTTAATTTGAATTAGTACAGGTCGCTTGCCGAATAAATTTTCAATCAATTCTGCTGAATTATTTATGGGGTTGCAATTTTTAGAAACAAGACACGACTGTTAGTCAAAATGCATGACTTATAGATAATAGTTGGACATTTCATTATATTGTGATCATTTATTTGGTCAAATTCGTCCTCAATTCATTTGTTGTGATTTTTGGGGGTTCTGCTAATTTTACTTCTTGCATGTTTCCAAGTACATTTCTCAAAAGTTTCTATGCAAATATATTAAGAAATAAGCTATATTGCCTTGTTAGATTTATGACGGTGGTTGTATGCAGATATTGATGTAGCGAATGAAAAACCGCGGTTTTGAATTTTACTTCTTGTAATGAAAATGTATCAGATTTTTAATGCGCAAGACCAAGATTTAACTAGTAAAGCTTTGAATATAAGTATAAGGTAATTGTTCTATTTTATGAATTAAACTAGTTATATCTTGCATTTTCCTTTCAACTTCTTCAAATTATTTTATTTTATTTATCGAAAACTGAAATATCTATTTGTTGTATCTCTCAGACTGAGTATTCTTAAATTAATTAATTTAATTTAAAGGAGTTGCTTAGATATATTTGTCCATTATGTTCAAATATTTGACTTTTCTGAATTCTGGTACTGTTTAACTTAATCAAATTAAAACTGCACCTTCTATAGTTTTATTAAAAAGATTCCCGTCTAGAATTATGTCATCATTGCTAAAAATTCTGTAGTTAAAAAATTTTAAGAGAATTATTCACATTCTAAGAAATTATAACTTAATATAAATAGTGCATAGTTTTTTAGAATTTAAATACGCAAACAAACCTTTCTGAGAGATATTTCAATATTACTTTAATAATTCCTATGAAAATATTTCCCCTCTTAGCCTTTACCTTTTTATTTGTCTCTTTTCACTTAATTAAATATACTTCCAAGAATTTTTGTTTCTTGAATTGTGTATTACAAATTTATTATATCAATAATAATAATATTTATATATTCACACGCATTACTTCAGTAATACTGAAATTGGAACAATAATTTTTTTAAATTTTGCAGTAGTAAATATGAAGGAATTACGAACATATTATTAAATATTTTTCCCACTAAATTCTTTAAAAAGGTCTTTTAATTATACAAAAGGTAATTAATACTTCATCTTAGTTTTGCTATTTGCCTTTATATAAAAAAAACATGAAGAAATATTTTGAAGCAGTTAAACTTCAAATAATTAATTAAATTTCAAAAATAGTGCATATATTTTTGAATTTTTTCTTTCGAATGGTATTTTTAATTTGAGTTAAGACGGTGTATCTTATTTTTTTATGTTTAAGGTATCCAACTACGTTAGGAACCATGATTTTAAAAAAGCGCATAAATGAATAATTTTCATATTTAGTGTCACTTAGATTAGAATATATGTATACAGTTGTTTTAAGGACATTATGACAAAAAAATTATTTAAATACAATATTTTGGCAAAAAATTAACTTAGAATAACCTTTTTCCAAATGTTCTCCTTTTGTAAAAAATGCTTCTATTATATTAACATTTTGCCTGTATATAGCTCAGACATCTGTACAGAGGCTCAACTATGATTTTTGAAAAATTCACATTATTTTCAGAGTTACAACCATTTGAAATAATTATCGGTGTATTTTCTTAAAATTTCTCCCTTCTGCTTTCGTAAAACATGGATAAACCGACTTCCGAGTTATGCGTTTCAAAAATTCTAGTTGAGCCTCTGTAGATACGTCTGAGCTGAGTACAGGCAAAATATTAATACAATAGAAGCATTTTTTACAAAAGGAGAACATTTGGAAAAAAAGTTATTCTAAGTTAATTTTTTGCCAAAATATTGTATTTAAATAATTTTTTGTCATAATGTCCTTAAAACAATTGTATACATGTATTCTAATCTAAGTGACACTAAATATCATGAATATTATCCATTTACGCGCTTTTGCAAAATCACGGTTCCGAACGTAGTCGGATACCTTAAATGTTTACGTAATATTTTCATCCTTGAACTGCAGTTTCATAAGTTAATGTTATTTATTTGGAAACTGGAGAGTATTTTCGAAATAAAATATTTTATGTCTGAGAATGGTATAATATACAATATATCAATAAAAAATTGTCACAGATGACTCCCTAACTCTCTTGAATTTATAAATGACCTACTTAAAAATGTATAATCAAACTGTGTGTCTAGACATTAGAATACTTATTACGAATTTGTTGGAATGACCTTAAAAATAAATGCAGAATGTATTTTTCTTCCTTTGTCATAAGACACTGCTTTAAAGAGGAAAATCTCCATTTGAAGTTGTTCTTTGAAAAAATGAATAAAAGTAAGAGGAAAGAAAAATCAGAAAATCTATTACAAAACATTTTCGCTTTTGCAGATAAAAGAATATTTACAACCCAAAGAAAATACTCTAAAGTCTAATAATGCTATTGAACCATCTTATACAGCTTTAGGCTCTTGGAAAGAAAACCAAAACAAGCGTTTGAAGATGTAGTAAAAGTGAAAATAGAAGATTTCTTTTTATTAATTTATTTTAAAACTTTTATTTATGTTTGTAAAAAATGTATCAAAAGACGCATTGGAAAAGTACTTTCAAGTTTATGAAGATGTCACATTTTGCTTACTATATAACTGAAGAAATCAAGGGACACAACAGTTTAAATAATAGAATGCTGTGTGCATGAATCTACATAAAACATCACTTTATGAAATAACTTAACAGAATAATAGCCAAACAGCATAGAAAATTTTAATGCACAGGTAGCTTATATTATTATAATTTTTCTTCCTTTTCGAAAAATTCTAAGACAATACATTTTAGAAATATTTTTTCTTCAAAGGAATAATAAAATAAGGGAAGATTTTCTTTGAAAATTTATCGCTCATACTATTTTTAAATGTATTTTAAGTACATCCATAAACTCGTATAAGTGAAGAAATATATTGGTATATGCGAAATGTGACACAAAAAAATGAGACTGATCCAATAAATCGTTGTACTTACAGAATCAGTTTTCCGTGACATTATTACCTTCAAAGTAGTCCCCTTCAGTATTCACACACTTCTGCTTTCGATGCTGTCATTGCTGGTGACAGTTCTGGAACGAAGGTTTTGGAAGGCCCTTCAGGATATTCTCCGTTTTTGCTCGAATCTCTTCAAATGAGGTAAAATGGGTTCCCTTTACGCAAGATTTAACTGTAAGAAATAAAAACAAGCCGCATGGAGCTCAATAAAGTGAATCAGAAGGATGCCCCGACAGTAATATTTTTGCTGATCAGGTACTGCTTGTGATAGAGGGAACCGTGTAAGCAGGTGCATTGTCCAGATGCAACTGCCGTCCATCACTTCACAACTGTGGCCTGTTTTTCCCTGTTTTTTCAAGAAGCCTTTTTAGTACTATGTGATAGTGGGGATTACAGTCTGACCCATGGGAACTCACACAATCATTACAGCTCCTTTAATGTCGAAGAAGACAATTAAAATTGCCTTGAATTGTGATTTTGACATGCGGGCTTTTTTGGGTCTCGGTGATAACGAAACTTCCACTGTATCGCTGTTCTAACATGTCCACACACGTCTTTAAGGCATTGTTTTTGATCATCGGACAGAACTTTTGGTATAACCTTTGCATAAGTCTTCCTCTTGTGTAATTCGTCAGTTAAAATGCATCGAACAGTTTCCCTATCCAAGTTAAAGCAAACTGCACGAACACGTTATCTTCGCTCACCCCAGATCATATCACGAACTTTGGCAATATTTTGGTCTGTAATTGCTGATCTTTGGCGCCTAGTACGTTCATTATCCTCCACGCTATTCCTTCCCCCTGAAAACGACTAATGCAAATCAAACATAAGTACATGAGACAAAGTTTCATCTCCTTAAGCGTCGGTTAACATTTGAAATATTTCCGTGGCTGATTTCTTAAGTTTCGCAAAAAACTTGATGTTGATTCGCTGATCGGTTATTGCATTATTTATTTTTCATGCAGACTGCAATTGCACGTGTTCACTCAATGGCGCAGAATTTCCAATTGGTGTGATCGGTTTAGTCGAAACCGGCCGTATGGATAGAAGGGGGGGTGACGTCACCAAAACAGTTGTTGCGAACTTTACTCTTTCTTCAAGCTACATTTTTTAGTCTTTTTTTTTTTGTGTGTGTCGCATCTATTATAAGCGAGTTGAAAGGAATAAGAGATCTTATTCTTAATTATGAGCCCTATAAACCATTTATAAAGAAAAATTAGCATTTATTATTTTAGATTAAAAACTGTTTTCCTAAAATTTGATGGATTCTAACAATTTTTTTCATGCAATTTGTTTTAAAGATTCTGCTGTATTTAAGATAAGGTTCTTTAAATTTAAAAGCTTTTTAGTAGAGTGCGAGTATCAAGTACATGGTGTGAAAATCAAGTTCGATAGCCATACATGTTTGCAATAATTTGAAGTGGATGTGTGCAGAATTCCAGAAGCATCTTCTATAATTTTATTTTAAAGATGATCTCTTGAAAGATATTCCACTGTCAGTTCAAAAAATTTTTATTTTTATCTCTTTTAACTAACAAAGTATGCAAATAGTATCAAAATTCCTGATTTTATTTTTTTTTTACAAATGACACACACTACAATAGCACCTGTGCCATTAGTGCACGGGCTCTCCAATATTTTTCGATGGTTGAATTAAGATTAATTAGTGCAGGGCACACGACCTAATGTTCAGCAGTCCTAGGCTGACCAGAGTCACACAGAGTACAGTCCGGTGAGTAGGCGATACCAATTCTGTAGAGATGCGATCTCAGACAGTCATTACCTGTCAAAAGTCTAAAATGAGCTACAGCAGTTTTTCTAGGAGCCCTAGGGACCCAGGACGGGTCCTTTTTCAAGATTATCTAGTTCTTGTCCTTCGACATCCCCGCAACTTCCATTTTATAACTATGCTTAAAGGTCATATTAGAAAAAAACCTTAAGGAATTAAAGGTTGAAATCCTCACGGGTCTTTGGATCACAAGGGCTCCTTTCTTAGAAAGAAAAACAGCATGTTCATTCCCAGCAATATCACAATGAGCCGGAATCCACTCAAAAGAGATTTTATGAGGGAACAATTTTAAGAACGATCTATATATTAAAATCCCTTGTGAATTACAGAGGAGGTAATTTTGAGATAGAGCTTGTAATGCCGATTTAGAGTCGGAAAAGATTACGGCCCTGTTGAACTTGGAGCTTCTTAGTGATACTTGCTCGGCCGTTACTGCAATAGCTTCAATCTCGCCATCGAAGAAAGGATTAAAAATACCTCTCATTTCATTTTCTCGGCACTCAATTGCCAATTTTCTAGTACAGAATTTAAAGTTCCTTTAAAATTATCTTGATTCTTTTTCATTACACAATCACATAAAAGGAGATCGTCAACGAATAAAGCACATTTAACAGCTGGTGATAGAAAACCTGGTAAATTATTAATGAAAATATTAAAAAGAATTGGGCTGATCACAGTGCCCTGTGGGAGGCCAGTCTCATTCTGTCTAAAATTAGAGATAGAATCTCCATATCTAACGGCTGAGAGCCTTTGTGAGATAAAATTCTTTAACCAAGAAAACATATTGCTGCAAATTTCCAGATTTAGTTTTTAAAGAGCTTGAAGCCTCCATACTGTATCATATGCTGACTCAAAGTCGACAAAGGCAGCGAGGACCGACTTACGTTCGTCCAGTGAATCTTTTATAGCTTGGGACAGAAAAATTGGAATAATGAACGCTTTTTTTTCTAAATAGCCGGGACCAGTGTTCCAACTTAAGTTTAAGATATCAAGGAAAGCCAGAAGGGTATTATTACTAAAATGTTTAACAAATTCTGGATGAATGTTATCAGGGCCAGAGCTCTTACTATTCTTTAGACAATTTCCTCTTTCAACTCGAGTAAATCGAAATTTTTGACGAAAATATCCTTAATATTTCAAGCTGACCTATGGTTCCTATTAATATCCTTTCTCATGAACCTTTGTCTTCTCCGGAGATCTGGTTCAAGTATTTGATTGTTTGAATAAAATTTAACAAAAGCATTTGAAATATCTTTGTCAGTATTAAAAGTCTTTCTATTAAAATTCATAGGCTCTTTAGCTTTTCTTGGTAGGTTACCCCTTTTATTTTATTAACAATTTTAAAACCTCTCCCACAATCTTTCCTCAACAGTGATTGTATTGTTGAGAATTTTATTCGAATTCTAATGGTTTGTTTTGTTTTTAACTTACGTGTCATTATAAAGCAAGACGAAGACTATTGGCAGTGAACCTGGTAATTTTGATCCACGGTCAAATGACGAAAGCAACACCTGAAATTGTTTCTCCCCTCCGGATTTCCACACCACGCCAATAAAAAACACGAATTCTGTCGGAGAGACTTAACTTATTGTTAGTATAAAAACTACAATTAAAGAGTGTTATTAAAAATTATTTTTTTCTAAATAAATTAACATTAACAAAAATTAACATTATGTTTTTGCCAAAAAACCAAAAAAAAGCAGAATATTTTGCCTTGATACAATAAGCTTGAGTTCCGAAGAATGCTTTTGTTTCCTTTAATCGAACTATTGTTCAGCTTCTGATTTTCTGATTAAAAGTTATTGATTTTGATTTCATATTTGAATCAATATTACGAGTAGTTTTATTAGATTCAAAGATATATTTTTATATGTCATCCATTGTTTTTAGCATCTTTATCATCTCGATGTTTAAAATATGCATTGAATGTAAACTATTCTTTGTCCTTGAATGTAAGCATCCTTTATAAGCCCATTTTCCAGATAAAAATCACGTTACACAATAATATAGAATAAAATTTCATTGATATAAAATTTTGAAGAAAAGCAATTTTTACTGAAAACATATTAGTCACTTTGTGTGGCTTTGATGCAGAATCCTTTAAAGCAAAAAAGGTGTTTTAAAACGAAAAAAATAACGCTTTAAAATTGCTAACATTTTTTCCCATAATTGGCTTAGTTATATCTGTTTTCAGTTCTTCGAAAATATTTCTGATCATAAGAAACAGTGTTCGAAATTGTTTCATTTCGTTATAAATGTTTTGCTTCCCCTCTCGTATTTATTCGAGATGAAAGAAAAGATAAAAATTTTCTTCCTCCTACAAACGACTCTTTCATAAGGAAGTGTGTTATAAGACGTTTTCTTCCATCAAAAGTATTTACAAGTTGAGCTATTCAAAACTGATTGCTTGTGGGACGAAAAGGTCTCTACAGCAAAATAAATAACGCCACGCATTGGAAATTCTGGTTTGTTCGTGATTCCGCATTTGCGATTTACTGATCTTTATCCCTTTTCTCAAAGCTCAAAAGCTTTTATTTGAAACCTATCGATGTTTGACATTTAAACGAAATTTGTTTTTATGTTCCAAAATCTAAGTTCCAAACCACTCGCCAATGAAGTTTATTTAACATTTTGAAGTACCTTTTGATTCCCTTTTTTTCTTTCGTCAAAGAACGGATCTTCACCATTTTCTACTCTCTGCTTTGTTGAATTTAATTATTTCAGAAACCTCTTTGTATACCTCTCTTTTGATTAGCATATTTGTTTCTTTTAAATTCCTTCGTGTTCTTGAATAAGTAAATTCAAATGTTCTGGAGAAGACACTTAAAAAGCTAGAACCAAAATTGTTATGTAAATCAGCTATTTTTTCAGTTGAAGTTCCCAGATTTAAGATTTAGTTACATCACAAGCAAACCAATATATTCAAGAGGTTGAAAGAATTTTCTGTTGGTGAACTTCGCTCTTTGTATTAAAAGCAGTTTTACATGCATTTTTAGCTTATATCCTGATTATAAGGACTGACTTTTTTTCTAATTCGAAAATTTAAAAGAAAACTCGATCCAGTGGCGTAACGTACACCTCCGCAAATCCGCATTGCGGGTGACCCAAAGCCGGACTGTCGCCAAATGCGTACCCTTTGTAAGATCCGGCTTGGGTTCAAAACCTAGCTTTGCAGGGGGCCCGAATACTATCCGTTACTCTACTGATTTAATCATTAATATTTTGGTTTTATTGGGAAAATATGTTTGATTATAAGATTGAATAGACGTAAATTTAATGCATGTTATTGATATAAATATTGAACAAAAAAACTAAATATATCTATCCTATCTATCCTAAATATATATATCTAAATATTACTATCCTATGTAAAATGTTAAATGTGAATATCAATAAAAAAGACAGGTACGTAAGTTAATGAAATTAACTTGCTGTTGAAAAATACATAAAAAGCAAATGTTTAAGTATTTTGAAAATATATTTTAATTTATTGAATTTGTAGTCAATGTGTGGAATAATGGATCCCAAATCAATACACACTGTTGCCGAATTTGGAACATAAAACGGATCTAACCCATTTGAGCTTCGAGTCAAATTGGATCAAACCGATACAGGAAAATCACTCCATGTTGCTTCAAATCTATGAAACACCTTATCAATTGTAATGGTCGGAGAGCATTGCTGACCAGGTCTCTAAAACACATATGACCAGATATTTTCAGTGTGTGAGACATCTGGTGAACGTGCTGGCAAAGGCAACAGAGACACCCTCTGAGTCGAGGTAAGAAAATACATGACGGACAACATGTGGTCTTGGGTTATCTTGCTGAAAGATATTGTCACCGAGGCGTCGAAGGTCGGGCAAGCTACCAATCGTAAGGTCTGAGAAACGTTACGCTGTCTGTTTAAATTATCGACTATGCCAGCAGGAGGTGATCGTGTTGAGTACCCAACTGTAACAGGTATAGGGCAATCAAGTGGCAAATAGGGAACAAGTGGCGTTCACCTCGGTGCTTCCTAGCGTGGATACATTCATCATGATGTTGCACGTAAATCAGAGACTTCTGAAAAGCAACGTAGTTTCACTCTTGTGTGTGTGTGTGTGTGATCCAAGTTAGTCGTTAGGTGCGCCACTGTTGCTGTGAGTATCGTTGTATAGATTCGCTTGGGGAAATTCTCATTAATATTCTAAATTAATATTCCTGATATACTAATATGTGCTGCCTCCAAACGATGTACCACCATCCGAGTGGGGACTTGTCTTGCGTGATCTTGTAAGACCGACCTTTCCGATTTTTGTCCTTTCAAGCGTTAGGGACGGAAAGTCGTTAACAATCTGTATGATGTTCATTATAACCCTTTTGAACTCCATGATTCCATATTTGCCTGAGAGCCGTTGGATTTCGACCAATGCAAGTAGTAATGTCTCCGAACGATTAACAGCACTTTTGAAAGGTCTGGATATTAGCGTTATGGAGTGTTCTGATACATTCTGGTAGTAGAGTTTCTAATTTAGTGGCCTATTGTCCTTCCCTGGAATTTGTAGGAAATACCAGGAATAAAACAGTCATTCCTAAATTCCAAAAAATACATAAAAATTTTGAAAAAGCTAAGGATTAGCTATTTAATGAAATAACTATTTATATATTAACAAACATGGCTATTTATTATTAAAAATAGTTATTTTCAAAGCATACCTATTTTAAATTATTTGATAATCAATTTTCTGTTGGTTCAAATAAATAATATCATTGCTTTACTTTCATGTTCAAACTAAAAACCTGGCAGGTTGAACACGGCAAGACCATCTCTTCGTTAAATGGAATGCTTTTTTTTTAATTGTTCATCTAACCTTAATATTTTCCCTTCACAATTTTCACGCTTTGATTGGAAGGATTTGGAGAGTTAATCATCTTCTTGGTAAGGAAACCTCGTAATAACTATTTTCTCTAGTTGAATCAAAGAAAATGTTTTTGATATACCAGGAAGAACAGTAATAATTTCAGCAACATCATGCTTTGTCTCAAAATTTAGCAATCAATTAAAGTAACATTGAGTCTATCCTTAATTTTTTATACAGAAAAAATTCCATATTCTTTGAAAACTCTGAATTATATTGGTTCAAAACTCTAATAACAATAACAAATACTCTTTTGACAGTTAGAGACATTTTGTGCTGTACCTTTACTGTCTTGTTAAATTTCTGTATATAAGTATATTTCAAGCTAGATTTATAGCAATTTAGTGTATGGTTAATGAATGTCCATTAGATGATGCTGAATCTCATAGCGTATCGACATTTGAAAACGTTTTGATTATATATTTAGTGTGCATTATTTATATATATATATATGTTTATTACTCACACACATATATTAAAAGCTTATTCACCAATGTGTACACGTTATTATAAGTTTGTTGGCATTATATAGTGTATTAAAAGCTTTTTAGTTATTGACAACGTATTACTTTAATAGAATTTAAGACAGTTGATTTTTCTGGAAAAGATGAGAACACAATTCATCAATTGACTGCTAATTTAATTTTTAGGGCCGTAAACTTTGTATATGACTTTGGTTTTTAACCTCTTAACGATCACATAACTTTCAAGAAAGAGGTAATAAAAGTGTCTTTTTTTTACTCTAGAAAATTGTATAAAAATAAATGTTGTTTGAAATAAACCAATTAGCTCCAATTATATTATAAACAGTCTGGTACTGCCACCGGATATGCAAAACAGAAAGTAATTTTCTTTCCGAGCATTAGAAATGTTACTTTTTGGTGCGTTTATTTGTAAACTCTTCAGCCCGGAAACATCTCGAGCATAAAAAGTAGAAAGCGAAATCTAGTCCGTCATTTTGATGGGAGAGAAGAAAAAGTGATTAAATATTGATTGAAATGAAGAACGAACCTCAAATTCCAACAAGATCTAAAGATTTGTTTAGCTGGGAACCAAGAATTATATAAAAAATATGTAATGTTAAAATAGCATTAAATTAATAAACAACATATTTTTTGTTCAAAAATATATTATTTGTTATTTTTTTTTTGTTCTGCTAAAAAAGTTAATACTGAAAAATATATTGTATAATGGTTCATCTTAGAACATTATCCTTGGTTGAAAATCTTCATTAAAGTAAAAGTACAGAGGATGTGGTGGATTTGTTTTCTGAGAACAGCGACTTCAATTCATTTCGACTTAATAAACTTAATATAAATAATTAACGACGGCGATTAATTAATATTATTTCATTATTTCTCATGTAAAGTTTCATTTGTTTCCTTGAGGCTATATTAATGTTTTCGTTTTATTTATCTTTAAATTGAATATAATGGAATTTAATACTAATGTTAAGTGTATAATTGTAAAATGGGAGCCACTTTCTTTTAAGGTAATGTAGGTCCATTTTATATTATATGGAGATATTTACCACTTTCAAAGTAATTATATTTGTAATTTCATTAACTACGTAAATTTATCTTAACAGAATGATGAAAATTTTTAAGGAATTTTGGAGAACTGTTCATAGTGTGGCAGTATCTAAATAAGCCGTTAACAGCCTCCGGACAGATGTGATCACTTTTGTCAAGTGGTATGTTACGTGCATACGAATCCATAGGTCGTGGGTTCTAATCTCCAACAATAGATAAAAAGCTCATAACAGATTGCATTCAATGGTATAATTAAGTAACTCTTAGTCAAAAATGGACTTACACACCACTTTCAAAGAAAAAGGCTCATATATAAATGAAAATATACATATATAAAAGAGATAATAAAGGTGATTTTTGATTACCCTTTTTTACATATAAAATTTTAATCAAATAACATTTATTCTCTCCATGGTTTTTATGTATGACTTGGATAACACTTTCTCCCTCCCATAGGTGCACTAAATAAATAATATATTTTATTGCAAATTTTTCAAGAAATTTATCAATCGTGTAAAAAAATTTGGTATATATATACGTATCAAATATATCTACCATATATACTTTTGTTTTTAGTTAAATGTGTTATTTCAATATATATTTTACACCTTATATATCATATAACTATATATTTTTACCTTAATAAGACAATATTGTACTATTAAGTAGGATTAGTTTAAGTAATTAATTTACCTATTAATAAAAAAGTTGTTTTTCTTCTAGATTCACACCAACAACAACGTCGAAAGAAAATCATCAAAATGAGGACTGGGATATCAAACTCAGTCTAATGCTGTATCTGTTCATCTCAGTTTCTCTTCCTGATACCGGTACCACTGCGAAACAGGGCTAAATATGCCCTACAACGTAATGTTTTTAAATAACTAACCATCATTCCAAAACAAAGGCCCCGGCACTTTTCCATCTCGACCAATGCCGGTACGGAAAGGCCTGCTAGCACCCCAGAACAACTTCTTAGACACCATTGCCACGAGATTCGATGGATCGCGTAAGTACAAGTTTTCAATATTTAGATTCTGATTCAATCATTTCTTTTAACTAAGCTCTTTATTAGTCTCTTTTTATTTCTTATACAATGAAATAATATCATCGCACAGGAAATAAAAATATTTTTTTTCCCTTTCTTCTTAAAATATGTTAAAGTTTAATGTTTATTTCTCTGAGCTCTAACAACAATCTGCATCATCAATATTCACGAATCCGAGAAGAAAAAAAAAATAAATAAAAACAAGAAACTCTATTGTACAGCGCAATATTTGTTCTAATAAGAAAAAGAAAGAAAAGTATCTCTATAATACTTAGAGATAAAAGGAAATAGATTGTAACAACTAGTGATTATTCGAATACAATCAGGTGTATAAAACCTTCATATATTAAAACATACAGATTGTGATGTAAATTGTGATATTAATAACAGATTTTGGTACAACAGTTTTCTTTAAAAGTTTCACTTTATCTCAATTAAACTTCTAAAAAGAACATGTTAAAATGGCAAAATAAATATTTTCTGAGTAAAAAAAAAATTATGAAATATATTTAATTTAATAACTATAGTTTCCATTCAAATCATGGTAACTTTGGGTTTGATTTTGCAGTAAATTCTCGTTACTTATTGTCATTATTATTATTGTTATAGAAATGCAAATTTATTATGCAGTCATTCTGTAAATATTCAATAATATTTTTGGTAAATACTCTCTCACAAGAAAACATTAGACTATATTCAATTCCCATAAATTTTCCATTTAAACCCTTATTTCACAGAAAAGAAATTGAAAATGATTAGTATGAAACCTGAAAAGATTCAAATTATTTATTCCATTACATGTTGATTTTTAATATTTAGAATAAATTTTCTATTACATTTAATAAACTACAGCAATATCATAAATTTTGTGCTATACTTTCGAAAGAAGAGAATTGTATATGATTTGTTACATGAAATTGAAAAGTTATTAAATCTAATCACGATAAACACTATAAAAATCTAAAATTTCCGCTAAAGGTATTTGAGCAGCAAAACCTTTCATCTTTAGAAAATATTTATGTCATTGATTTTACTAAATTTTAAGGAAATGCCTATTTTAAAGAAAGCAAAAGTAACGAGATACTCAAAATGTCTGTGAAGTGTAAATTGAAAGTGATTGATGTGGTATAAAGAGTACAAAAAATAATCATTACTTCGAACAAAATAAAACCAAACGTAGTATATATAAATTTCTGATAAAACTATTCTTAGAATAAAGAGAAAAATTATTTTTCAAAGAAATATAAGTATTTTTTTTAAAGATACATCTGAAATAGTAACAATTTAAAATTGATTATCTTGACTTTAAATTTAAGCATCCTATAAACTCAAAAGAGAAGAATTCTCACTAAAATATCTTTCTCCTATTTCAAGTAGTAGTAAAATGGGTTCGATCAATACTTTTTAAATTAAATATTAAACTTATTTATAGCTTGGAATTGTTACGGATTTGTTTTCTTATACAATGCAGTATAAATGTGAATGTATTTAGAAGAAAATCTTTCAATAATTTAATTTTTTTTTTTACTATCTTTACAAATTTTTAAATCTCACGCATCACAGCATACAGAGAAGTTTTATAAAATTCTTTGGTGTAATAAGCATGTGTATGTAATAAGAAATTTTTTAAATGAATTATTTTATTTGTTTCGGCACTATATTTTTTTTTTTTTTTACATTAAGAGCGAGTAGGTATAAATGTAAATGTTTTTTACACATTTGTATTTTTCTAGCATATTTGTTACAATAAAAAATTTCACCAAATTGGCTTTAGTTATAAAAGTAGGAATTCTATTTTTGTTGATGGTTAAAATTATTAAGAATATTAATTATAAATAATTCAAAACTTTAAATAATTTCAAAACATAAATTTTTATTTTTATTTAATTTTTAAGTTAATTTACAAGTAAATTAGCCCTTTAAGGACTTTGCATTTTCTAATAATGATCTTAAATATAAAAGCATAACTAATTATATAAATTGTTGCATATGCATACATAATGAATCAATATAAGTGTTTTACTACTCCTCTAAAATGTCAGTTAATGCTAACATTCACATAAACTTCTTTAAGAAAATTATTTTAATTTCTTTTGGGGGGAGGGGATTTTAGAATTTGTTTTTTAAAAGTATTCTTATGTTTATGTTTCTCGTCATTAAATGGATGCATTATAACTTTTAATTATAGCTTCAAAGCTTTTCATCTTATTATAACAGGATTAACTTGCATTTAAAGTTATCAGGATTTAATATTTATCTGAAACAGTTTCCAAATTTTTAATTTGTAATACTGAATATTATTAAATTTCATAGGTATTTCAGTAGTTCATGGAAAAACTAAAGTTAACTTTACGAGAGAGAGAGAGAGTATGCTACAGTATTCACATAACTTGCTCTTATGCATCCTAAATAAAAACATTACTTTAATTTAAAATGACATAGATATATAAGTTACCTACTAAAATAACAATAGCTTAATTCATAATTGTTGTAAGTGCATGTTTAAGTTATTTTTTAATTTCAGATTTTATTCAAAATTTTATTAGTTTGTTTAAATAAATATTAATCATCTGTAGATTTTAGTATCCAGTTTTTACAGTTTTATTTTATAGTCGATATTTTTTAATTCCTCCTTTTATCATCACCATGCTTCATCCTTTTACTTTTATTTATATATTTATTTATTTTACTTACTGTGTTTCTCTTTATTGTTATTACTTTGTATAACAATAAAGAGAGCCCCAAGCGTTTTTCTATATTTTATTCCTTAGTACTACTAAAATATTTACAAAACAAAATCACGTACTCATCCTTAGAAGGCAAATCTGTAAATAAATAAATACTAGCTTCATTTGAGAAAGAAATAGCACTAAAACTTTGCAGTAGAACTTACTATCTTGAGAATACAAATAAAGACTAACAAAAAACCCGCAGGCCTTACAAATTGTATCTTATACAATCTTGGGATATAAAGTTTTTTTATGACACCTGATATTCTCTCTCCTGGGAGCTATGTAATGCACTGACGAGTGAGCAAGTAGAGGAAAAACAGGTATCTTGATCATTCTGTCACTACTATCAAGTCATCAAATATGCCATTTATTTTCGTTAAGCTAGCTACAGGTTTTGATGCGTAAGATATTTTATCCGTCAGGATCGCTTAGCAACATTAAATTATTTATGAAACATATATGTTAGGGAAAAGTTTTTCGACCATGGTAAATAAAATCCGCGAAAAAGTGGGCTTGTATTAAATACTTAAAATATACGGAGTACAAATAAGTTCACACCCCTTTTTTTTCAGCAAAACTTGGGCACTTAATATGAAAGAATGGTACGTTATGTGTTATTCACGGTGTTGTTCCTCACTAGGCACCACTTTTGCTCTTCAAGGATACAAATTCACAGGAAACGCAAAACACAGATTTATTAGCAAGGAATGTAGGGATTTTGAAGTTACTTGATCTCAAAAATTATGCTATTACTCAAAATTTTTTTGAATTTTTCCGTGACTAGAAAGAATTTTAAGGTATTCATTAATTGCAGTACGATGCACATCTTTCGAAGACAACAATACGTGGGTGTAAGCCTAAAAGATGCAGTCTACTAGAAATAATAGAAAATGGAGATTTTTTTAGGGTAAAAATACATTTCTACTGGTTTGCCCTAAAAATGGAACTTGTTTTTCAGTGATGAATGTATTTTCTCAACAAGGCAATTTTCGATATAAATTTATGTTGGAAAATATGCGGGAGTATTCGAGCTTAGTAAAGCTCCATCAGATACGTTTTGGTTGTTATATTTTGCCATGTATGGCTGTGCAAAGTGCGTTGGGAGATTACATAACGTTAAATGCGTGACGTTAAATGGATGATTAGAACCAAATATTGTAAAGTACTAAAAATTGATATACGTGCCCAAGGATTGTGTGTGTCTTCCATTCAAGACTTCATTTTTCAAGATAACAATTGCTCCATGCCATAGAACGAATTTCGTGAAGAAATGATTTTAGAATATTGCCATCTAACATATGAATTGGGCAGCCAGCTAAAATATTTCAATTTTATACTTTTCAATGTTATTTTTCCCAATCGTTACATGTTCTGAAGACTGTTAATTGATATTATCTAGATTAAAATATTTACTCAAATTTAGATATTCTTAACTTAAGTTGTGTTTAAGTATTTAAAAAAAATGTTCTTAAAATCTAAAGTAATACAGGATTATTGAACAGGACTACGCATAAAATTCTTTGAAAAGCAAGATTGATTTTAGAGAATAATAACATTATAATAAGGTGTAGTTATTTTAACCATAACCATGCTAATATAATAATAATAAATATTTTTAATTTAATGCATCCCTCTAACAGTTATAGATTTTCTTCTAAGCTGTTAATCATGCTCGTTTTTAACTCATTTGTTGAAAAAATTAAAAAAATTTGTTATTTACAAATTTATGCTAGGAAACATGGCATAACTGGATATCGAAAAAAACATATTTTATGAAATTTATTTCAAAATTGGTTTCCCAATACCTTTCCAAAGTTTAAAATGCTCCCAAATTTTTAAAGTTTGATTTATAACTATGGAATTCTTGTTCTTAATTGTTTTATGTGGTTTGTTCCTGAAAAATGTTTTTAATAAAGACATGAAAAAGGGTATTTCAAAATTATATCGTAAAATTACATAAAAAAATTGTTTAAATTCTTAATTAAGGGGGTATATCATACGTATATTAAAAAATCTTGTGGCTTTTTTGACATGCAAGACAAAAATGTTTTATTAAAATCATGTGAATGTATGATGTGTGTATGTACGTATATATTTTTATTCCGAAACCCATTGCTGTTTAATTCTTTAATCTTCATAATTATTGATTTCATTTAAATATTATGCACGATAAATATACACAATGAATGTTGTATGTGTAGGTAAAGAAAGTTTAACTAGATTAAATTAATTTTAATTTATGGTAATTAATTATTTGTTTAATACTATTAATTTTTTATGAATGGCACTGCTTACCAATTTTCACTTTTATTTACACAGCATTCATACTTCAAATAAATTTCCAGTTTAAATAAGATTTTTATTAATTAATATACAGTGAAAATCATTTAACTCGAAATTGAGGAGGACTGAAATATTTTTTCGTGTTAAAGGAAACAAGAAAAAGAAAACATATATTCAATAAAATTATGTTCATTAGCATACATTTTATTTACATATTTTTGTATATATGCATAAAATGAATAAAAGCCAAGGAAAGAAAAAACTTTACATAAACTTAATGAAATTAAATACAAAATTTTCAAGTTTTTTAAAAAACCAAACATTTATTCAGTTTTTTAAAAATAATCTCATGTTTTCTTTACATTGTCTTTTTTTAGCATCGAATTGTCAACAAATTGTTTAATTTCGTCCATTTTGTTATTCGTTTCGCCATTGGAATGTACGTATAAATAACTGCGCATACTTTTTATGAAGTTCCTCATTTCGTATGACGTGGGAACATTAGCTGTATTATACATTTCACTTTCATCTTACGAATCTGCATCAATGATATTTTTTGAGCTCTTTGAACAAACACCAAAATGTCTTTGTCTGCTATAATTGGGGCTGTTCATACATTATCATTATCTATTACAACAAATTACGTTCCTTCCCGTTGGGAAGGACACGACAACATCATTACAACGAATTTTTCCAATGACACAGTAGGACAGTCCAATACTACAGAAATTTTATCAAACATTTGTCGGCTCTGTTTCAATATCCTCCTTCTCCATCTTTCCGCTTTAAGCGATTTTCGTTTCGTATTAAGAGAAAAGAATGCATGAAAATATATAGTAGTTTGTGTCAGAACCATTGCATTATTTCGTGTTAACCGATAATTCGTCTTAACCCTTTAACTGCCAAGTTATTTTGATGATTTGGGTACACAAATCGTCAAATTTTTTTGAACTAAAGAACTTCTAACCTCTAACCTTTGAAGTCATCAGTAAAGTGGCTGCCATCTATTGAATTGAGCACACATTAACGTTTCCTGAGAATCCGTCGGGTTTGACAAAGAGATGAAGCCGAAATAAACGTCTCTCGATATATATTCGGGTAAAACAATACGATGCTCTAAAAAAAATAACCCCGCATAATGCTTGGGCGTGACATTTTCGAACACCAGTGCTGTGCCCGAGATTATCTCGGGCATGACACTTAAAAGGTTAAGCGTTTTCGCATTAAGCATATTTCCCTATATTATGAGATTAAAAAATTATAACTTGTTAATTTCCTACTGAAGTTTATTTTCATTCCATAATTTCCGATATGATATTTTTAGGAGATATGATATGCAAGTAAATGTTTTCTGCAACAGGAATGCTATTTTTAAAAGTAATAGGGAAATTTCCTTTAGCTTTCAAATAAATATCTTTTAAAAAACACAGTCAATTGATATTTTAAGAATAGTGAACAAAAATAAACGATCAGCTATCAAGGGGTAATTGATTTATTTGCCAATAAGTTGTATCTGACCATTCTTTATAAATGCCTGCTTTAACCAACAACGATCTTAATTCATAAAAAATATGCTATAGTAGTGATAATTAGAATTCGTATTGGATTAAAATAGAACTGAAACAAAAATTAAGCAATGTCTTATATCAATGCATCGATATATTAGAGTGATTTATACACAATAAGTAATTCAGGAAGAAAAGGAAATATGATCAAATTACTAACGATGTGTGACAAGAGTTATAAGGCTGCCATATTTATCTCAAGAATTGGTTTTTCAAAATTTGGGATTCTTCTTGGCGTTAACTTTGGGTAAAATGAGTTTTTCCACTTAAAACATTTTTTATGACAACGGAATAGATGAAAATGAATTGCTCAGAGCTCACCAATATAATAATCTTACAAGGAAAACATAAATGAAACATAATCATAGTGTGATATCATATATAATCAAATCAAAACTGAACAATAATAAATAACACACACAAAAATCTATTATTTATGTTTTGTTAAAATTTAAATTCATTTAGGAAATTTTATCATAAAACGGTGATTTTTAAGCATATATACATGCGTTCTGTCACAAAAAATGTATGCACCCAAAAGAAATTGAGCTGCTATCACGAAATTAAGCAGGAATGCAGTCTGGTAAGGGATACGTAAATGATTAAAATTTCGACTGCAACGAGACCAGGTTTAGCTGCTATGTGCATATGAGATGTGCTGCTGGGAGAGTTTAAAAACATGATTGCTCGTGCCATAGGGTTATTCAAACAAATCTGTCAACTTGGATGAGCAGTATTGTGACTGGATATGCTTCAGAGACGCAACTAGATATTTTCAATTTTAGGTATATATATATATATATATAATTGCCATAAGTATGCCAGCGATCCACATGCAGTGCATCAAGGCCTTGGAGATGGATACAGGAAAAATATTAGCAGGTGACAGAGAGCATGTACAAATGGCATACTTATGACAATTTTCAAGCATAAATAAAATGCCTTATATACTTATAATTGTAATTGTAATGTATAGCTGTATTGCAAAGAACCTTTCAGCGTTAGGCTCACATTAAATGGTTATCTTTTGTTTTAACGTTCAATAATTTATTTGGTAGAAACATTTGTTATTGCTATCATGATTATAAATGTGGAAATCATTCTGTTATTGTCCAATAAAAATAAAAATGAAATCTCTAAAATAAGCAGGGAATTTTTATTATTTTTTAGCATAGTAGGTATTAAAATTATTTAAGAATTGTGCTTAAAAAGTACACGAAAAACACAACTTTTAAAGAAATTCTAATAATATTTATATTAAAAGCTTTCTTCTCTTAATAACGTATTTTATATTTCATAATAAAATATATAAGTACCTTACTTTTTACCAATAATGCATTTATCTAAAAAGTATTGTTTAATTGTGACATGAGTTATTTGAAAATGCTCCTACAGAGATAAAATTAAATTGTAGTAATAAGCACATACGTAATATAATGTTGTTTTCAATTTAAATAAAAGTTGACAACATTACAAGAGTGTTTGTTGTACAATAATGGATCAAGAAACACTGATAAAAACAAGTCTTCAATTTACTTTCAGTAATTTACTTCAATGGGCTTAGTTAATGACGGTCACATGATAAAGACAAACACGTGTTCTCCATTGAATTCAAAACAGACATCAAACTAATTGTACTTGTTGTTCTATTTGTAAAACATGTGTAAAATTTCAAATTTTATAATTAGGTAAAAATGTCCACACGTTATAAAAAATAAATTTCTTCAAAAGGTTTTAAAATTTTTAAAAAAAATTATTTTATGCATGTATTTTTAAATAAAATGCATTTTGTCTATCCCTGTGTATTATTGTTGTTAACAAATTTGTATTTTTTAAGAAAAAGGTTCTCAGAAATATCTAAAGTTGGCATTAATGAAGCGCATAAATCGATTAGCTGGAAACACATAATTGTTTTTATCGTCTGACTATGACATCGCATAAGATTTTCAACTGATAGGCTAAAAACAAGTGATTATCCTTATCATGTGACTATGACGTCACATGAATTGTGCCCATTGAACAACAGATTATTATAGTTAAAAGAAATAGTTCAAATTAAACTACTACAGTTCTATCTTTTGTCTTTTTTTCGAGTCAATAATCTTTTTCTTTTTTTCATTCTTACAGCTTACTTAACAGAGTCAATAACAATTGTTAAAGTTTCAAAATTATTGGGTCACGACAAATGTGTGAATGAGGCTAGACGTAATTTAATGCTAGGAAAAATGGTTTAAGATTACAGAGATTCGCGTAATTGTATTTTAACTTGGTTTATAAATTTTATTAATCTGAGTCTTTGCGATCAATTTTCAAAAACAACAAAAATTTTAAATATGTTAATTAAGCAACCAAAAATATATTTTTATACAATTATTAAAAAACATTTGACAGACAAAAAAAAGTAAGTTAAAAGAAACTTTTTTTTAAGCTAAAAGAGACTCATATGTATAAATAATTGTGAATTATCAAAAACATTTTTTAAAAATAATAAAATAAAGTAATTTATTTATTCTTGTAGTTTTAGTTAAGAGGAATTTTAAAAGGAAAGTACGCATTCCTGTAGTAAATTAACATTTCCCTTTAACCAAGCTTTTATTTAAAATATACTGATAAATTAATCTTTACAAAGAGCTATACTTGCATACGCAGATAGTGGAATGTAAATAAAACATGACTTGAAATGTAAATAGAACACAACAAATTTAAAATAAAAAGCTGAGTAGTTTTTGTCCTTTCTCTGTAGTATGAACACTGTTACATTTCGCCACTGTTCCCTTACCCTTATTAATAAGTCTTTGTCAATGGAAATTCACTGCATAATAGTTATTGTATATTCTCTAGACATTTTCTCTCATTAATTTTCATTCAAAAATTCCAATTGAATATTTTGTAAGGTTGCTGTACAGGAGTATAAAAAGACAAATAAATTACAGCTTCAATTTTCACTGAATATTATTACTGTTTTATATTGATTATTTCTCATAAAGACAAGAAATTAACAATTGATATGAGTTAATCAAAGTTTATCTCGATTCATTGAATGAATTAGTAAGGCATGACATGGACACTAACTTTTATTTCCAAGTTACAAAAAAGCTCCTAAATACAGGTAAGACTGCATATCAAGCTATAAATACCAAATATTTAAGATTTCAATTCAAAAATATTCTTTTTTAGAAAATGATAAAACTGACGAAAACATCAAGTGTTTAATTTCCACGTATTTATATTTCTTTTTACCAAAGAAAATGTGATAAATACAAAGAATTGATCTTAAATATGGATAAATTTTTCCAGTAAAAATAAAAATAACAATAATTAGAACCTTTACGTTTCATTTTTCAAAGGAATTCTGTAATATTTAAAATTCAAAATGAAATTAATAGGAATTCTCTTATAATCCCCCTTTGAAGACATGGAAGAATTTTTACTTTTCCCCATTTAGTTGCGGTTCTAAGTAATGTAATTTAGAATCGACAAGGTATTTTTTATAAAAAAAAAAATAACTGTAGCTCTCATCGTTAATGACATGAGTTAAATTAAATCATACAAAACCACCCACACCTTAAAGAATGGTATTCAATTTATTCCGAGTATAAATTTAATTTAATCGATTGTTGTTTACAGTGGCACACATAAAGGGAGGGGGTCCATGAATTCAACCCCCATCACTTCTGAGTTTTATTCGATTAAATATAATCCTATGAATATAGTACTTGGAATTTAATTAAGTATTTGTTATCAATAATTTATTTTATTTTATTAATGCTAATTATTTATTTATCAATTTATTTTTTACTGTTTTTGTTCCCGACGATCGACAAAATCAAAATAATATGTTTGGCTACGTATGAAACGAGATTAGTGTACTTTTGAACCTCACCCCCACCCCTTGACAAATTTCTGTGTGCGCTATTGGTTGTTTATTCATTAAGGTATCCCACTGCGTTCGGAACCGTCATATTAAAAAAGCGTATAAATGGATAATTTTCATGATATTTAGTGTCACTTAGATTAGAATACATGTATAAAATTGTTTTAAGGACATTTTGACAAAAAAATTATTTAAATACAACATTTCGGCAAAAAATTAACTTAGAATAATCTTTTTTTCAAATTGTTCTCCTTTTGTCAAAAATGTTTCTATTATAATAATATTTTGCCTGTATATGGTTCGGACCTCTGTTCAGAGGCTCAACTAGAATTTTTGAAATATATAACTTAGAAGTGGGTTTATCCTTGTTTTACGACAACGGAGGGGAGAAATTTTAAGAAAAAAAATGCCGATAATTATTTCAAATGGCTGTAACTCTGAAAATAATGTGAATTTTTCAAAGATCATAGTTGAGCCTCTGTACAGAGGTCTGAGCTATATGCAGGCAAAATATTATTATAATAGAAGCAGTTTTCACAAAAGGAGAACATTTTGAAAAAAAGTTATTCTAAGTTAATTTTTTGCCGAAATATTGTATTTAAATAATTTTTTTTTTGCTAAAATGTCCTTAAAACAATTTTATACATGTATTCTAATCTAAGTGATGCTAAATATCATGAACATTATCCATTCAGGCGCTTTTTTAAGATCACGGTTCCGAACGTAGTCGGATACCTTAATAGTTGACTCTAATATAGTTTTGTTAACACAGTTATAATTTTTAATTAATCAAAGTTTCCATCTTTGAGTGCATATGTTCCAGTCTAATTTTCAAATACATTTCTGAACGATGTTTCTCTTCAATCCAATAATTTCAATCTTGCTATGGGAAACTAATTCCAATTCGTTAATTGGTGCAAGCTATCGACCAATGCAATACTCCATACGAAATATACCATGCTTCCTCTGAACACTTATCATATTTACTAAATGGTCTTTGTATCTTCCTACACAAAAAGAAAAGAGAGGGCGTTTACTGCAGAAACATTTTCACTTCTAATGGATAGAACTCAGCAATGTGGAAAAAGCAGAAACCTTTGTGTTGTCGCAAGTTATTAATAAAGGGTGACTTAACACGTTATTGTCCTCATATACTTTGTTTATCATTCGTTCACAATGAATGATGGCAGTGACAGGGTTTATTTCCTGCTTTTTATTAACTTGGACGGAACCGATGGTTCATAGTAGAAACGGAAATAGAAACAGTGTCTCTTTGTGATGATTCTTTCTAAATCCAAAATAATTTGTAACACCTTTCAAAAATTAGAATTCATTTTTTAGTGCCAGCTGCATTAAAATTTTAAACGATTAAATCTTCTTAAAAGTTGTACTTTTGTACAATTTATTGATTTTTAAAGTTACGATAATAATTTGAATTTAGCTCGTAAATTGAGCTTTTGGTTGGTTTCGTTTATCGATAACAACATTAAAGTTTGATTTAGAAGCTATAATAATACTATAACATAATAGGAATTAATTAATCAATTACATTAGTTAAGTAAAAATATATATCTCTATACTAATTCATTTACGTATAACGTAACATTCTTTTTCATAGCATTTCTCTAATAATATTTTTTTATATTATTATCGAACAAGCACACATTTTCTAAATATTAATTCTTGTTTTTCGAAAGAAAACATGTTAATTTGTTTGTACGTACCTTAATGAAAAGCCGACTGGGTGGTGTAGTTGGTTTGTCGCTGTCTTACTGTATCCAAGGTTGCGGGTTCGACCCCAGCCTGTCGGTGGATTTTCCTGATGTAGAAAATCGACAGCGATCATGTCGTATGATTATACGGCAGGAAAAAGGTCCCTTAAGTGTCCGTTTGGCTAGGATACTCTCGGCACAAAATGAAATTCTCTAGTACAAGTTTTTCATAGGCCGAGCTCAGGTGCCTCCCTCTGAGGAAGAAACTGGGCGTAAAAATTAATTGTGATAATTGTGGTATCATTTAAATGGGGCCACACTAAAAAGTGATACCAGCTCTTGGTGAATGTACTAGGTCAGCAAAGTTAGAAATATTAATAAGCAGCCCTATTACAGAAAAAGAACCTTAATGAAAAATACATATTATGGTGAAAGATGAAAAAAAGGATTGATTTTGCTTTAATTTTATATCAATATTCAAAATACCAATATATTATTGTTATTATATTTTAACGTATTATATTTTAATTATACTTTAATTAAAAAAATTTTAAGGAATACATGGATATAAAATTTACATATTAGCATTTGCTTGCTGAAATATAACTAAAAATAAGAAAAGTAAGGCTACGAAACCAAAATTAATCAATCAAGAAATTGAGTGAACAGAGATAACGCAATATATAGCAATTAAAAATGCAAAACTAACAAAGTTAGGGAGCACCATTAATAGTTATTTAAATCTTATCACTACTAATTAAAAGTGGCATCATTGTGAATTAATTAAAGGGCTTTTATTGATAAAACTTTTCATCATTATAAATGCCAAATCTCTCACACAGTTGATTCCTCTTCATGATATTTGTCTAAATTTCAAAATTAGCATAATTAATCTTTAAAAGTCTATGAATTTCGTAGAGCTTGAGCAATTCATAACCTTATATTAATGGAATATCCACTCAAATGTTTAATGAAGTAAAATTTTCCTCTCATTTCTTTAAGGATTGTTTGCAGAACTTAATTACAAATTATCTCCTAATTTTGAGGCGTGAAAAAATCATTATTATAAAACATAAGTTATTAAACAATCTTTAAAAAAGGACTGTAAGAATAATAACTTCGAACAGTTTGAATTTCTTTTTTCTATTACACTTGAGCTCGAAATTTTCAAAAAAATATCTAAAGTAGTTCAAAAGAAATTCAAATAAGTATCTTTTAAGTCATCTTAAGTGATCACCTGTTAATTTTTAATTTTTGCCTATTGAACAACTTATATCAGAATGCTTGAAATAAAAATACATTCTCCAAAACCTGAATTACTTTTGAATTAATAACGTTATATATTTATCTAAAAGACTTTAATGCTTCAGAAATAGAACAAACAGATTAATTAAAGTACAAATTAACCACACGAAGAATCTATAAGGGATATTATGATAAAAAAATGTAACAATTTAAATAGTTTGTCTTTTAAGGAATGAGAATTTAGCTTTGTCTTATTAACTTTGACTGATGTTTTCTTTTTAACTTACAGTTTTTGAAAAATTCCTTAAGAGAGAATATTTTGTGATGAATATATATATTAAAATTATTTCTATGGTGAATTAAAATATTGCTACCTTTCCTATTCTTCACTTTTCTTTTAAAGAACCTGCAATTTTCAAATAATTGTGAGAAACTTGTATAATTTATCCTCTATTATTATTTTTTTTTTTTCATTTTACTTTTGTCTTAACATGCATTTTACTTAATAATAAAGAAAGCAAACTAATATTTCTAGATTTTATTCTGAATTGATAAGTATCTATTATTCCAAATTTGACTAGTGAGCTTTTATTTGTAATTAAATAAAGCTTTACTAAAAATGTAAAAAATTTTTTTCAAAAGCTGAAGTTTTTTTTTTTTTAAAAAAAAATATTTCTCGCGTATATAATTTTTTATAAATTTAGTACAATTAAATCTTATGAAAATTTGTAAGTCATACTAACATTGAAAACTAAATATTTTTATAACAGTCATTATTATCTTAAATAAAAAAATTACTTGAAATGAAAAGCATAAATTTCCTTAAAAGTAATCTTTTGATATTTTGAAAGTTTTAAAATATAGCTTTTTCTTTATCAATCTCAAACTTTCGACTTCAAAATATTGATTTATGTCAAGTAGAGAAAGTTTGCCTGACATTTTAAGATGGAGGAAGATTATAAATAGCTTATAATGCTGCTCACAAACTGATAGTTCTAAGCTAATTAATTTTTCTCGCAGCGTGGTTCAACAAATTTGTGATATGCTTGAATTTAAAAATTCAATTTTAAGTATATCTGTTTCAGTCATTCACGTGTTACAGCAATTCTTGATGACACTTTGCCTTATTGATTCTGCATGATAAAGCAGAAACATTACTGTATTCCAATTCATTACAGTCTATTTTGGGACATTTAAAAGAAGAATTTCGGCTATCATACTTTGAAGACGTCTATTCAATAAAGGCTGATTAGAAGCATTCCATTAAACCGGATACCAAAAGCGGCTCGATTAAATTAAATTAAGGAACAATTCGATTGGACAAAGGGTGAATTACAGTCTATATTTTTTACACACGAGGCTATGTTCACTTAAGAAAATTACTATCATCATGTTGTGAACTCTATGAAGCAAGGAACCATTCACCATGTATCTCAAATTGCTTAAACTCTTACAATAAAATTGGAATCATGGTGTGAACCGAAATATATTTGAGAACTCACACACACTAGTGAGTACTCAATTGATATGTTGAAAATGGTGAAAGTTATCGAGACAAATTTCTTGATCAACATATGATCATCTATGCTGCTACTATTGATGATAGTTTTATTCTAGTGGATGAGATAATACTCTACTTCATCAAACTGTGCTTGTAGATAGGTATGCTTTTGATAGACAAGTAGATTAGGCAAGATTAGGCAAGTAGAGTGGTTCTCGATCATCTGGCTTAAGTTCTGTTGGACATCTTTGGGACAATCTTGAAGAGGAGTTGCTGCATTACATTCTTCCCAGGAATCTATATGAACTGCATCCGGGTTTTTTCACCTTGTATGATTCTTCATACCGATTCATATAATCTAAAAAATTTTTTACGATGTGAAAATGAAGCTGGTCATGCATTATAATTAGAGAATGCTATAATCCTTATTAAATTCCAAATATTTGTTTTAAAAAATGTAAAATTATTCCATTCTTAATTTTTGCTAAATAGTGGAATTTTTTTTTTAAAGTTATTATCAAATATATAAATCCTTAACTAAGATCATTAAATGTAATATGCATTAAATAAATGTATAAAGTTTATATGATTTAGTTTCTTTGAATGTAACTACACTGTTTCAAATGTGAGATCTAAAAAACCCTCATTATCCTTGACTTTTAGAGGCTTGTCTATCTTAAGAATATAAATTTGAATAAATTATTTAAAATTTAAGAATAATAAGAATAAAACAAACAATGAAATATAATATGTTCTTATATATAATGAGCTTTTTAAAATAAGGATAGTAAAAGTGAACTTAAAATCCTCTTAACGTATTATAAAACAAATCTGGTTCGAATTTTTATTCATGTTCTTGACTCAATTTTTAAAATTATTGTTTTCTGGAAACCATTCACTTTTTGGTCAATTTCTAAACAGAGTATTCATTAAATGCATATCGCAATTATTTTGGTTATTATCGAACAGTGAAACTTATCATTTATCTATTATTATGTTGACTCATACGTATACTTATCTGAAAGCATTAAATTTGAATAGTTTCTTTGAAATGCTAACTTTTTTTATCCTTTTTTTCTATTTGGCATGTTAAGCTTTTTACGAAATATTTTAGTGTATGCCTATATAACAGAGTTTTACGTTTAAATATCTTAAACTAATGATTAGACTCAAATGAAATTTGGAATATAAACTGATTGGAATCTTTTTTATATATTTATGGAAAATACAAAATGCTTAATACAAAATTGGTTTTAAAAATAAATTTACCACTTAAATAAACTTATTAATCAAAAACATTTAACTTAGGAATAATATTAATTTAAACAATTAAAAATTATACTAATATTTTCTGGTTGTAATGAGAACTGCGAAGTTTATTTTAACTCTGTCTAATTTTCTACTATCGTTCTAATTGCATTTTAAATCGATTATATATAAACACATTATATGAATTCGTAATAAGCAAATAAAGGAACATATATTTCTATTAAAATTAATTATACTAGTTACATCATTTGAAGAGTTTGATTTTTTTTTCAAAATATTTCTTTTCACAAATGTAGAAAAAACGTATCTAATGATTACATTAAGTAGTGGAGATTGAAAAATAGAAATCAATACTAGAAAAGTTTTGTCACCTGTTCAAAGCATTCAAAAAAGCTTTCCCATTGCGTTTATAAATGGACATGAGTTATTTCCGTGGTGAAAACCTGAATTAATACATACTTTTCATAATATGTTAATTTTTTACTGTTGCTACAATTTAATACAATATTATTCTTTAACAATTCGTATGGTGAAATAATTTTTTTAGACATGTTTTTCATACATTTTTAAATTTATTGATGCCTGACAAATCAGTTTTAAATCTGTTAAAAAAACATCATGCTAATTGTTGAGAAATTCTTGATATCAGTTCTAAAATCTCTATCAATTCTGATTAGTTCTGATTCAGAGAGCGTCTTCATGATTTGATACTAATATAACTACAGTGATAATATTAAAAACTTTTTTAAAAAATTTCAATTAAGATCATTTACTTCTATTTTCTAGACAACTATCTTGTTACTTTAAATTCAGCTCCCTAAATCCTTGATAACATTAAAAACTATGAAAATTTAAATTAAAACAAAAGCGTTATACTAATCTAAAACGTTTAGCATATTGTTCATTTGACATCGATTTATAATTCGTTATATAAATTATGTTTTTTGATAATTTTGTAATTTTTTATTTATTAATAAATTAGTGAAAATTTTGGGAAATTAAATATAAAAATGGGGAGAAGTGAATTATGAAAGGATTCTTAAATAAAGTACATTTTTTTTCAAATTTATTTTTAAATCTTTTGGAGTTTGTCAATTTCGCTAATACACTTGACATTCATGCTAACAAATGAACTTTTAAAAATTTTCTTATTTTTTAATACTTGTTTCTTTTTATTCTAGAATGCTTAAGAGATTGAAAGGAGATTACAAACCTTTTTTCACATTAATCATTTTGCCATGTTACGTCAGAACGTGTCACGTGATCTTAAGTCATCATATGACGCGGTCTTAGGATTACTTAGCGAGACATGAAGTCAAATATTGTAAGCCATTGAACTATATTTTACCAACACATCAATATAATATGTAAATAATGTTTTCCTTATAAAAGCTTCAATGACATTTCTTATCGAAAAAGATTTGACTGGTGAAATTGCGTTTCAGGATTTCTTTCTCTTGTTGGTTGCGTGTGAATGTACAATTTATGAGTCAAAAGAAAGGAAAATATCGTTACGCAATGGTTTCCTATTTCTCAGCTCTCGGCGATTTTTATTTCATTCAATATTTGTTTTTCTTCCTACAGAAAATTTTGCGTTTGAGAGTTTTCCGCTTAGAATACATAGAACAGTATTTGTCAAACTGTGGTACACGCATCCCTAAAGGCACGATATCTGCTCTGATAAAAATGTGATATTTTATCAAAAGCTTCACATAAAATCTTTTAAAGTAAAACTAACTTTAAGAAGCTAAATTCTAAATGCATTGAAAATATGTAGACAACTGGGATAGTTCTAGAAATTCCTTTACTTGTAAATGATAATTAACTCGTATTAACTTTCTTACTATAAAAATAGTAATTATTCTGTAATACACTTTGTAGAAAATAATGTCAGGTTTAAGTAGAATAGCAACAATATTCGTATTTAAGGTAAAGAACTATTTTTAATATATCTTAAATTTCCTACACGTAAATTTCCTATGGCGTTTTTTAACTAGCCATGAAAATTACAATAATTTTGTATTTGCGAATGAATATCACTTCATTATATTTAATTATTATAATGTATGCATTTGATGGCTGAGCAGGAGTGGGGTTTTGAACCACATTTGCGACGAGGTCTTTTGGACCCGGTGTAGGCTTTCCAGCAGCAGGGGCATAAACAACACCAACTTTGTATCTATATTCAAAATAGCAATGGATAACACAAGAAAAAAAACATGAAATCTTAGTTAAAATATACAATTTTCTAATTTAATTTATGATTCTTTAATTAAAAAACAAATTCCAATCATTAACTAATCCATATTAGTTAAAAATATGTAGATTCAAAATATCTTGACTTCATGTACAATCTTTTAGAACAAATAAGCGAAAATAAAGTCCGAAAAACCTTATAGCGATGCTTAATTTGAGAAAGCACATTAAAACTCTTAATTATGTTCAGAGGTTACGTCATGATAAAGGTTATGATCAGAGACTACATTGAAGATAAATGTTATGAAAGATTGATATAGGGCTTTAATTTATATAATTTTACAGAGTACTGTTTGAATCAATTTCTTATAGAGAATTAGTGATGTGATAGTACTATTTTTCTTGCACAACTAGAATAACTGTAGAGAATTATTTCATTAAATTTAATGCAAAATATTCATTAAGTATTTTTTTGTACAATTTAATAAAAAAAATAGAGAAGGTTGTATTCTATTATTTTGTGTAGGGGTATTTTTAGAAATAATTTTTACTCTATTTTGAGTGTAAAAATATTTATCCAGATTGTTCTTATAATTTTTTGAGGTACTTGAGTTTTGTGTAATTTTGTATCAAATATTTATAAATTATTTTGCAGAATTTTGTTTTAAATATTCATTGATTTTTTCTGTATAATCTTTCTTTTGCAATGTATATATGCATGTATACTGTAAAAACTTGAGCAAATTGTTTACTGAATAATATTTCAAAGTCTTGGATAAATGCATAAGTATTTAATTAACAGGAATTTTATAAAGAATGCGGGCATTGTCTGTTTTTCGTATTTAACATTGATACAGATTATTCACATCTTCACTTACACAAAATTTTATGAAAATTCAGGAGTTTGGAGTTGAAAAACAGGATTATAAAATATCAACCAGTAAAAGTTCATCATTAAATTAAAACAGATAATACATTTAATATTCTACAGTTTCACATTTTAATTTAATATGGTTTTTTTAAAATTTAAAATCAATCCAAAAAAAATGTATAAGAAACTAAGAATGTGTGTGGATTTAGTTAGCAAATATGTTTTGTTTTATTTCAAAAGCACAGGCACTAACCTTAAAAAAATAATAAATACTACAAATACTATTTTTAAAACATTTTTTCTCCTGAATTTAATTTCAAATACATATAGAGCTCTCAACCACATACTTTGAAGTGTTATTTTATAAATAATACCATTCTGAACTCAAAGAAATATCATTTTGAAAAGCACTTATTCCCTTCAAATGTGAGTAAACATTAAATAATATATATAAGTAAAATCAATTAAAATAATAGTTGTAAAAATATAATACAATGAAAAAATAATTGACTAATTGGCCTCATTTTTCCTTTAAATTTATATAGAACACAAGTAACATTAAAAAAATAAAATTAAGTCAATTCCTACTTAGGTCAACAAAGAAAAATTTTATTTTAGTTACATTTTATTAAATAATAACAATTAATATAAATATGTATATACGTATAACTGAATCACAATATTAAGTGACAAAATAGGAAGCGATTTTTCATTTTCCTTTCTACACATGATGTTGGACAATTATTTTTGTTTGTTACTATTTATTCATTAATTAAATTTAATTATTCCAATAAAACAGTACAGTAAAAAGAAATAACATTCTCAGACATTAGGTGGGATTCTCCCAGATGGAATGACCTTTGTATTCGAAGTCAAACGCACTACCCATTGCACTTGTTATACTAGTATTTTTGTTTGTTACTAACTATTTATTAATTAAAGAATAATATTTGAAAAAAACTGTATTAACATCAAGTTTCATCCAACTACAAGTTTAAAAAAATGTATTTTAACTTGAATGAATGAATAGAAATTATTTTATTAAGATTGAAAATCTTAACAAGATATATATATATATATATATAAAAATATTTTTAAGAAATATTTTTGTATATATATATATACATATATATATATATAAAAAAATATTTTTAAGAAATATTTTTGTATATATATATATATATATATACAAAAATATTTCTTAAAAATATTTTTAAACTCACATAAATGCACAAATCCACCACACAACATTAGGTCCACAAAGTCAGCTTGTTAATGGTCCAGCTGTGAAGAATATGTGCATTCCACACACAGGATACATTTTAATACACACATAGACCAATATTTACACGACTACACTTTAAAATTATTTATGACCAATCAAACGTTTATGACCAAACAAGCAACTTTTTTGCATGCAATCTGATTTGCATCTAATACCAAATAGTTAAACTCTAGTATGAGAATTATTTATGACAAATCAAACTTTTATGACCAATCAAACAACTTTTTTGCATGCAATCTGATTTGTGTGCATCTAATATCTAATACCAAATAGTTAAACTCTAGTGTGAGATTATGAATCATTTGGATTGACATGGCATTAGTGGGAGTTATGAGAAAATTATAGGAGTGGTAATTGTTGTATATTAAATATGAGAGAAAAATCGTTCAAAAATTGTGAATTGAATTATTGATAGGATGCTCTTTGGTGAGTTTTTAATGATTTGCGCTATTCATTTGTGATCATACTGAGTTTTTAATTTGAACTTTCGGATTTTAGACATTTTTTCTACCTATACAACTATTTTAAAGATGGGTGCGTCATCTTTGGTGTTCGATGGTTCACTTATATTATGTACTTAATTGTTTTAGAATTTTAATGTTATAATATCTTTCAGAATGCGATGGCGGATAGTTTAATTTTTCAAGTTTAATGGTTTAATTATAATTTTTTAATTTTTTTAATTTTTGACAATTGGATATTTTCCGATTAACTTACCAAGTTGCAATAGGGGGAAGGTTGGCGCTATCAAACTAGTTTAACCCCACGTATTGGTCCTAAGTCCGAGGTTGCCCTTGGATATTTTATACATTTTTATTTTATAATTTTGTTTGAAAACGTTGGAATTTTATCTTCTATATTCGCCATTGATATTTTGAAATGGATTTAATGTTATAAGATTCATATAATGTCAATTGTTAATTGATTATTATTATATATATATATATATATAAGTTGTGATTAAATTATACATATTTAAATATATATATATATATATATAACTTCAAATCCCTATCATCCTAATCACACTCTCCCTATATATATAGGGAGAGTGTGAATCAATAGTAGGAATTGACAAATAGGAAATGAGTTAAAAACTTCGTCTTCTAAAAAATTAAAAATCTTTAGATTTTTTTCTCTACCATTTTCTATCTTACTGTATAAAAATTAATATTTTTATTTTTAAGAGCTTACTTTTTTTTACAATATTTTGAAAATGTGCTTTTATTGTAAATTTAATATAATTTTTTGACAATAAATAGAATATATTAAGTAATATAATTTTAAACATAACAACTATCGTATTTAAACTCATCCACAATAATCTCACTTTAGTAACAAAACTGTTAATTACAATAAATTTGAAATAATTCAATTTAGTTCATCTGAAATTCATAATCTTTTAATAAAGCATAACCAAATCATTAATTATTAATTACAACCCCCTCCTTACTCAAAGCTGTAAAATAGAATTTTTCGACTTGCAGCTCAATTACCCCGTAATGACAATTCCAGATGCTCGGCAATTTTCTCTAAGCACCAATCCTCGCTAATCTCTGTGCAGACAGACTTTACATACTTAATAAACGCCGCTCCAATAATTAGCGATCCTAGGATAGATTTTGCGCAATTCTAGTGCTATCCACGACAAAGTTCAATAACTCTTAGGCAATTGACATCGTTGATTTGGTAGATAAGTTTCGCAAATAAATAGTTATCATAAAGCTTTAGCTATCGAGTCTCGTGGATAATGTCGCAGAACCGAAATAAAAGCATGTTTAGAATAATGAGATTAAAATTAACCTTCATCGATCTTTCAAAAGTATATAATAAAGGCCAATGACAGAAAATAAACAAACGTTTTAAGCCCTTCAGCTCTTGGTAATATTTTTGTGTTTAAAATTTTAAATTTTATAATTTAATTTTATTATTTCTGTGTTTAAGACATAAATTTTTAAATAAAAGTTCTTGACACTTTTTAAAACAGTGTGATATCTTAGTATTCTTTTATTACTTATTTAATAAAAATGTTTCAATATAAAATAAAACATTAGACTATTTGGGTAAAGTATAAAATCTATTAGATGGGAGAAACATATATACTAACTTATGAATGAGCACGTGATAATTCATTTCTTTTTATGTTTTTGAATTTTTCATAATATTATATTCTTTAAAAATGCAGTGTAATGAAGGTACGGGAATTTTTTCATAGCATGATAATTTCTCAAACTCTCGCAATTAATAGTTCAAAGAAGTTAAGTAAAAATAATCCAATCGATTTATTTTAAGCAAAACAAATTGCATCCGCAAATTTAGTTTATTATTAATGCATTCATAAGTGAAGCAAATTTAAGAACCTGGAATACTTCATTTGGATTTTCATGAGTCGGATAGTAATTTATATTAGTCGAAATGCAGCTATTAATATTATTTCTACAAATAACGTAGATTTTTCAGCGGTAACTAGATCCGAAAGATTTCTATTTTATAATCATTATTTTTGAAAAAAGAGATATTTTAAACATTTCAATGTGCTAAGAGTTCATGTAAATGTTTTTTGTTTTTACTTATGCCACCTGATCTATAGAAACATCAGATAACGTCCCACAAAATTCATCGTGGTAAGGGGCTAGGTGTTCGTCTGTCGTTAGTAGCAACTTTGAGCACTATACAGGTGACGGTACGATTTTGCTCTGTTCCACCCCACTTTTGAGGGAGAATGCAATGGGAGTGTGGTCACAGAGGCCTCCCACTTCTTTCCCTTCCACCAACCTCACGAGAGGGTATGCGGATCGACGTCTATTTAGAGTACTCTCTTGCCACGAAGTAACTATACATTTACAAACATCCATGTCTTCTCCGGGATTCGAACCCAGGCCCTACGGCACAGCAGACAGCGTTACTAACCACTATACCGGATGGGCGGTGGATATAAAAAAAAAATGATTGGGTTGGTAAGTTAGGGATATATTTGTGTGTATATGAACTAACTTTGAATGAAGAGGAAAAACTAGATTCGCTTTTAACAATCGAGATTTAATTTCAAACATTCAGAAGAGTCAATTAATTCATTTTGGAATAAAATTATAGGCTATTATCTCATAATAGCCTTAAAAGCTTTAAAAAGATTGTTACAATTTTCTACATCTTATTTGCATGAATTCGGATGTTCAGCATTAATAAATATAAAAATGAAACAAAGATTGAGAATTTAAATGCAGATGACAAAATGAGAGTGGCATTATAATTTTCGCTACCAAATATTAACGAAATTATCCAAATCATCAAGCTCAGATTTCGCATTAAATATATTTATATAATTAATTACTCACTAAACATTTTGTTGTCTTTGTTGTACATATTATTTTATTTAACAGTGAAAATTATTTTCACAAATTATTTTACATAGAGTATCACAGATAAGTAAAAATTTTTTTACTTCATTCTTAAGAGTGCCACTAAATTTTGAAATGATAAAAAAAGGTACAGCAACAACAACAACAAAAAGGTTGAAAATCAGCGTTTCAGACATTTTTTTAAAACCATGTTCTCAATAAATTTTTGAGGCTTTTGCTCTAATTTTTAAAAAACATATTTCTTCATTTTCAATATGTTATATATTTATAATCATAAGGTGTTACAAAGTATAACATTTTTATTTATATCTATTAGCTATCCCCTCTTTTGGAATTTACTCCTTTACTTAAATATAAATGACTGAGAGAGAGAGAGAGAGAAGATATTCGTTTTTACATAATTCGCCCTTTTAGCTAACAGCTATGTTTTTATTTAATATGTAGCTTCTGAAAAATACCTTTATTCAAAATTTAAAGATTTTTTGTAACGCATGTAAAACAGCAATGTTTTTTTGAATAAACAAAGTAGAACATTGCTAGGAAATTTAATTTGTGCAAAACTAGGTCAAATAGCATTGCTTGGATTTTGATAAGAGGTATTTGAATATTTATTGAAAATCGTATTCTCACTCTCTCTGTTTTACCATCCCCGACTTTACTGAAGAAGTTTAGTTGGATTTAATAAAAGTCTGGTAAGTTTACAGCAATATATCCTCCAGATTTGAAAATGTAAATAAGTAATAAAACACCAACATAAGTTGATTACCATTGTATTTTAATGAAAATCACTAACTTTGCAAAAATCCTTATTAGAATATTACCCTTAAATGTCACAACTGTTTATGATTTAAATTTACAATAACAGTGAAAATTACTTGATAAGATTAGATCATAAGGAAACACTGTATGTAAAAACATTAAAAAAAAGAAAAATACTATCAGGCTTTGAGCCCTCTGTATTCCTAGGCCCACGCCACGAAGCGGGGGTGTACATTACGCCTCTGGTATAATGTTCGATACAATAACTATCAAACGCCAACGCGTACCATTGCATATCCAAACATTCACAATATTATTCAAGAAACAATTATCAGATGCATCATTTAGTAACTCTCATCAATATAGACAATGAAAGCATTCCTATCTGCTATCTTACCAGCTATACTGCTCGAGGTCTATGTCCGTTGATAACTCTTGTTCTTGAATAAATATTACAGATTAATTATTGATTTATAATAGTCTATAAGAGGTTTTAATGAAGCAGTTCTCAGCAATAGCTTCATATGATTTATTCTTACGCTTTCGTTTTGCTTACCTATGTAATTATTGTCAATTACATATGTCAATTCAATGATCAAACTCCATTTTGAATAATTATAATTTCAAAATATGCTCAGGCGCGAAATTAGTTCGCCAAACACATATTTCAGTTTGCTATCGGGCTCCTTTCACCTCGGCGCGCTATTGTAACGAATGTTGCAGTTGATTAATTGATTGCATATAAATGCCGCGTTTAGAAGCTACACGAAGCTTTGGCGACGGATCTCGTAGTCTTAGTCGCATTTAAGTGACGAGGATCCCATATGATCAATTCCATTCCACATCACGCCAATGTGAGTAAGTTACATTAAAGCCCATATAGGCATTTTTATATCTTAGCATAAAGAAAAAAAATTCAAAAAAGAAGGAAAATGATACTGTAATGGATAATTTTGTAAACAATCTTTACGAAAAATAAAAAATATCAGTTGTAAAAATACTCTATGACACTGTTTTTTTTAAAATAAATTCTAGCGCCTGATTCCTTTTCAATCTTTTTAATATACTGACTTTTGTCCTCAATAATATTTTAAGATAATGATATGAACTTTAATTATATATATATATATATATAGTCTAATTCTCTACAAACGAGAGATCAACATCCAACAAACAAAATCAAAAAACACATAGACAATAAGCAAACACACAATGAAGGACACATGAGCAATCGAAATTTTTAAAAAATGGATGCTGCAGTATTATAAACATTTCTGACTGAGGACAGCGTATATAGTATGTATAAAATAATTTATATAAAATTGGGTTAAACATGTTTTGTGGCCAACCAACCTTACCCCTTTGTATTAATAATACTCAGCAAAAGCCTATTGAAAATAACGGATAGGAATATCTAAATCCATTACAATATAGAGGAAACTTACCTAAAAAATTCACTTAAAAATGCAGAGCCCGCTCTAAATCTGAGTGCAATAAACAAGTAATTGCCAGATTATGGACCCTAATGCAAATTCAAAACCTGTGAATGGCTGAAATGTAGCACATAACAAAAGTATTAAAAGAACAAAAATTAAAAAATTAAAAAGAGAGTTTATACAAACTACCATTATTTTAGAGACACTAGTTATATTGAATTAAAAATTATAAGTAACTTCATCTAATATTAGAATAAGGATGAAACCATAACTAGGAAAAATTATAAATGTATAGTAATAAACTTATTATACTAAAGAATTTTAATCCTTACTATTTAGAATTGCTTACTTCAAATAACTATTAATAAAATTTATTGGGTATTTCTTATTTAAGCAATATTTAGTAAAATGTTTATAGTTATTTATTATTTCTGAATTTTTTGAAACTAGAAATTGATTGCATTGTATATAATTAATATCAATATTTCTGAATATAGAAACATGTACATTACTCTCCCAATGAGGAACTTTTAAAAATATTGAAATTGAATTCTTCTCATTAATCATAAATATTAGTAACTATAACATATATATATATGTTAATATTGAAGAAGGTTGATATCTCACAAAACACTGTTTAACCCTCTTTCACTGTCCTAAACCAGTGACCGCTCGGGAAATCATAATATTTTTCTCCACTCTAGCTAAATTTCTCTTTTTTGGTTTGTAATGGTTCCATGTTCTTGGTTCTTTCGGTTTGATCTTAAGATATTTTAGGATTTATTAATCTTCTTTTTAATTTCTTTACTGAATATATATATATATAGTATGTTCACCATACATACAAAAAGAGATATCAGGTTCGTCATTCATACCCTTAGATTTAATTTCTACTCATTATTGTGTAATCTGTAGCATTTAATTCTTTTGTTACAGTTACAATTTGATGCATTTCATAAATCTTTAAGACGCTTATGATACTAATTATTTGAAGTGATTAATTTAAAGTAAAACTTGTTAAATACACTTTTTCTTTAAAAGAACATTTCCTTAAAATGCATGTTAAGCTCCCTTAAGAAAATAAAGGCATAAAATTTTACTTGTATTAAGATTTCTGATAGCAATCCATTTTAAAAACAGAATTAAGTATATGAAGCCTTTCTTTCTTAGTCAAAAAGAAACTTTTTGCCAAAAGATCAGTTCTGTGCCTTGGGAAATAATCGTGAAATAGTAAGGAACTCGAATTCAATTTCAATCTTCCTAATTCTTTCTTTCCTTCCATTTCTCATTCTTTGCCTCGAGGTAGTTCATCAAATTGTAAAAAATGAACTCCACTGCTGAACAAGAGTAGACAAGGTTATCATGATCCTTGGAAAAAATTACGGCCCTGAAGTTGAGAGTGAAGAAAAACGGAACTTTTTCGAAGTGTTTTGTAAAAGACTTTCACCAATTTAAGAAATCCTCTTAGTCGAATGGTCTGGAAGTACAAGACATTACAGGGTGTTCCATAAAATTTTAACGCAGAAGAGAGAATGTTAGAGCTCCTCTATTTTATGCCATGAAATATCATAAAAGTCAAAGGAACTATCTTATTAATAATTTCTATTCTCATTTTCTTCCTCTAAGAAACTCGATCTTTCATTCGAAATCGCTATTCCCTTAAGTGTACGAAATGTGTTTCTCCAGTATCCAGAAGGTTCTAAAATGAATTTTTTTTATACGTGTTTTGACGAGTTACTTACCAGTATTTCTTTTTTCGTGTTCGAAGGCATTAAACATTTACTTCTAAATACGATGGTGCTAAAATATCTCTAACCGTGTCTTGCTGCCATAAAAAGCTTCTGGTATTCATGCAACGTACTCAAATATGATTTGTTAACTTTCGTTGCAAAGGGGCAAAGGTCTTGTCTGAGAGATATAAATAATAAAAATAGAGAAAGATCTTCCTCACAAAACTCATTGTAATATTATTTCCCAAAATAACTTTTTCACTTTCATATAAATTTTCTTTGTTTTTGTATATGCAACCGCAACTATCTGATTAAATAAAAAAAAGTCTTAAAATTGCTTGTATTTAAATATAAGAAAAAACCTTTCGTGCTAGTTGTGCTAAAATTTATTTGAAATTTTTGCATACTTAAAGCCATATTTCTTAATTTCTAGAATTGGTTTTGCTTCACAAATATAATTTCGATACATGCGATTGATTGAATATACGAAATATTATATATGAAATCTAATTCAATTTCTGTATGTCACGGTTTGTTATATTAAACCGAGCTTTAATTTCCGCCTTAAACTTATTTATTATGAGAAGGAATTTTATTGTTACCTTAATTTGATTCGTAAGTTCTCATCATTTATCAGAAGCATTATTAAAATTTTTACAAATAAAAATGGATGGTTATTAAATAAATTTGTGTGTCACTCCTTACTTGAATATTTTCTTCTTTAGCAATACTTTCAAAAGCCTCTCTTACGTATTCAATAGAAAATCCATAAACGATACCATACAAATATTATTTAGAACAAATTCATAATGAATGCAATAGTATACTTAATATAAATGTAACCATTACAATATGAATAAAGTATTACATTTAAAAAATACAATTGTAATCAAATATCTATAAGACCTGCACATAAGCAGAATGTGAATATTTGGAGAGGGTGCTGTCAGATTGTCGTCTTCAGCTTTTGACATATTTCAAAATAATTGAAGTCCATCGCCAAAAGTCTTCGTTTAACTTTAGAACGGGACTTTGGTACTAAACAATCAACAATTGATCAGTCTGTTAAATATACTCAATTATAGAGCATGTTTAAAAATTTAATTGTTTAAACTTTATAATTTCTTTTGTTTATCTGGCATAATGTCATTTTAACTGTAATAAAAATATAAGTCTGAACAAATGCACTTAACGCTTCTAAACAATAGATAATCCTTCATACCTGTATATGAATTCTGAAGATGTTCGTTCATCAAACTTACATGTTCTTTATAGGATTCAAATTGGACAAATGGATTAGCCAAGAAAGTAGTTATATTCTATTGTTCTTTAACCAGTAGTGATGACATCTTATACATAGCAAGCAGTTTTGTGTGAACATGAAGTTATCTTCAAATAGATCTTGGAAATGATGGAACCATAAAATACTCAAGTACTTCCACGTGTACTTTAGAATTTTATCCTTCTTGTCAAAATACACAACTTTTCTGAGATTTCATTACTCATGCATCCCAAATCATGACAAAGGTATTAAATTTCACTGGGAACTCCCAGAAGGTATTAAAAGCTTCTCTTTTGAAACGTCAACACGAATATCCGGATGACCGTGAGAAACGCAAGACATAGATTCATCGCTAAAACAAATATTATTACCGTCCTGAATATCCCTTCCAAATCAATCTGTTAATGCACCACTGCATTCTTATCCTTTCTTGCTTGTACATAAATAGCAGCTTTTATCTTGAAAATCATTATGAAGTCGTTGCAGTATTGTAGAAATTGTAGCTGTGGCATTCACACTCCTTGTAAACCATTATTTACTTATGAATCCTAAAGAGGTTTTTCATTACTATATTTTCAGCATTCCATCTTGTCTCAGTGGGATTATTTGTTAAGAGACACTACTTACACGATTATTTTTAAAATTTGGATTTTTAGAATAATTTTTTAAAATTTTCTTACAGCCCTCTGATTGCAATTATTATATTATTATTTGGCAGTAATCTTTGAACTAGACCCCTCATTACGTAGAATGAAAGTTGCAGATTTAGTAGAATCTGGTATGCCTCTCGTGTGGGCATCTTTAACTCTCAAGCAATTAAAGCTTACTTTCAAACAAGGGTTTAGATGCATATTAACTCCACTGAGGTACCATTTATGCGTTTTAATATGATTGATGCACAGTCTTAAAATTTTATAAATATTCTATCATTTTGAATTGCCTCTGGAAACATTTAAATGTTTGAAATATTTTAATATTTTTTATAAAATTTCCATACTTTCTGTGGATACTTGTAAAGAATATAACATACTTCAGCTTTATGTGAAAACTTAATTTTATTCGTTAGTCTTCGGCATGTTATTTACTAGATATAACAGGCATTCTGTAAATCAAAGCAAATATTTATTCAGTTGTTCCAGTGTTCTGAATTAAGACTCAACAACAGAGCTTTTAATATTGACATTCATTTGCAATATTCCTGTAATTTAATGTCATTCTTATGTCGCAGATATGCATTATATTGCGTTTAAAAGTGTGCCAACTTCTTTATATTAAGCACTTTTGAAAATTATATGATAGAAAGATAATTATACACACGATTAATTTACCAATAAGATATTATTGATAACCTAATAAAATAAATCTACTCTACCTCAAGTGATCGAATTGCAAACATTTAACACTTTGAGAGCGGTAGTTTTAGGTTTTTATTTTTTCTCCCGCGCGCGAATACTCTTACAGTTTTAGATATCGTATTAATTAGATTTCCTATTGAAAATGCATGTTTAAAACTCAAAAGAGTGAAAGAGTCTGCGAAGGTAACCGAATATGTGACTTATTTTTCAACTCCAAATTCTGGCACAAAATTTAATTGTTACTTCATTGATAATTTCGCTTCATTTAAGAAAATCACAAAAAAAATTTTAAATTCTTCAATTGTTTCCCATTTTTCTTTTTTAGGGAAAACGTAGTTGATAAATCACTGTAATTCACTTTGAAATCATTAAAGTGAAATCACTGAAGTAGATAGTCTTGAGTGGGCCCTGTATAAAAATTTCTTGGAGGCCGTTTTTGGTAGGCTCTCAACATTTTACAATTTATTCTGGCACATTTGGGGGCCCTATATCATTGATACGGCTGTTACGCGGTACTTATACCCCTGATATGAATATAAGAATAAGATAGGTAAATTCAAAAATAGTAATAAAATTATCTCCGTACTCCATTATATTGGAAATTTGAAGGAAGAATATGTACTTTTGTGCAATTTCATCTGTAGAAATTGTCCAAGTCAAATTCCCCGACCCCTATATACATGAAATCTTATCATAGGAGGGGACAGTTGTTTTGGCTAGAGGGCCACAATATGGAAGCAGAGGATACCGGAGGGCCAGACCTTATTAACTTTGCATCTCAGAAAAGGCATAAATTGCAACATAAAAATCAATAAATATATGTCAATTAAAATTGTGTCAGTTTTATTCAATTAATTTACCACACTAATTTAATATCATCTATAGCTGCATGCACATTTGATTTAAGAATGAGTTTAATGTCTATCTAGCACACGCTTTTTTTTAAATCAGGGAAAACTTTGCACCCAAGCATATGTTGACCCTAATATAAAGAACATTTCCTGTCTATTTAATTTTCTGTCTTGGTGAGCCACCAATAAACTCTTTGCGGGACGTATGTTGCCCTCGGGCTACTATTTGCCTACTCCTGTCATTATTCAGGAATATCTCAAGCATAAATATAGTGGAAAATGATTTATTGAAGAGTAATTTTAAGTAAGGTTTATTAAAATATATTCAATATCAAACGTCTGATTTTCAGCAATAATTTATTTAAGGTTTTCATTACTATCATAAAATTAATTATAACCGAATTAAATTTGAAACATAATTTATGGGATCTTTGGCTTGGAATTCAGAAATTTACATCCGAAACTCATCTTTCGTACATGATTTAATTCATGCATAGTTTAATTAAAATTACAGATATACATATATGAATCATTAATTAATAAAGTAACACACACATATGTTTCCAGAGAAAGAATTAATAAGAAAATAAAAGCACATAAACCAGCAAGCTAATTTTTGTAGATATTATTATTCATGAAATCTTAATAAAATATTAAACCAGTCACACAGGGAAAAAATACTCTCTCAAAAGAATCTAATTTTGATTTATGTGCATAATATTTTACAAAACAGTATCGGGATAAGAAAATTACTGTAATGAAACTGCGTGGGAAGACTGAGCAGTTTGCGCTCAACTTCTTTTTATAGAGGATGAAGCTCGTAAAGCTCTTTCGAGGAAAAATATATTCATGTCCTAAATATGTCCTTTCCATTAAAATTTTAGACAGTTGATAAAGATGAGTTATAAATGTCCTTTGGAGTAAAAGAAAATGCAATGCTATAAATATCTCAGTTAAAGATTAAGTGAAAATAATAATAATAATAAACTTAAACTAAACTAACGATGCAGTTTATCATTATATTTATTTTTTATGAGATAAAAAAGTTTTTCTCGTAATAACAATACTGGCAATTTTCCAGTTACCATAGTTTCTCCATTTTTTGAAGGAAATCATTTTAATAATACGAGACTGCCATTGTATCCAAGGGACCATGGTCGCGCGTGAGTTAATGACCGTTGTTACTTGCGTCAAGTGAGGAGTCTGAGTTGTGTTGCCACTGAAGACCGGTCGTCACTGGCGCTAAAATCATATAATAAACAATAAACTCAGTCACGTAAACCCCATCATTTATCGTCGGAAGTATCATCTAGAAAGCAAGAAGTTATTTTAGCATGCTTTTTTAACTAAACACATATGATACTCAGATATCTTTTTCTAGAAGAAGATTCCTTTACGTACAAGCACTGTGTTTATCTACTGACTGTGAGGCAGGTCTCTGAATGTTTCGCTTTGGGGATTTTCCACCTTAAAGCCTTTTAAATCATAAACTTTAATGGATATGTGTAGGAAAAATCGCTAAACACAAATATTTTATTTGTTGTGTTATTTTTTTTTACTCATTAATTAATTTATTAAAGCACATACATTTTTTCTTAAAATGTTATGTGTAGTTAAATTTTCAAAATTCTTGTGGTTATTAAAGTGCTTCTCAAACTTTCAATGTTTGTGACCCAATTTTCAATCATAATTTTGCTCGCGCTCCCCTCCGTACAATAACAATGTGTGGAATGCAATAAAAAAGTATTATGTTACTAAAGCTACAGTATAATTTTAGTTATAAAACCATATCAAGATAAATATTAAATTTTGTATATGACAAGCCTATGGAAGTCACTAGTAATTACTAAACCTGTTCTTATTTAGTATTGATAAATTAATGATCAAATATACGATGCAGTACTGATACATTTGTAAGTTGTATCGGTGTATATGTAACAGAATGTATTTTGTTTTTCTTCTTTTCTAAGTAAATTAATAATTTTTCAAACAATCTTTTATTTTAGATTTTTCTTTATACTAGCGCCCCCCACGCAGGGTTATCATGCCCCCCTAGAGGGGCGCACTCCTCAGTTTGAGAAACCCTGGGTTATTAGCAAGGTAACCAACCGTCCTTCTTTACGGAGGACAGTCCTCCTTTTATAGATCCTGTCCTTCCTCGAAAAGTGTCCTCCTACTTGACCTCCTTTTCAATATTTTAAAATTTTGAACGATTTTGTCTTTCAATATAAATCACGATTTGAAAAAAAATATATATTCTATTAATAATAAAAAGAAAATTGTCAAACTTAGAAGAATCAAATCCAGATATAGTGAAAAAATTTACCAAAGAACTGCAGAATTTGCATCAAACATGTTTTCAATATGTCGAAGAATGTTCTGAAACAAATATTACAGGAAATAACTTTTTTCAATGGTGTTTCTTGACTTCATCGCAAGTAAATTGGGTAGATAAAGGAAATGGTGTCGTTTTTATCGAAAGAAATGCCTGGTATTAAAATTGATAACAATTGTCTGTTTGAAAGAATTAAAAGACTGAATGTGTATATTTAAATTCTGAAAAATTTGAACAATGAGAAAATCAACATGTTGAAATTGATAAAAGATGGGTGGAAATATGTAATCCTTTCTAAAAGGAACACATTCCATGTGAAAATTTTATAATTCTTGTTAAATTTTAGTTGTGCTGTTCTGGAAATAATGCTGCAGTGGAAAGAGTTCTTTTCAACTGGTAATGATTTTTGGATGAGTGAGAAATTAATATTGAATGTTGATACATTATCTGCAGCACTTACCGTAAAAATCAATATGAAGGATATTTCTTGCTCGGGAATTTCTGATACATTAGAAAATGATATACTGACAAAAAAATCATTCAATGGAAAAATACTCCTTTACGTAAATAATTAAAAGGGATGTAAGCGTAATTAGTATATTTTGTTTGAATTAATAAAATGTTTCATTTATATATTCACATTGCAATTTTTTCTTAAATTTTTCATCGTCCTTTTCATTGTAAAAAAATTGATCACCTTATTATTAGAATGAAAATCTGTTCTCTTCGAATTTAGTGTAATGCGTTTCTTGAGAACTCAATGCCAAAAATTCCAACCAATTTTTAATTTTACAATCCTACAGCCTGAAGTATTTTCATGCGAGGTGATTATATCACATTTTAAATTATGTCTACCACTATAAAATGAAAACATGTTATCAGTATTGAAATATCACTTATAATGGTGATTTTAAAAAAAGTAATTTTTAATTAATAGCTAAAATAATAACTTCACAAAAAAGAAATTAATTTTGGCATATCTTTAAGAAAATTAATTGAAATTGTATATCTTTGAGATTTTTAACAAACACCTGTCCTTTTTTGTAGCTATAAAGGAAGTTACCAATAAATTTATAAATTTCAATGTGTAGAATTCGATTATACTGTATATGTAACTAAAAACTCTCTCTCTATTAATGCTATATTTTTTTACTTCTCACCAACAATGTGGCACTGAGATAAAAAATTTTATGAGAAATATATTTCGATAAATCTTCTTCCATCCAATATTTCAATAATATCTATCTTCAATGTTCAATTAATAAACCAATTTTTTCACATTCTGAACCAATGTGATACTAGTTTAAGGTATCCGACTAATTGTGACAACTTTTTTTTAAAAAAAATGGAGATACGGGGATTTTTTTGTGGTTTTTAAATCTTTTTAATAGATTTTAAGATAAATATGCTAAAATCAAGGAAATAAGGAGAAATTATTATTACCAAAAGGGGAAAAAATTGATAAAAATTTACAAAAAATAGCAGAAATGCAGCCCATTTTTTACCAAATGCTTATGAAAAAATTTTCAATTTTTCAATTTTGATGTTTTGCTATGTTATCCATTTTTGAAATGACCTTCAGGATAAGAGATATTTTAATTTGTACAAAAATAGAGCACTTTAACTTAGTTATCACATAAAATTGCTTAAAAAAACATTCATTACAATAAAATAAGGAAATGTAAATTTTATAATAAAAAAGTGATTGAAAAATATGAAGGTTAAAACACTTCTACTATTATACAGAGCATACATAAAAAATTTCAGCTAACTATTTTTAAAACTTTTTTAAGCAATCGCTGTCCCCGTTTGAGAATTTTCAAAAAAAACACATTTCGAGTAAAACGCTTTTTAAAGTATGACATCTTGCTTAAAGTAACTTGCTTTTACTAAAACACTTGTAGTTTTTGTTCTACTAAACGGAAAATAATAAACTTGGTACTTTTATAAAGCTAGTAAGACGGCCTATAAAATAAAATAATAAAACTTTGTCATTTTTTGGCAAAATTCACAATTTTAGGGTAGTTGGATACCTTAAGTCTTTAAAGAGTAAGCGTTTTTATTTATGATGTAAATTCAAAGAAAGAGACGCGTCACCATGACGTGTAATCATTTTATTGTATATTCTGTTTTGTCTATAAATCAAAGCATTGAACGAATTAGTATTCCTAATTTTCTCTTTCTCTCTTCCTTTTCCTCTTTTGCAATTAGATTTATTTACTTTTTTTGTACTCGAAATATATTTGAGCTTATATTCAAGGGAAGGATTTGGAAAATACTATGTAGTATTTTTTACTGAGCACAAACTTACCTTTGAAACTTCAAAAGATTACTAACAAAGAAAGTATTTCTACTTTTATTCATATACCTACTTCTATACCTTATTTTTGAAGCTTTTTTAGTGTCCATTAAAAAGAGTGTCGCTTTTCAAAGAGACGGCTACGAACTAAATGGCTCCTAAAAAGGTGTCCTTTACTTGGGATTGTACCCTACTGTAGTTGAATTAAATTATTTAATCTTATAAAATTAGCAATGGGAAAAATACACATAATACAAAAATAGTTACTATCACATTGATCATTAATTTTATGTTACATCAAGTTGGAATATAACTTCAACATAACTTTTTTATTCCTATTTTGCTTCATTTTAGTAAAACACGAAGTACCACACACTTAAACACCAAATGTTTTACAACTGCTTCATCTGCTACATCGCATTTGTTAAATAGGAGATGACCTTTAATAACTTCCACAATTTTTTCATTGTGTCTAGACAAAACAGGTATCAACGCTAATGGATCGGAAAAAAAATAAATTATGACATTAATAGACAGTTAATTAATCTAAACTAGTAAATTGAATCTTAAAAATATTCCATTCTGAAATTTGATTCTTCGACATACGATAGAAAATTATTTCAAAAGCTTATGTTTAGGGATTGCAATATCGGACCAAAAGTTCAATACCGGTATTCGGTAATTTTTAGATCTTAATACTGGAATACCGGTAGTAGAAGTTTTACGAAAAGAAAGAAAATGTAGGTGTTTCTTTGTTTTATTTGCCAGTTTTATTAGAGAGTGTAAATATCACAAAAATTAATTCATAATTTTTAAATTATAACAGTATATAAAGAACCACAAAAAACTAAAGGAACATCAAATTTATTTAAATCACAAATAAAAGTGTAAATATCATTATTCAGTCTGTGGTACTATTACAAACTTTGGAAATGTGATCATCAAAAACATAATGCATTAATTGTGCTGTCATTGCGCTTGGAACGTAATTATGTACAAAAACTATCAGCTGCTGAAAACGCTCTTTGAGCATATACGCTAGTTATTGTTAGCAATACGCGATATACTTTTTCCACGTATTTACCTGTAAATCTCTCTTCTTCAAATAAATCGATTTCTCGTCGGATGGTTTTGTATGTAGCTAGTTCTGAATGGTATTTTGGTTTTTTGAAATTTTCTTAGTTATCGCTAATTCTAATTTTTGTGCAAGAGACAATTCCTTCTCACTATCGACATTAGTGTCATAATCATCCTCGCTAACTGTACCAAATTCTTTTGAATATGGATAAGGTATGTGGGTAAAATATTTTAATAAAATTTACTGTAAACTTGATCAAATTTGAATTGGTTAGTCTCTTTTCTTCTTTTTCATTTTCATTTATAATATCATGATGAGATGTAAATACAAGTATGATATGCAAATATAATGTGAATAACAAACTCCCCAATTTAAAAAATATCGAAATATTACGCATTTTCTTCACAACTACAACTTTGTTTTCACAGATACGAATATCAGACAACGAATCCTGCGCAGTATCGCTCTGGACTGTAATTGAATATATTTGGCCCTCCACCTTGGATAATTTACATATTTTATCACTTCTCTTGTTTGTACGATGCAACTTTATGTTCTAAGTCTAATTAATTTCGCCCGTTGGGGAGACATAAAAACAAAAACGTATATTATTTTGCTAGGTTGGCGATCCCTGAATATTTAGTGTAGATAATTTTAAAAAAAATTTCCAGTAAATACGGAAAAACCGGTATTTAAGCTTGTGAATACCGGTATTATAGTTAAAATTGTAAAAAACGGCTCAAAATACCGGTATTCGGTATCCCAATATACCGGTACTGCAATCCCTACTTATGTTCTATATTCCATTGGAATCCGATCGGAAATTTGAGAAATCTATTAGGGTAAGAAGATATATCGCAGTTTTTTTCACAAATACGGGATGGCTCTTTAATTCATTTAACCCTTTAAAATATCTGATTTCGATCATAATACTATTTGATTTTGAATACTTCCTGGAGGAAATTATTATCTGTTTTCAAATATGTAACAATTCACTCCTTTTTATCTAAACGTATTTCACTATTTATATTTTTCTTATTAATTTTTCATTTTCACAATTTGCTTATGTTTAGAGAAATGCAGTGACAAGTTTAATGTAGAATTTTTTTTACAGTCAAAAGTTTGAGACGGACACTTAATTAAGGAACCCATTTTTTTAGCATCTCTCCCACATTTAACTCAAAAACTTATTTAAAAAATTATGAAATTAAAAATTAAGCCACGTTTAAGAGAAAAAATTAGATAGGCGTACAAAAACCGAATTCCGTAACTTAAGCATTCCATTTCACAGAAGCTAATTAATCATGCTTTTTAAATTAATTAATTAACACCATAATTAAGTTTCCTTTGAGCAATTAATTATTACTAATTTTGTTCAGGTATTATGAGAGAATTGCACAACATATATATAATGGGTGATGTGGGTAAAGCGGACGTAGTCAGAGCGGACTCATAAAATTTCGAGGTCAGAACGGACACTTCGAAACTCATCGAGATTAGAGTGAACACATTTTTTCCCCATTTTAGAACAGACAAAGGGTGCAGATAAATAAGTAAATAAATACTTTTAAAAATTACAAATATAAAACAGTATTGTAAATGGTAGATCTCTTTCACGTGGGATAACTTTTTTTAAATTTTAGTTATTTATTTATTTACTGAAGTTTTCTGTTTTGCACTCGATTGTCGAATTACAAGGATAAATACATTTTTCCAATCAAATTTAATTATTTATAGTAAAATGTTAAGATATTATAGTGCAAATGAATTTTAAATATAGTGAAATGTAATAAAAATAAAAAACTTTCTGAGAAATATTTAAAATTTAATAGTAAGTAACAGTATAATGAAAAGTCGAAACTGCATAATAGACGACATGTGATTGATTAGGGAAACAACACAATAGGTGCAAGAATGTCCACTCTGCCCACCCAGCTTTCCTCACTTGTTCGCTGTAGCCACTGACCGCTCTGACCACGTCTGCTCTGGCCACGTAACCATTTAAGGGGACGTTTCTTTTTAGCAACTTCGAATGATAAAAGTATTTTCTAATATTAAACATATTAATTCAGTTACAAAATGAAATAAATTTATTTGATTAACAACTTATTATTATATATATAACGGTAGATCCTTATCTTAACTTGATTCTAATGGTTTGTCGTATAATAATAAAGGTGAATCTGAGAAATGTGCTTTCGTAAATAATGGAATATTATAGCAATTAATAACTACAAGTACATGCATTATATATGTATTTTAGATTAAAACAGCACCCTCAAAGTTTTAATAATTTATAAAAATTAAAATATTTTCACAATCTTAAATTTCTTGAGATATATTACAATCCCTGTTTCATTGCAATAAACTTTATGACAAATGAGATTCCAAGCAAAATGGAGATGTTTTTATTTCGAAACACAGCTCTTTTCATGTTAGAAACTTCTACCGTCAGCAAATGTCTGGTAATGCAAAATTGTAAATGCATTTTGCGTTGTAAAATTTTTATTGTACTTCTGTCGAATTTCTTAACTTTATAACTGCCTTCAGTTGGCAACTTCTATTTTCTTTGTCCAAACAATCGTGGAACTTTACAGAAAAGAAATCAAATCCAAGTGCTTTAAAAAATCGTCAGAGTTTTATTCTCAAGTCAATTTTATTGCTTTAAGCTATTCCATTCACAACATAAAATTCAGATCTTACAAAACTCTACATCAAAAGAAAGTACATCCCACACACGGTGCTTTTTAAATGTTTTTTCTGCAACGAATTTATACTTTTTACAGGACAATAATTAAAGAAAATTTATAAGTCTTGAATAAATGTTCAAATATTTTAAAATATTTCGAGAAATATAAGTATCTACAATAATTCTGATAAGAATCTAGTGCATTTCTCTATTTGTGGAGGGGCTTTTAAATTTATTCAAAAATAAATTCTTCCTGGAGAATAAAACGTTTATCAATTGCGAATTGTGATGAGATTCAAAAATTTATTTTCGTAATAATGTTCAACAAAAATTCATTTTGCGTTCGACAAGGAATTTTTGAGGACACTACTCTTTTTCATTAAGGCTGTTTTCGGCTAATGTTAATGAATAGGACCCAAATTCGGAATATTTTTTCAGATATAAAAATACTCCAACATTAATATTATATTCTGGCCCCACTATCCGGTATAGAATCACATATTTTATCAAATTACTCATTTTTATCTGAGTTGAAACATTTTTTCTTTTATAAAATGTGTTTCGCATTTTTTCTCCTATAACGTCATGCTAAATGAGCTATCCCTTTACATGTTAAAAAGAAAAACGAATTATTTATGAAATATTTTCAAATTTTAAAAACACTACATTTTAAACAAATCCATGAGTTACAATATCACAAATTTTTTATAAAAATTAAGGCATATTTTTCTGTCTGAAAATGTGCTCCACTCACACTCTTGTGCATATGGCGAAAACAGCATTAAGTTAATTTCTACAATATACCTAATAGGGCAAAAATACTCATAATAATTAAAGAAATGAATATTTTCTCATTTAATAACATAAAAATAAGATCCATTAATGATTTTGTAAAACCAATGTGTAAACAAAATAGTAATATCAAGAACTCTAGGTATTTACTTCACTTCACCTTACACACAAATTCAAAAGTTCTGAAGTACTGAAATTTTTTAATGTTTTAAAAATAAGGCATCCAACACTGAATAAATTAAAAAGTTTTTCTTACTGAAATTTCAATTTTGACTTATTTTTTCCCCTTAATTTCAAACAATTATTTGGACAAATTATTTAGTATATTCACTGCTGACCCTTACAATAACACGATAAATGGGTAAAGAAATAAATGTCAAATTCACACGGTAGGAAGAAGATGCAGCTATATGCAAATTATTTGCATTTATGTGCAATCAAACGACTTGGGAGAGAGAAGCATCATCTCAAAGTCTGTGTAAAAGAATTATATTGTATATAGATTTCGAATTCAGTTGAGTTGTCATTCTCCAGCAACTCAAGTAGTCATAATCTTGTTGAAAGATATAACTTCTCGAGTACTCTAACTTAGACGCTTTTCCACAGATTGTATTTCAAAATATTCAGATAGGTATATTGATTAGTTATTATGTCATTTATTATTGAATTGTCAAATAATGCTACCCCTTTCTATTATCGAACTATCACCGTACCTTACAAACTCTATCGTGTTCTTTGTTTTAACTCTGAATTTGATTTTCTCTAAACCTTCTGATACTCATCTGATCTAAGCATGTTAAATTTATTTACATCTGAAAAGCTCACAGAATATCAGAAATTTATTTTCTTGATTTTCTTTTTCTTTCAAAAGTCAAGATTCTTTTTATGATTAAATTTGTTCATTAAAAATTTATATAAATTCCAATCATAGTATTTTTTCTTTCGTAACATACGGTGAGTTACCTCAAGATTAGCCACATTTGTTTTTACTTAAGCTTTTAATTTTGGTACAACAACACTTGGATTTTTCTTTACTTTTCTCACGTAATACATTAGATTTCTCCATATGCAAATAAGAAACTATTTTAAATAATAAAATTTATGCACTCTTGTTGCACTATTTTACAATACACTGCCGAAAAAAGAAAACTAAATATTTCAAATATTATAATAAACTACTACGACAAAAAAAATTTATTTTCAAAACGTTGCGACGTAGATGATAATTTATTGAAACTGTAAGAAATAAAACAACTTTACACCGATTTTTATGTATCTTTTCAATGAACATTTTAACTGTTGAACACTAAAGAAAGATGGCAATTGATTTTTCAGCATTGCAATGAAACATAATTTTCTACTTCTTGATATCCTCACCCAACACGTATTTTTCAAAATTCGACGGATTTGCGGTTCAACGCAAGTCCTTACACTTCCCCTCATTTGATAATCCATAATCAATGAAAATGCGCTGAGAACATCATCGACCATAATGTTTCTTTTTGATAGTCCTTTGATCCCTCTCTACGTCCTAAAAAATATTTTGAATTTACGATATTTCAGCAATGTTCTAGTTTGTACTATACAGTTTTACCTGCATTTTTTTTTTACTTTAGGAATTCTTTCAATCATGATCTGAACAAATTCACTTTTTCAATTTTTTTTTCAGGAAAAGTGGTAATACTCTCTTTATGATCTCAAGTATCCTTTGATGCAGTTACTTCCATTTATCTGCATGGGGATTCATTTGCAAAGGGCAATTGTTAAAAAATTTAATCAGAATCTGGTTTAGAAGATTTTTTATTTATATTGCTTTTACTTTCTAATATTTTCTTTTCATAATGCCGCGCTTATAAATACTTTAAAATTAATACTTCAAAAATATCTCAATACTTTACACTATAATAGATTACTGTTGATTAATAAAATAAATCCAGGAATAAATTATATTTTCATGCTTTTTACTGTATTTTTTGTAAAAATAGAGATTTAAATGATCTACTGTTATACTTCCTGATTACTCAAAATAAGTATTAATTCCAATTCTTTGGGGCAGATTAAATAAGTAAATTCGAGGACTAAAGACTAGTTATCCCATTTCATCTGTGATACATTTCAAAACAATCTTAAAAGTGGCATTAATTACCGTAAAATCCGGCGTATAACACGCACTTTAGACACAAAAGTAAGATGGAAATTTGAGGGTGAGTGTTATATGCCGCAAGAAGAAATGAAAGAATAGACGAGCATATAAAATTAGGCTTCTACTTACATTGAAATACTGTTTGCTTATAAGAAATGATATACCATATGAACTTTCACTACAGAATAACAAAAAGTTCGGCAAACTGATCCTCCTTCAGCGTATCATTGAATTCTGTTTCATCTTTGCTATCACTGTTACTCAATTCCATGAATAAATAATCTTCTGCTCCATCTAGATTATTAGATATTCTGCATTTTTAAATTACTTTTTAATTATGTCGAGTTTCATTTCATTCTATGCTTTTATTATCCACTAACACGCTATATCTTGACTTCGAAAGATTACACATGTACATTTCTCGTTTCTTCGCAAAAAGATGGGTGCGCGTTATACGGCGAATGTAAATAAAAACTAAAAAATGGAGTTTGAAAGTATTGGCTCTCGTAATACGCCGTAATATGCGAAACAAAATATGCCTAATATTTGATCAGTTGTATATACCCAAAAATCCTCTTTGATTTTGTTCCATGAAATATCGCAGGATACTTCAATATACAGTCAGACCTCTATTTAATGAAGTCGCTAAATTCCGAAAAAAAGTTCATCATGTACAAAAATTCGTTAAATAGAGATTCCTTTTTCAATTCTTGGCTCCAGGAAAAAGTTAGCAAAATGGAGGCTCGACTGCAATTTCAAAATGCATTCATGTGTATCCATATTTTTCAGTCGATCAAAATTACCCTCCTGGTATATAACTTGGCAAAAAATTAGTACATAAAAATTAATGATTACAAATACACATCATTATCGTATTCATTATTATTTTTAATCTGTGAATGTAATTATTACTTATATAAAAGTCTCAAAAAAATGTGATCATTATAACTTTTTGAAGTATATATAAAAACCCAATCGCTTTGACTGGTCTTGTAAATCTAGAGCTAATGAGCTCCTGAGAAAATTCTTTGAGAATAAAATAATTTCCTAGTTAGTTTCTATGAAAAAGCTAAAATTTTCATGTCTAAATAACAGAATGAGGAATTACTTTACAACAGTTCTTTGAAAATATTCATTTAAAGTGATGCAATTTTACACGGAAATTATTTTTAAAAATTTTGTCTCAAAAATATTAAATATCTTCTATTTAACTTTGTTGCATTGATAAGACTCCAATCCAAATGCTTTTCAAATATTTATTGCAAAATTTGGTGAAACATTTCATAAATAAGATATTTCTTTGCTTAAGGATTTAAGCAATAAATTTTTCGCAGAGTTATTGAAGCTGAAAGGAAAAATTATAGATTAAAAAAACTAAAAAATATACTTTTATGGTTAATCAAACTAAAAAGTAAAAAAATAATTCTTAATATAAAAATAAAATGATAAACGAGAAAATTAATGTCATTGTGGTAAAAGCGTGGGGTGCTGGATATCAATTGTTATAATTTCTTACTAGTTTTATTCCGAAATGCTGAGTTAGTGTTTAAGTGTAGTACAAAGTCCCCCACGCTTTTACCACGATGACATTAATTTTCTCGTTTACCATTTTATTTTTATATTAAGATTTTTTTTTTTACTTTTTAGTTCGATTAACCATAAAAGCGTGTTTTTTAGTTTTTTTAAAACTGTAATTTATTTTTGATTTTTTTAGTTCGATCTACAATAAAAGGATGTTTTTTAGTTTTTTAAACTGTCATTTATTCATTGATGAATTCATCTTAAATGCGTCATTTTTTAGAATCTGGAATACGCATTGGCATCCTATCAGTGCGTCGATACGGCCTTAGTTTGCAAAACATATAATCAGCCAACTGAAAGAAATCTGGCAGAGTTAAGTTAGAAATATTTCATGCAGAAGAAGGTGCAAAGTCATGATATTTTTTACTAAAAAGAGCTCAATATTATCTCTGAAACTTGCAATCCGCATTAGAAATAAAAGTACCTGTTTCGAATCGAAGGGTTTGTGAGAAATTATAAATTAACGAGGGGGACACGAGCATATTGAAAAATAAAAGAAAAAGATAATTTTCCTTTAAAAAATATTTATTTACTGAAAGTAAACAAACAAAATACATTCAAAAAAATACACATTTACATTGACATAACACAGTTATGAATGTATCCGTACTGCACAATGTATTTTCAATTTTTTTAACAATACTAAGTTAAGAACAACATTAATAATTACCAATGACCTGATGGGCTTGCCAAATTAACACTTATTTTGATAATTTGTACAGTTTAAATTCAATTACTTTACTGCCGATTTAAAATTACGCGATCCGCTCCCAAATGCCATCATTTTTCACGCAGGCACGTGTATGGGATGTACTGAGAGGCGGGGCAATACGCAATAAGCAAATTCTCTGAAATAAGTAAATCCTTCTCAAACACTGACAATGTCCTTTTATTGCATTTCAAGCCTTTTGGAATTTTTTATGGATAACAGTGCCCAGAAAAGATTGTACTTCGGAAAGACGTGTATATATGTCCGGGGCTATTGACGCTTTTAATGAGCAAGACGTTTATATACGCCGGTGACACTTCAGAGGTTAAAGTCGTATTGTAGCTTTTGCTTTAAAGTACAGTATCATTGAATTCAATACATTGTCATTGTATGGAAGGGGTGTGCGATGAAAACTTTGATTTATTGGGTCACAAGCATTGAAAGTTTGAGAAGTACTGCAATAATGCATTTAAAATATTCTTTTACTGCAATATGGCATCTTTGATTGGAATTTCCAAATCCGTTCCCTTTACCCATACGATCCCCTTTCTCTTTCCACACTTTGATCCTTTAATCACGTAATTAAAGTTTAAAAATCATATAACTTCTGTTACGACAAATTATCTGATAAATGGGGTTAACATATTATAATATGTATTGAGGGCAATCATCTGCAAAGGCAGTTATTATTAGTAAATTGATCAGAATTTATTTTTCCTTTATATCCATCTGTCTGAAAATAAAGAGTCAGTTTTGTGTATATGCTTTAGCTGACATTCTTTAATAGGAAAAGTCGAAAACGCGCGTGCTTTAAGAAATTTCTAATAAATCTCGAAAAAGACGCTGCGTAGCTTTATTTTCTATAAGCAAGTGAAAATATTTGAAAAAAATAATATTTATATTCGTTGATAATGCCTGTAAACAAACAAAATCATTACAAAAAATTATTCATTCTGGGATTTTATTCTGCTTATTATCCCATTTACAAAAGTATTTTCAGTTTATATTAAGCAGTTACAGCTTCTTAATTTACTTTGGTTTACTCATCCATCAAATAAGAAATAAAAGTTCATTCTTTTTCGGAATGCTTTAAAAGAGACGGTTCACAGTAGTTTAAAATTACAAGATCAAAATAAAAGTAAACTTTGGAGAGGAAAAAAGGTGCGGAAATATATTTGAATTAAAAAGAAGACTTGCAACTTAAATAAATTTTTTCGTTAATAAACGATAAATTATTTTTGTAAACACATGCAACAAAAAAGAACTGCTGCTATTTATAAGCTGTTATTCTTTTTTGCAATTAAATACTAAAATAATTATCTAAATGCATCTTGCGTTAGTTTTAAGAATTAATAGAAAACGATATGGAGTTAAATTTAATCAATAAATTAATTCTGAATAAAAATAGCACGAGTTCGAAAGGAAAAATTTTCTATTTAAAACACTGGAATTTATATGAATTCAAAAATAAAAAAATTAAGTAACACAAAATTGTTTTCATTAATATAAATTCTTCAGGAGGAAAAAGTTATTTCATATACATTAATAATGAAAACAGAAATTAATATCGCATTAATGTTTTATATACATACCCTTTCTTATTATTTAAGTTGCATAACTTGCAGTAATTTAAGAATACCGAACAACGCAGTTAATTTTTTTTAACTACTTCCTATGATCAGACATTTTTCAGAAATACATTTTTAATCTTAATGCCGAATTCGTAAAATTCTAATACATCTATTTATTAATGTAAAATACCTCCTGACATTAATTGTAATTTCATTATTGTAATTTTAAAGTCTATTTTTCTATATGCTTCTATACTTTTTAAATGATGAATAAATTTCATACGCATCTACCTTTCCCAGTAGTAACAGTATGATATATTCACAAAACTCTATCTTTGCCTTTTGTACTAATTCGGATATATTTTTAATATTTCTGTTTATTTTTAAATATAGATTCGTACTTAGTTTTCTCTCAGAATCAGTTTACCCTAAAATTAAATAAGACTTTTCCTAAATTATTAATAATATTATAGTGAAGAAAATAGATAATATGAAAATGTAATTCGAATACTGAAGGTAATGCCGCAATAAGGAAAGGAACGTCGGACTGATACCTTCCACCCCTAAAACATAATTGGACTTTTCCACTTTCTCCATCCGTCCCGTGAAAGTTCACCAGAGAAGGATTCTCACGGTAGGTAAATGCGAACACCGTAGGACGAAAGGAATAAATCCATCACCTCTTTTCAACAAATTTTATCGAATATTCCCTGCTTTAATTTTCGTTTCAAGATTAATCTTACTAATTTTTAGGGCATTCAATTTCTAATCTGCAACATAATTTTAAAAAAAATCGTATTTTTCTCCCAACTTATGATTAAATTTATTGGAAAAAGTAATCTCACATAAAGTATAATTTTTACTTATCTGTTATTTATTACCATTTCCAGAAGGATTATTTAAGAGAAAATGTTAGTGAGAAAATGGTTGTTGCGAATAGTGAAATCGATTGCATCGATGCATTTATTATGGCAACCATCCGCTTTAAATCATCATTAGTCAAGATTATTAACCAAAACTTGATGACTACGCTTTGGAAGAAGTTTCATTTTTTACACATTATGAATTTTTGAGGTACTTCATAGAAAAATTTAAACATAATAAAATAATAATAAAAATAGTGTTTATTACATATTTTTTAAAAAAATATTAAAATATTTAAAGTTTTAAAAAATATGCATAGTATTTTTAAAAGCATAGAAATTTACAAATTAAAGTATTTAAGCAAAGAAAAAATAAGAAAAGAAAAAGCTAAGAACATCTCATTATGATTTCTGGTTTCATCAATTGTAATGTACCTAACACACTCTTTCAAAGACAAGTAATACGAATTACAGCACATTACAGACGAGATGCTTTGATGGTATGGTCTGGAATCAGCATAGGCAGACGCAATGACCTGTCTATCATTCGCAATGACAATTTGACGGCTCAAAGATATTCAGACGAAATCCTGAGACCCCATGTCGTACTTTTCTTGAAGCTGAAAATAATATGGAATATCAAGTGGCTGACATGCCCTCCTGATCTTAATCCGATCCAGCATGTTTTGTACACACTCGAAAGAAAACACAAGATGACAGAAGACGACACAAGAAAGAAGCCTCCTGTTACACTTCATCAAGAGAGGACTTGTTTCCCCTAAGTCTCATTGATAAGCTCATTGCATTCATGCAAAAGAGGTATGTGGCAGTCTTAGCAATTCGGGATGAGTGAGTGAGTGAATATTGAGGGCTTTTGGCGACAGATTTTGTAATTTTGAGCCATGGTCAAGTGACGAGGACGACACATGATCTGGCACCCCCTCTCTTAACTGCCACACCACACCAAATGGGGGGAACATTTGAGCTCTCGACAAATTTAACGTGCATCGCTCCCCTACACGGCGGGTCTTTAGTGATACTGGGATTGAACTCGTGACAAGCCAGCCATGATCCGATACCTCGGCCACCAGGCTACTACGGCCACTAGCAATTCGGGGAGGGGGGCACACACTATATTAAAAATCCCATATTCTCACCAAATATAATCAGTTTTTTGCAATTTACATGTAACCAAATTGTTGCCCTGAAACGTCATTTCATGTTCTTTATGCCATTCCAAAGAATTTCCCAAACATTTTTTTTTTTTTTTTTTGGAATATCAAGTGGCCGACATGCCCTCCTGATCTTAGTCTGATCCAGTATGTTTTGTACACACTCGAAAGATGACAGAAGACGACACAAGAAAGAAGCATCCTGTTACACTTCATCAAGAGAAGACTTGTTTCCCCTAAGTCTCATTGATAAGCTCATCGCATTCATGCAAAAGAGGTATGTGGCAGTCTTAGCAATTCGGGATGAGTGAGTGAGTGAATATTGAGGGCTTTTGGCGACAGACTTCGTAATTTTGAGCCCTGGTTAAGTGACGAGGACAACACTTGAGCTGGCACCCCCTCTCTTAACTACCACACCACACCAATGAGAGGAACATTTGAGCTCTCGACAGATTTAACGTGCATCGATCCGCTACACGGCGGGTCTTTAGTGGTACTGGGCTTGAACTCGTGACAAGCCAGCCATGATCCGATACCTCGGCCACCAGGCTACTGCTGCCACTAGCAATTCGAGGAGGGGGGCACACACTGTATTAAACATCCCGTATTATTTCCAATTATAATCAGTTTTTTGCAATTTACATGTAACCAAATTGTTGCCTTGAAGCGTCATTTTATGTTCTTTATGCCAATCCAAAGAATTAACGTTCCCAAACATTTTTTTTTTGCTTCTTTTTTTTATGTATTCCGTTTTGCTGCCCCTATATTCTCCATTTTATGCCAATGCAAGGCTATCGAGCAACAGTTTCTTCGCTTTTTAGCTTTCTCCATTAATTATTTTAGCAGTGTAGTTTGAAGTAATCATTTCTAGCCATTGATAGGTTTCGGTTTGACCACATAACCCATTCCAGATCATGTAAAAACTAATCTTGCTTTCCCAATACCTTGATAACATCTTTGGTCTCAAGAGGTCTGTATCATATACTAAACCTGGCTACAGATCTTACTAAAGAAAATCTATACTCATGTGACCAAATAGCATATTTACAGTCATCTATGGTCCAACGATGTGATTCCTGGAAGAGGTATTGCAGCCGATAGCCTTTTTTACTAAAAGCACACTTAATTGTTATTATTATTTGATGCAACGTTGCTTGTCTGGTAACACTGACTACTCCAACAAAAATCTACC
>BMAV01022312.1:162972-204161 GCA_019973955.1 Trichonephila inaurata madagascariensis | reverse complement strand
ATTTGTAACATATTTACACTTTTATCACCATAAATGTATAGACAATATTTTATATTATGGGTGTCTGAACTATGACCGTTTCAGGGTCACATTGCAAGAAAAAAGGGGGGAAAAAATGTGCTGGGTCACACATACAATATTTTTTTCAGCAAATTGGAATAAAACTAATTCCATGTAGTTTTATTAAAATAAATAAGCTTCTTTTCTTTTATAATTTTTTTTAATTTGAATTAGATCTGCATAGAAGTATATATTTATATTAAATTTGTAAAAGTTTCATTTCATTTAGTTTGGATTTCATGAAGATGATAAAAATTCAAATTATATATATATATAATGTACTTTTGTTGAAAAACCAAATCGACATCGGGTTTAATTGACGAGGTTGCAGTTCTTAATACATTTTCAAGATATTTGTCATTGATCTTTGTCCTATTTTTTGTATGCTTCATTTTTGAAAATAATCGTTCACAAATATAGTTACTTCCAAAAGGTGAAGACATTAATAAAGCATGATTGTGAAAATTAGGATATTTATCGCGGGATAGGCAATCTTTATAAGACTCAGATAAAGAAACATTCCCAAATTTTTCTTTCAGTTTAATGTCACTTTGCAATTCAATGCATTCCATTTGAAGATTTGAAGGTACTGAAGATAAAAATTCGTCGTCGAGTGAATACACACATAATTTAAAACGTAAATTCTTATGGTATACTAAAATATTTTTATTTAAATTTTTATTTCAAAATAAGTGTCAACGAATCAATTATATATGAAAAATACTGCAAACACCATTTTTTTTAATAAAAATGTGTAAATTTAAATATTTTGATAATTTGCTTTTGGGCCGCATTTAAAAGCGTTTGGGCAGCACTTTAGAAAAGCATGTTTTACATTATGTTTATTGATATATTGACAATATTATTTCTTTTGCAAAAATAAGGATTTCAAACCAAAAATACAAATTATTAACCAGACTATCTTAATTTAATTCTGCCTGACAAAAACATTGATCAAGCTAATTTCCTAACTATTCAACAGCAATATGTATAAGATTATTTACCATTGTTTGTGACAAGAGAAATAATTTTAACTATCATGTTATTAAAGTACCACATTGGCATAACATCTTATTTATATATCAACACAGAACCATTACTGTACCTTACTTTCAATATGTAACAGATTCTTAGTTTCCATCAAATCAGAAAAAATCAAAAATTATAACAATCTCATTTAGTATAATGTTTAGAACAAAGATACTCAATTAAGTTTAAAAATAGTTATCTTTTTAATAAATTCTTAAATTGTATCGATTAATTTATTCTTTCTTTATAAATAAAATGCTCTTATTAATAAATATAATATCAATTTTCAAATTTATGTGAAAATGCTCAATCTCTTCATTTTAAAACCTCCCTTACCAAGTTACTGTTGGTGATACTGCAGCTGATAGAGATAATACTTGAAAAATAAATATTATTAGTAGTATGTTGTTAATTTTGTAAAAACAATTATAAATAATACTTTTAATGTTAAATACACGATTTTAGCTTTGCTTAATATTAGTTTTCATAGCATCATATATAATTTAGTAAATTTTAAAATTAATAATTCTAATTGACCTTACTATTTTAAGTTTTGAGTTATATTTCGATCACTAAATCTAGCATTTTTCTGTTTATTGTTCTTTGACGTAGAAATTGATCCAAACTTTTTTGTGACATTTTATTGCTATGACACTTTTTATTATTAATATATTCAGAACATCTGTCAATTATTTTACATATTTTTTCTCAGTAATGTAAAAAAGAGAGACGATTTTCTATTTTAAAAAGAACTGGTTTTTAATCCCCATGAAGCAAAATTTTTAAATCTCTTTAGTATCAAAATACTTATCTTTCTCTCTCTCTCTGTCTCTGTATACATATATATATATATATATCCAGGTTATACATGTGTGTGTCGTGGCCACATTTAAACCTAGAGATCAACCATGTTCTTTATTTATTCTATGCGTGATAAAATACAAGGTATACATTATAATTTATATACTAGAAATTATTTGTTATCTTTATTAAATGAATCTTTGTTACCTCTTTTTTTAAATTTAATTAAGTAGTTTAGTCAAATCCTAGTAGAATTTTCTTAAGGAAGTCTATAATCAAACGTAAATGACGCTCCATTAAAAGTAACATAGAATAACAAAGCACCTAAATTTTGTTCAGTTGGTTTATTTGCAAGACATATCTTTTGTTTTTATTGCGCAATAAAATAAATACGAAAAAAGCTAACTTTAAACAAACGTTGCAAACGTCAATGTGTAATTTTTGGTAAGATAAGTACCATAAAATCCGGCGTATAACGCGCACTTTGAACACAAAAAATAAGATCGAAAATTAAGGGTACGCGTTATACGGCGAATATCCCTAAAAATTTAAAAAATTAGCTTGAAAGTATAGGTGCGCGTTATACGCCGGATTTCACGGTAAGTAATATATATTATAACATAATAGATTGGTACAAAATAATAGTAAATTTATCCCAAAATATTCAACTATTGTACATTACAATCAAAACATGATATATAGTTGAAAAAGTTAAATGAATACAAAGTTTACTGAGTAATCTCAGCATCATAAAATATATTATCTAAATGTCTTCAAATGTCAAATTTTCGAGCAATTACTTAAGAATCCTTTTTTATGCTCTTCACTTGAAACTTATTGTTGATATTTTAAAAAAGATCAATACAGTGTGCCACGTTAAAATTCGAGAATAGAATTTGTTAGAGGAAATGTTATGAAACACAGTTTATAAAATTATCCAATATTTTTATTCAAACAATGTACTTTAATAGTAGATTTTTGAGAAAATTTTGTATGTTGATTATGACAAAAAGTAGTTGCCCTGATGTAGCTGTCTCTTGCTTCAACACCACAAATGCCTTTGTCTTAAGTGTGATAAAGTGTTCCACGACTTGGATGAGATGTGGAAGCCTCAGGAATTTGTGTGTATTTGAACTACTTATCACACCATAATCTTGAAAGACAGATGACGAGATCGTAGCTGTTGCTCAATCAAAGTCTGCATAAGGATCACTGATCTATACTTATATTTTTAGATTGATTCTTATTTGACACGATTTGTTTTTATTTTTGCCTTACTGTTTATCATTATTATCCTCATTGAGATATCAGATCATCCATGTACTTTTAATTGCTCGGCGCCAGTGTTGATTTGTAGATCTTTATAGATTTTCACTTGAAGTGCTTTCATGAATCTTTGTTTCTCAGTCAGTTTACGTAATCCTTTCCTGCTTCTCCAATGATTTCTATTTTTTCAATCATACTTTCTTTTTCAGGAACATGAAACGTAAATAATTTAAAGAAATTTGGTTGATTTTATTAATATGTGACAAACAATTAAAATCACGCATTTACAAAAATTTAGTTTTCTTTAAAAATGCAAGCTACGGTAATAGGACATTTTTATGAATTTACATTAACAAGGAAAAAAGATTCACTTTTCAAAATGGCAATCTTTTTTTATGAATGAATATTTGTATATATTGCTATGGAAGGACTTCCTTAATTTATAATAATTATTATGATACTAATTAAATTAATTGTATTGCCATGTACTCGAAAACAATAAGAATATAAATATTTGTTCAAATATTTATTTTTTAAGCCACCATTTCAGATATTTTACAAATATTCATGTTTGTTGATGGAGTGAAGTGACATCTTGTATCATTCTTGTAAACAGCACATTAAGACGTATTTATGAGAAGGAAACTTACTTGGACCAAACTTACTTCGATTACAGAATATTGGACACTCCAAATAGTTTCTAGTAATAATTTTAGTACATTTAGACATTTTTACCATACTTTTCTGATGTTAACACTTAATATTCATGAAGCATACAAAAATAAATGTTAAAATATTTACCAAAAAAAATTATAGTCACATTACCATGTGTTGGATAATGACTGAAGTCAAAATAATTTGGTAAACTGGTGAGAAATGTCTTCGTTTTCATAGCAACCTGATCATGACACATGTAAATGGCTAACAACGTCAAAGAAAAGCAATTCATTATGCACGTGAGCTAGTAGTAACATTCCGGCTTTCAGTCTCCATTACGTGTGAACTTTCTTAGAAATCTGACTCCAACGATGTTCTCTCTTTAATAAAGAAAATACCTGTGTTGTGCCCCTTCACTCTAATTGGACTATCACACTCCGATCGTCTCGTACTTGAGAGACTGTGAATCGAAACCGAACTTACTATAGAAGTAGTAGCCATGACACACAAAACACTAAAAAATTAACTACAAATACAAATAATCAAGATAATGAATTGATTAGGATAACCCAAGAACTACAAGGAATATCAACTAATATTTAAATAATCAGCAACTCGATTATCTGATGTTCCTGCTGATACTTATATTTGTGACTCTCACAAAAAGACAAAAACTCCCGTGTTTATGATGAGGCCTTCCAATAAGACTTATCTGAGAACTTTCCAAAATGAATTTCAATATCAAGACCAAAAATGGCTTTAGGTAATGAAGTATTTAGTTAATAAACCTGATTTTCAAAGTTAAAATCTCTTCACAGCCAATAACTATCTTCTCAGTGACAGCTGTCTATTTTCTCCATTAGCTCTCTGTCACATTCACTTTCAATCAGCATAATCTGTTTCCATTGTCCGGAGATTGCAGTTAAACTCTTAGTAAAACTTTATAGAATATTGCCCCACGTTAGTTTACAAGATAACCTTTCGAGACAGCCCACTATAAATGGAAATGTAAAATAAATGTAAAATTAACTTCCTATTTAATAAAGGTAAATTTGAATAAAATCACGAAATATGCCAATTTTTTTTAAACAAAATATTTCTTATTTGAGCTTACGTATTGCATGAACAATAAATGTTTAGTTCGTAGTTTATTAGGCGCTGACCTTGTACACCCAAGTTTGCGGGTTCTACCCCGGAGCTAGTAGGTGGATTTTTATGATTCCAAAAACCAACAGCGTCTATGACGTATGATTAAGCGGCATGTTAAAGGTTCCTAAAGTGCCTGTTTGGTCTAGGTGTTCTCGTCAAATATAAATACCTAGTACAATTTCGCATCGTTAGAACTCAAGTTGCTCTCTCTGGGCGTCAAAGTTCTTTGTGGCAAATAGTATCCACCTGCATCGTTGCCTCACTAGAAAGCGATGCCAGCTCTCGAGGAATGTACCAGGTCGGTAATGGTGAAAATACCAATCTGCAGCCCAATTTGAAATATAAATAAATGTTTTGAATTTTCAATCTTTATAATTTTTTCCTACTTCTCATATCTTAAATTAAACAAACCATTGGCTGTATTAAAAACAACATCATCTGTCAGGGATCATTATGGGATCTGATCAAACAACAGCTGTGATCGCATCATCTGTCCTTCGAAGTTATGTTACAATAAATGACTTTGAGATGCAGAAACTTCCGAAGCTTCCTTATCACACACAAGTCATGTAACACAGATAGAAATATTCCGTAAGTGGAAGAAATGTAAGGTGCAGAGGTAAGAGAAGACAACATGAAGATAACTCCCTTTATAAAGACACCAATACCTAATTTTCCACAAAATTCTAATTTTAAAATAAGTTATTTGAATAAACATTTTGGATTGTCTTATACACAATGTTTAATAGTAAGTCTAAATATAAGGGGTATTAAAATATTTAAAATGTAAAACATGCTTATATACCTTTTATTAAAAGTTTTCTTTTGGTAGTGAAGAAAAAAGTCAAATACAATTAAGAAATATTGCTGATTCTACACAAAAGAAGTATTATTCGAGATTTTTCTCACCAACAATAAATGTTTTGAATTTACTAGTTTAATTTTTTTTTCGCCCTGTTTTTCCCAAACTCCCATTTAAACAATAATTGTGTCATTGATAAATTTAAGTATCCGAACACGTTCAGAGTATTTTTTTAAAAATATAGTATACCAAAACATTATGAATGTTTTTTCAGGAATCAATACCAATAAAAACTAATATTTAACGCATAATATTATTTTTTTTTAAAAAAATCGAAATTTTACAAAAACCACATTTATAAGGGAAATTCTAATAACATTTTTGAAACACTTCAAAGCAAATAGAGAAAAATGTAATAAACTTATATCAGCAAAAGCATTACTAAAACAAATTAGATGCATTTATCTAGAAAATAAACTGAAGTTTTAATGTTTTATTAAAATTTAAAAATTTTTTAGAGCTCTTATCAAGTAAATATTATAAGAAATGTGACATTCTTTATAAGAGAATTATGTAAATAACAGACCATAACACAAAAAATATTCATACACAATAAGAAATATTTTATTACATTCTCTAGAAAATAATATAAATATAAGGTTCAAAAAGTTTTACAGAAATACATATATAATATTTCGACTCACCATAATAGATTTTGAACAGCTTACATTCCCACTTCTGGTAGATTAAATATACATTTCTAGTTTTTTTAATTTTATAAAATCGATTGTAACTTGGTCTCTAGGTAATATAGAAGCAAAAAAAAAAATGTTTTGTAAAGCCAAAATGTAGCTCTATTCAATAAAATAAAAACAAAACAAAAAAATGCGTTTTAACCGAATTTGGTCATTTTAACGTGTTCCGATACCTTAAATAATTATGAAAAAATCACAAACACAAAGTTTTTCCATTTTTCAAATCTTCAAGTGCGATGTTTATTATTATAATTATTATTTACTGGAAATTAGTATTATTAATGTGTTTTTCCCTTTCAATTTGCTTAACTAGAAGAAAGGCGACTTTTCAAGGCTGTAGCGTTTGAAACAGAGTTTGCATGTTTGTGTGTGATTAATAAAAAATAAAATATAGTTAAAAATAATAAGTTTGCAAAACAATTTTTTATGAAGATAATCAATGCTATAAAGTGATTATAATAAATATTTTTATAGGTAGAGAATAATAAAAGTAAGGAAGTATTTGTGTTAATATTTTTTGTAAGTCAACGCGTAGAATTTTTCAGTTCATTTTTAACTTTTAACTATGTTGTTATATTAAAATGCTACAATACATCCTTTCCAAAACTCAATACAAGAACAATGATAAAAATTTTCGAAATGAGCTCATTTTACGATAAATATTAAATCAATATTCTTTTTTGATATTTCGTTCTGTTTTTCGAGGACACAATTTCTTTTGGCGGTAATAATACTTGATAAAAACACGCTCAACACTTCACACACGCTCATTTTTTCTTAAATTTAAAAATCTTTTTGGCAGCATCTGAAAGTAATGTATCTAGTCAGAGTTGCTTAATATTGAAACCACCCGGTGATTCCTTTCTATTTAATAATGGAGAACATCTTTTAAGGCTATCCACATTTCTTTTTTAGATACTTTATAATACCGTTGATACTTATCAACAAAAATAAAAACCAACTTATATTTTGAAAATATATTTTCTGAATTCGATATAAACATATTTCAGAATTTATAGGAAAAAATTTTTTTAACCAAGCCTAATGATTCGCAAATGCATGAACCGTTAGAACAATTACATCATTTTAAAATATACCGATAAATAACTTATCTTAAAAATAATTTCAAAAGAATATTAATCACAGATTATTGTCATTTATATGTATTTTATAACAAAGTAATGGAGCTCCATCATTTGAAAGTTCGACCGAGGTAATGTGAGGAATGAAGAAAAATTTAACATTCTCAGAAAGCTAGAAACTTAAGAGCTAGTGGATCATAAACAACTCCCTTGGATTCATTCCAATAATTTTTTTCTTTTAATTTCAGGGAATCAAATCTATTTTAAAGGCAATTATGTTTAAATGAATTCATGTTCTCGAAACGTTAAAGGTAGGGAAAAAAACGCTTGAAGCAATTTCTAAAAGCAACTGAAATATCGAGTTACTGCTTCTCACTTTGGTTAACGAGCAGCTATTCCTTTTATCATTTTATTTTAAATCTAATGATTAGGCAGTAAAGCCTTTTTTCCTATGAACTACAGGAGGCATTAAGAGCATTAATATATACTACAGGCCGCTGTGTGTATGAGAAATACTTAAATACTTCCTCTTTTTTTATTTAAATGACATACGAAAGTAACTGAATTCATGCTCATTAAAAAGAAGTTTTCTCACGCAGCTTATTTGTAATTATAGTTTCGTAAGACTTGCATTATCACGGGTTTTTTTTCCTTCCCGCAAGCAGAAAATATTAAGTTATTTAATAATTTAAGCGTTTAAATGAATGAGGTTTACGTCCCATTTCATTATTCTGCCAGTATACTTAGTTTAAAAATATGGTCTCTCATTTTGCAAGAAACATGCATTTAGCGAAACAAATTACTTATTTAGCATTAAGTTCCAGAAAAAACTACCGACAGTAAAAATTGTTGCAGAAAACTAACATACATTTAAACTTGTATTGAAAGTGCATGGTATGTTTCTGATAAAAAAAATGTATCAGAAAGAATCTTGGTTTTCTTGATCTTAAGAATAATTTAAAAATTAAACAAAAATTTTAAACACTTATAAAATTATTAATAATTAATAAAATATTTTACAGAATTATTATATATATATATGGAAAGTCACATATAAATCTAACATCAAAAGTATTCATTGTTAATTCAGCATTTTTTTAAAAACAAAAATCTAAGAATTATTTTAACAGTTTAAGAATACCCATCGAATCCAGAGATAGATACAAAATACATAAAAGGTATTACTTTAATAAACTCTCTAGATTAGGGGTTCTCAGCCCTATGTTCGGGAGTACCATGGCACCCGTCAATCGTTTAATGTGTTCTCACCGCTGTGTGATTACAATACAAATGTTTTAGTTTTTATTAAAATTATATGTGAAAGTTTTCTCATTTTTAAGGAAATACAAGAGTTGCCGTCCAACACTAATACCAGCACAAACCGAAATGCGATCGATCTCTTTTTTTTTCCTCACGCAATCGCCAACCTAATTTTCCATACCTAAGACAGAAAAACTCATGACAGAAATTTTAGATCTTCAGAACGACGTTAATTTAAAATCTATTACATCAGATGAGAATTTCAAGAATGTAGTTGACAGAAATAAATTTCTATTCTTGAAAAAAACAGCACAAGTTAAAATAGATTTTCGGTTTTCACATACTTGTATGGGCTTTTTTGGAGATAATGAATATCATAAAATCTAAATACAGATCACGACTTACTGATGAACTTAAAGACTGCTTAAGAGCAAAAATATCGTCAAATTCACTTAACTACAAAACAACAACCGATGAAATGCAAAGCCGAAAATTGCATTGACTGGCATTTTGTTTTTATAAAGAATTATCATACTTTGTAGATTTCGTATACATTGCTTGATAATTTTATTTTGAACATGAATAAAAACAATAATTTTTAAAAGTTAAGTTTTATTTTTGGAATTAAATATTTCCTGTACTTTATGTGCATGTATTGTTAACTTAAACACTCAGACTCAGTGGCGCAACAGCCCATGAGGACTACAGGGTCTACTGTGCCCATCCCAGTATACGTGACCATTGAGCTGAGGTGCATGAGCAAATGTGCCGATCAGGTGCTCAGTCTAAAGCAAGACCCCCAGTCTTTAAGCCCCCAACCAAGGTTGGTACTCATTTATCGACTCACTGCAGTAGGGATGAAAGGCGGAGTCGACCTCACCCAGCCTGGGAAGAGAACCCGGACCTTTGGGGAGGAAGCGTGATACGCTACCACTCGACCACTGGGCCATATTGTTAATTGTATTCAACTATAAATTCACCTTGAAAAAAATAAATGGTGTCCGCTCTCCAACAGATGTTCTGGAAAGTGGTCTGAGGGACAAGAAGGCTGAGGAGCTCTTGATAAATGTGATTTTTACCTTTCATAATACTTTTATGCCCATTTGAGATAAAATTATACCTTAACATTTTTTACACTTTTTGTCAAGGATAGCGTTTCTATCTAGATCGGTTTAATCAAATTCATCTTTGACAACATACATAGTTAAATTTACTTCTCTTTATTGCCTTTCTTAGGAGCGAAAACCTCAAGGATATCTAAATCGAAAATCATACTCTCATTTTTATGCAAATGAACTTGAAAGGATTACAAATTAAATAATTACGTGTTTCTGTAATATTTTCCTTACCACACAAGAACTTATTCCTAAATATTTTTTTCTTATTGATTTATGAGGGAAATGGAAAAATAATATTTGTTTAATATTGTAGGATATTAAGAAAATTCATCATCTACTGTTCCTGTGACAAAGCTTTCCTCAATCCTTATTACTAAAAGCCACTGCAGATAGATATATTCTTAAAATACTTAACCATAACATTTCTTTCTCTTCTAACATTATTACATTAACCCTTAACTTCGCACTGTTGCATTTCTGCAACATATGATTTATTTTAATTTAACAGAATCAATATTTTTTTAATTACCTACAAATCACTTATCTGAGAAAAAAAAAGATTACAGCAACGAAATACATGCTAATTTTGTCACTAGATGGAAGTACATTTTTTCCAGAAATCACAACAGTTATAAAAGTCTCTGATGCCTCAAGAACTGTGTTTTTGCTATAAAAAGAATCCATTATATTTTATGCTTCCTCTTGTTTATTGACGAAATAAATTACCAGGTAAGAAATTAAAGCATTTTATGATCAATATAAATGAATCATATAAAAAAAAGTTTTTTTATTTGCAACACTAATGCGCAATATTGGACTTCTGCAACAAACAAAAAAATGACTGAAATTCAATTTAAAATGCTTAATTTTTTTTCTTCATATTTTTTTCCATTTATTATTACTTGAGAACTATCTGATATAATTTTTTCATAGAAATTTAAAAAATTTCAAAGTTAAGGGCTAAACTTGTAATTTTAAACATTTCTTTAAATTCAAAATTACTTTTAAATCTGTAGACAAGACAAACTCTGAACCACTTATTAACGATATTCTATTAATCATTATCTCAAACTTATATGAACAAAAAAATATTTACTTTAGAAAAGAAATTGTTACTCTTGGAAACTAGCTACACGAAATAAGTATAGCAAGAAACCTATAGATTAGTGGTATTAAGAACACATAAAAGAATCAGAAGCATCCATTCGAAATCCTATTGGGGGTGCAAAAAATTCCGGAAATGAAGTCGGAATAAGACGCATTACAAGACTTAAGTAGCTACCGAAAGTGCGGTTGACGATGGGATGAAGCAGGCTTTTCTTAATATTTTTCCTCCACCGAACAAGATCCGTCCGAATAAAGAACTTTTCTTCAGGTTCTTATATCCAGGAGGAAGTACGATTGCACCCTTCTCTCCTGGAACTATTTAGGTTTGGAGGCACATTCGCCGAAATCAGGAAACAACAGATTTGTTTTGATCCAGCCTCTGAATATTTTTTTCCTTAGGAAAAGTATTCAAATGAAAGCCTCAGTGCCATTAGTTTATTCAGATTGCTATAGAATCAACGATGAGGAAAAGTATTGAACAAGAAACGTTTGAGTAAATAAAAAAAGTAATATTTTTGTTTCTTAACCTCTTAACCGGATGTATTTTTTTACCGAAAATATTTTTAAGAAAAGGCGCATTTTTTGATTGTGTATATGTTACCGTTAAAGTGTAAGATGCGTTATTTCATAGAATAACTAGGTATTTCATGAAATAACTAGACAAGTCTGTTAAAGTATATAAAATTATTGAGTTCTACGATTTAACTATGTATTTAATTGAATAACAATTACTTGATCATTAAAGTATGAATGCGGCACTCGAAAGTTCTTTGAACTGGCTCTAGCTGTTTTTAGTCAGTTTTGAACCTCAACTGAAAGTGTCATCGCAACAATCCTTTCTTTAATAAACACTGAAGAATAAAATAAAGATATTTTTAAAAAACTTAAATTAATATTCCCTTACAATTTTTTGTTTGAAAAAGTTTACACAATGTTTTTATGAAGCAACAATTTTTCTTCCCAGCTTGTACTTTTTTGATAATATTTAAATAAAACTATTTCTGCAACATATTCTTTTTTTTCTTTCTGTTTAACTAATGTCAGCAATATGAGCAATAATAAATTATATCATCTGCTTTTCCTTATGATTTATCGATTGATCATCCACAATAGGGATAAAATACATTTTTCGAGAGATTTTAACTATTTATGATCAATTAAATTGTAAAATAACTTTGAAATTGCTTATTTTTCACTTTAACGGTAGATCATTAGTTATTTCATAGCATAACTAGTTATTTTATAAAATAACTAGGTAAAGTATGAAATTTTTTTATCTATTACATACTTTAACTGACTTGTCTAGTTATTTCATGAAATACCTAGTTAGTCTATAAAATAATGGATTTATAATCTGTAACGGTAACAAATATAACTTGACACTGTGCATAATAGAATGAGAAAATGAAAGAATTTTATTTTAATTTTCTTAATTTTAAAGATTTTACGCCTTTTTTTAGTTTACAATTGTGGAACATAAAAACTCTTTAGTGCTTGTTCTTTCTAAGTACACTCTGCACACTATGAAAAAAATTTCATATTTTAGAAAAGATTTTATGTTAATGCTCTTTTAAACGATTGAGGGGTTTTTGTGTGCGTTCCTCTGAAGAATAATCCAAAAATTCAGCAGGCAGTTCTGAATCTGTATTAAAATTTAATTCAACCTTTCACAAAAAGTGGGGTTTTTTTTATTTCAGTTATCCGTAATTCAAAAATTCTGAATGCAAAAGCATTGCCAAAGGTAGAACACAAATTTTACGAATCTATATTCCTGCCTTCAACAAACAAAAATTCCCGTCTTCCCCACAAATCAGTGCAATATACAAACAGCGTCACCTTTTCAAAACAAAATGATATTATCATAAGGATTAAAAATACATACAAATCAAAGAAAGATAGAAAATATAAGTGCCCGTACAAGCTACGGGCAAACCAGTTGCGGCCAACTTTCAATAGTTCGCAAGATGTACGGGCAAACTCATTGAGGGGCTTAGCCTTCTTTGTCTTTCTTCAAGGATATACCTTGAGTATAAAAGAATAAATATTTTAATTCAAGTTTTTAAAACTGAAGTAAATCTTTAGCTCCGTGAGGTTTTTTCAAACTTAATACGTTTTTAAATTCGTGATGAAGATATTATATAGACGTACATAAAATAACTTAAGAAGCACGTAATTTCAAAGTTTAGCACAGTATTTCTGAAATTTCTGAAATATAGGTCAATAAACTTTAACGACTTAAAATTTTACCTTTCATGCATTTAAAATTTGGTTACCAGTAAAATCACTACAGGAAAAAAATCATTAGTACTAATATATTGCTTTGTTACATAATTAATATTTATGGTAGTTTTTATTACTTGAATCTAATTTTCTAATTACTTCATCAGATTTTTCTCACTCCCAATTAAGTTTGAAAATATTTTGTGTTTAAACCATTAATGTTTGAAGAACATTTCTCTCCACTGATTAATTAAATTTATCATGCAATTCCTTTGAAAAAGATGTTTTTGTAAAAGCGAATGGTTCGCAACAATAGCATTAAGTAATAAAGCATTTTTGTTTCATTACTAACAAAATTAAAAAAAATACTTTGCTTATTTTAAAATCTGTTGCTTCTTTTCTTCTTCATTCGTTTGATTATGATTCTTACTTAATCATCACACACAAAATCAAGAGTAATAATAAATTAAATGACATAAGTATGCACTTTCATGTAGATGAAAAAACCTCTAAACTTTAAACCTTATTCAAAAATAGATAAAATCAGAAAGAGATATTATAGGCTTAAGTGAAATAATCTTACTATAAAACATTTTACTTTAAAGTTTTCTTAAAGTGATATGCTTTATACTTTTGAATAATCAAACTGGATTTTGTGTGTGTTGTTATTTCTATAAAAATTTAGTTTTGTTTTAAATAACATATTTAAGTATCATCCTTTTTTAAATACACATGTTTTATATATTTTCTTTATGTTTTATATATATATATATATATATATATATATATATATTAAATAATTAAAATGCTACATAATCGCAAAAATTGCTGAAAATATCTTTAAGAAAGACATACAGCCAAGCTATATTTTCATAGTTTTAAACAAGCAATATAAAATTAAATAGCTTAAAAATGTTTTTAAATCAGTGATAGTAGTTAAATTTATGACATTTGGTCAGACATTCTAAAAATTTCAAAAGCAAGATACTCATTTGAAAATTGGTATGATTTTCTTTTAAAATATCGTTTCAAAATTTGTGGGGTAGTTATTTGAAAAAATAATTTATTGGTTAGAAACCCCTAGATAAAAGATTCTTCATTTGCTAAAGTCTATATATGATAATAGATGATGTTCCCTCGTAAGTCATATATATAATATGAGCATAACAACATAAATCATTTTTTGAATATGTAAAAAAATAGAGAAATTACTTAGCTAAAATAAGCATTTTATATATAATTTATCATAGTAATGGGAAAATTGTTTATCATTTTTATAAACATTAAATCAAACTATTTTAAAACTATTTAAGAATTTAACGTTATATTAACGAAAAAGAATTTATTCAATTGATTTTTTTCATCTACATTTATAAATACAATCGAACCTCCATATTACGAAACGCTATATTGAGAATGTTTCTATATAGCGAACTTTTTCCTGGAACCTAGAACATTTCACGATTTTCTTCGTAAAAAACCTCTAATTTTGAAGTATATTTTCTATAAAACGAACTTTTTTCTTCTGATTTAATTTTTCTCTCCGTGTTTTTAAAGTATTTCTGGACAGCTCAAGTTATTCTCTCTTTTAACGCACTTTATGGTGGTCATAGATCTTGAACTGGTTTTATTAGTTGCCTAACTCACCGAGAAGATTAGAATTCTGGGCATTTCATCCAATAAATACAACTTTTAACCCCCGCTAAACAGTTTACTAGAAACATTTTCGATATCCTCTTTCACCCTAAGTGGAATTCTAGTTATAAAATAATGTATGTTTAAAATTATTTGTATGCTTTAAATTAGAAAATGTCTTTAAAATCCATTAATTTTAATATATAATTATTTTCTTAATGTAGAAAATACAGTGTATTCTTTGATATTCTTTTTTCTTGCTTTCCTTGCAGTTTTTTGTATGGGTAAGATATATAAAATAAATAGATATTAATTTACAAAAAGGTGTGAACAATTACTTTTTTTTTAGTGTTTATGAATTTAAAATTTGTTTTATGTGGTTTATAAAGTATATTTAAAGATGAACCTCTATATAACGAATTTTCCATATACTGAACTTTTTTTCGGGATTTGGCGACTTCGTTATATAGAGGTCCGACTGTAGTAGTACTAATTAAATTTTGAAGTCGATATATAGCAGAAAAAACTATTTCCCGCATCCTTATTTGCAGGTCATTGAAATCTTCCCCTCTTGCACAAATATACTTCTCTTAGGATGTTTACTATTTTTGCAAAATGAAATTTAAATATCATATACTTGTTTAATGGTTGAATTTATATGAAAATTTTATTACACCAAAGTGGCATTAATTCTTAATTTTTCCTTGCGAAATTCATGCATTGCGCTATATATAATTTAGAAGCTTCTATGTGTTAGGACAGTAGTGTCCACACAACCCAAATGGCTACTTCGGAAAAACATAATCTCGCGGGTAGCATATGAAATTACGTACCTTTATATCAGATTTGGAAACAAAAAAAACATTTATTGAGAGAAAATTTAAAACAGAAGGAATTATTATTATTGTTTTCATTATTTTTCATGTATATATACATAGATAATATAACTTTTATATAATATAATAATGCAATGATCAAATAATGTTTAAAATATTACAGTTGCCATTTTCTTGGAAATTACGGTGTTCCTTTTAAATTGATCTTTCGTTACTCATTGTTGAAATTTGACAGTGCTGTCATTCGCAAACGATTAAGTTTACGTTGCTCTTTATCTTAGCCATCCTGAATATTTTTTAAAACTTTAAAAAACATCTCTGACTCTGTCTCCTGGGCACTCCTTTTGGGCACTCCAAACAGAAAAGGAGGATGAGAAATGAAAGTCTCACACAGAGAGAATCATGTACCATCCACGTAAAGGATATGCATAATGCAATTCGGAATTTATTAAAAAAACTCAAATGTAACTGTTTGATAAAATATAAATTTATTTTAATATAAAGGACATTTCTACTATCAAAAAGGATTTATTTTAAAACAAGAACAGGTAGCAGGCAAATACATTATATATATATATATAAATTTCCCCTCAAATAAATTTCAAAATGAAAAAACTTTAAAAACCTGATATTTAAAAAAATTTATAAAACGAGTCGGCGGGCCGTAACTTATGTACTGGCGGGCCACGTGTTGGAAACCCCTGTGTTAGGAAAAGGAGAATTCTTAGTATCTTATTATTTACTAAAGATCATTCCCCTTTTATCATAACTTTCATTCGCTAGCACTGGATCCTAAGTAATTTAAAACTTTTAGTATACTTCTTTTGAGCAAATATGTAAATATGTTCAATTAAATTTAATTTAAAATAGATAAGGACTCTTTTACGAAAGACCAAAATGTATCAATTTCGGTTAATTTTTAAATAATACAATGACTAAAGTGTGTATTGCCAATTCTCATGTAAAATGCAAATTTATGTATTATTTTGATATAATTTTTTTCTAAAAATCACATTTAAAAATTTTCAGAAATAAATCGCTAACTTAAATGTGAAAACATTAACTTTAAGTTGTTTATTAACTATTTTTCATAAATCGTTTTCATAATATATTTTTTTACAGTAAAGAATGAATTTAAGGGATTTTGGCGCATTTATAATTTGATTATTACATAATTCATATTAAATTATTAAATTAAGGATTTTGATTAAATTACTGAGTATATTAAAACTATGTATAAGTATATGTTCGCTACATTAGATTAAGAAAATTGTTGACTGATAATAGTCTATTTTATATGCGTTCGTACGTGTAATATCTACTAAATAGCTTAATTCTAAATAAGTAAAGCAAAAATAGAAGCACAACCAGATAGCATAGATCAGAAATAAGTTAGCCACTATAGTACAAAAGCAAACTCAGTCTTTGGAACTAGGATTGTAGGTTTGAATATTGTTTTCAGGCCAGTCATCCTTCACCTGTAATTTGTATATACTACTGGGCTGTAAAGAGAGGAAATATGAAATTGAATATATCTTCATTATTAGAAGATTAAAATTAATTAATGCTATTATTAAGTAAAATTAACCAGGAAAAACGTAACAAAATCTGCTTACATCCTGCAGAAAATATTAAATTTGTATGACTATAGAGCTATTAAAACATTTATCATATGTATAATTATTTCAGTTCGATGCAAAATAAAGTTTATTAATAAATTTACTATGACTTTGTAAAAATATAAAATCTAATTTGCTGATACACTTTTATAAAAGGTTTCAATACAAGAAACTATTCTCATTTTAAGATATCCGACTACTTGCGACAACTTTGTTTAAACAAATTGTAGAAAAAGAGATTTTTTTGTAGTTTTTAGATTTATTTAGTACATTTTAAGAAAAGAAGGCTAAAATTAAGAACAGAAAAATGAATTATTACTTTAAAATAGTAAAAAAATCGGTAAAAATTGACAAAAAATTACATAAACGGGGCCTGCTCTGTACAAATAGTAAATAAACAAATTCTCAATTTTTATGTATTACTTTGCTATTTCTTTTTAAAATGACCTTCAGGATAAGACATATTTTAATTTTTACAAAAACTAGAGCACTTTATCTTAGCTATTATATGAAATTTCTTAAGAAAACGGTGGTTACGTTCAAATAAAGAACTGTAATTTTTGTAATAAGAAACAGTGATTGATAAATTTGAAGGTTAAAACACTTCTACTGTTATAAAGAACATACACAAAAAATTTTAATAAAACGCCGTCCCCGTTTGAGCTTTTCTAAAAAAACACATTTCGAGTCAAACGCATTTTAAAGTTTGACATTTTATGTAAATTTAGGGCATCTGCTTTTACTAAAAAACTTGTAGTTTTTGTTCTAGTGAATGGAAAGTAAAACACTTGGTATTTTCATAAAGCAAATAAAATGGACTATAAAACAAAATCATAAAAACATATATGTCAATTTTTGGCAAAATTCACAATTTTAGGGTATTCGGATACCTAAAGCAATTTAAATTTAGAAGATTTTTAATAAAGCATATAAAAATGAATTATTTTTTCACTTAAAGTTTATTAATGTAATTTTTTTCTTCTAGTTTTTGCTTGATCTTCTGGCTTTTCAATAAGTATGTTTGATTAAAGGAATAAAATAAAAAAGTTTCAATAGCAAAATTGTTCTAAAGATTCTTTTAAGGGGCATTATTTCCTTGTAAACATTGGAATAGGCTTCCCTTTCCCAAGTTGCATTACTGAACTAAGTTTTAATTAGATTCCTTTTTTCTAAATTCGATTTAGTACTACTGTTATGTGCGACAGTTTATTTGTTTTCTGAAGTTTAAAATTTTTCGAAAAACATTATTTAAATAGACATTAACTAAAATAATGAGAAAATTTAATAGTAATTCATGGGGAAAATAATAAGTTTTATGTTGAGTAAAAGATATGTATCTTAGAAAAGTGAAATTATGAACAGAATTATCGGATTCAGAATTGTTAGATATTTGTAACTATTTAAGCCGAAAATTGCTATTTTTAATGTTGTGCCAAACACCATTTGTGTTCAAACTCAGCAAGGTGTGAGTATTATAGAATACGCGTAGAGCTTTTTAAAGTAACTGTAACACTCAAATGTTCCATATGTGGAGCCTCTTCTTTTAAGAAATTTTCTGAAATATACAGTTTTATTCATATGCTGTATAAAAATTATTATGTACTAGAGAAAAATGAGTTGGTTTCTTACACCAAAGGAGTGTTGGTTAAGTAAATAATGTATTGCAAAAATATAATAAATTTGGCTTATTTTAACTTTTTTATCGAGGAAAATTAAAAAAATTCATATATAATTTAAAATTGAACTTGTACTCTAATAATCCAATGCGAGTAATAAAAGATGATCATTTTTGTTAAGAAATTGTAACAAAAAGAGAGATATCTCAAAAATGGTAAATAATTTTGTATATAAAAAGTTAAGGGAAATTTGGTTGTTTTATAAATAGAATACCAACTTTTTATAAAATATATCATTTTCAACCCGATATAATTACTTCGATTACAGTGCTCAGGAAAATGGAGAAAATTTTCTGAATGTTAAGATTTCTAACAAGTGTCGACAAAAATGTCGAAGACTCTTGAAATATTTCTCAATTCCTCTAAGTCCTTCACACTCCTTCCCTACTTTATACATTTTCGATGGATCTGGATTACCACAGCTTCGAGAATAAATCTGTGACTTTGTTTAGTTAGACGTTGCTTATTCTTAACTCACTCAGAGAGGCACTTCGACTGAAGAATCACATAACAAGGAGTTTTTGTTATTATTATTATTTATTTTATTTTCGCTGCATGTTTCTTCAGTCAGGGAATATTCATGACGCAGATCAAATAATTCATACAAAACTATTTTTTGAACAGTAGAAAAAGCATTGGATTATTTTTATATATTATAGATAAGGATTTGTGTTTTTATTTATCCAACGCTCGTGCTTCAAGATTGTATATTAATGTTTCTCAACTGCTTTTCTCTCGAAGAAAATGAATGTTTCACTGATGAGGAAGATGTAAATAAAGACCTGTTGCTGTAAAAAATTTCCGCCTATTTTCCCAACAATTATTTATACGGAAATAAGGAAAACTGATGTTTCTCAGTCAAATTGTAAAATGTTCAATGAGGGAATAGGAAGATTTGATTTGCTTGAAAGTCTTTTGGGACCATATCTACATCTGTTTAGAAGCAAGAAAAAAATGAAGTTGGAATTTATTTAACAATGAGCTAAATATGGCTGATTTTGCTGCATGGATTTTACATTCACATTTGAATTATTCTCAAGGGTACAGAAATAGAAGAATCACATCTTTATTTCTGTAGGGAAATAATGTCGTGCCAGCTTCCCATTGAAACCGAAAATCCATTCTTTTCCTGAAACCCTCGCGAAGAATCTAAATCTTTCAGATAATCTAAAGCTGATTATCTTGATCTCTCAACCCAAGGACATCAGGCTGCATCGTAGGCGGGAAACAATTTCTTGCTGAATGCTTTCCTGACTAGAACATGAAGCTTAAAACAGGATATTTTTATCTTTATTTCTTATTTTAAAGAATGTTGTTGGGTCTATTTTTCCGTGTGTTCTTTATCTTTTCATCCGTGTAAATACTGCTTTGAGAATTTTGATAAAAAGTTAATATATGTAACTTTTCATTCACCTTCATTAATTATAAGGCCAATAAGTAAAATTTTCTGAATGCATAAATTCCTGTTTAGGAATTATGTTATATTTTTCTGAATTTGGAAACAAATGTCAATTTTTTGCTTAATCTATGTTATTCCTGAATGACATTTAAAAATTCACCTACTACTGAAAAATTAGATACATAAATTTAGTTTTGAACTTGAATATTCTTAATCATATTTTGTTAAAACACGCCAATGTTCTATCTATGAAATATGTTATATAAATTATATAAGAATACTTTTTCGAAACCTTCTTCCATATTTCTAATCCTTAAGTTTTTGTTCAATTTTAATCAATAAATATAGTTTCTGTTACTTTTCGATCATAGAGCAGCATTTTAATGAATGACATTAAGGAAAAATGAAATAAATAGATTAAAATAAGGAATTAGAATAGTCTGATTCAAATTTAATTTGAAGTAAATATTTATATTTGTGCTTCTTGTAGCATTCAGCTCTGCGTTTGTCATATTAAAGAAACTCTTAAAAATGAATGAATTGACTTCATCTTTAATTTCTTTTATGAAAACAAATAAAATTTATTATCTATAAAAAGATTCTGTTGCAATTTTCTTAGGAAATTACAATATTACTTTATTTTAATTCCAATTAAATGTAGGAGCAAATTATATTTTTGAATATAAAGTTAGAATTTCATGTATATTATATATAATTTTAAAAAATTACAATATATTAGAAGCCTTTGTAATTAAATTTAATGGCATAAAGTGTTTAATTTTGGTTAATATTCTACTACAACTGATGCAAGCTTCAAAAATTAATAATGTTATGTGTGTGGGTTTACTATAGGAAAAGTCCAATTTAATAATCATTTAAATAGTTTTATATTTTTAGCTAAAGTAAAGAGGAAAAATAATTTATGTAACCGAACATTATATAATTTGTGAAAGAAAAAAAGGGGGGACGAATTCAATAAAAACATATTCAAAAATTATTAAATCATTAATTTATTTTTATGATTTATTTTAGGTAACTATTTTTATTTCAAAATTTCCGTCAGATAAAACTAAACATTGCCATTTTTTATCTTCTATCTTTGAATAATAGTACTTTTCTTTTAAGTTTCAGATACTTAGTTGAGTTATATGTTTTAAACTATGCTCTAGAGTTTTATTTTCACTTGAAATTACAACCACTAGAATTAATGGTAGAATATACTTTTAAGATAATAATTAACGATAACTGAAAAATAAAGTATTGAGAATTAGTAACACTTTCCTAAATTCATGGAATATGTAAAAAAATTAATAATTTTGTTTAAAAGATTACAAAATGAAGTAAACGGAATGGTTATTGAAATAATTTATCATATGTACAAAGGATTCGTTTGATATGTTATTGTAATAAAAATAAATTTATACAAAAATACGCAGTGTCAGGGAAAACTTGATTTAAATTCATATTGATATTGTAGTTAGAATTAAAATAACTACAATGTATAAAAAAGCACACACATTTTGAATTTTTTAGTGATAGACCTAAATAAAGAACTTATTTTGTGTTTTAACGAACAGTATAATTTTCGTGTCGAAAACTATGAAAAGGAGCAATAATAAAATCTTTCTAGACTTCATGACTGCAAAATAGCCCAAAACAGTTTTTAAAAAAAAGAGGTTTCATTTTATATTCAGCAATAGCTTTCCATTCTTTTTTAATTTTGAACCAAGTATTTATAATGAAAAAGACATATTGGAAAGTATTATATTTCATATTTGAGAACTCTTTATTTCAATACGAGAAAATTTTTAATTCCAATTTTATTTTATTTTAAATTTAAAACACTTTTCCATATCAGAGTAGTATTACAGTCTCATTGAATATTTAATAGATTTTTCATATGAAAAGAAATTTCCTTTAAGGTTACTAAGAAATAATTTAAAATATGTGTGGGGGCGTGTGTGATAATAGTTAAGACGGTGATAAGGAGTGTAAAGCCAAATGCAAAAGAATTTCTTAAAATTGACAAATACATATTCAAATTGAAATAAATAAAATCGCTTATTTCATCGTAAAAATAGTGAATAAATATTCTGAATTCATTTCTATATTTCATGAATAAATATTTTTCGCATGATTATATCAATGGTTCTGGAATTTTATTAAATAGTTTTATTGATCAAAAATTAATTGATAATAATTTTACGCAGCTAAATATTTGTTTAAATTAATTACAATAGTACTAATTTTTTTTGTTTATTTTATTATTTATTTTAAAAAAACAGATTTTTTAAATTGTTTCACATACGTACGACTAATTCCTGTGTCCCATATAATTTTTATAAATGTTTCAAAAAAACACATTGGAATAAAACCTTTTTCTCATATTGCTGTTACTTTAAAAGTTATCTAAAAATTAATTTAGATTACATAAGTTTCTACATTTTTAAAAAGCTCATGGGGCTACTTCATTCTATGTCTTAAGTTGCAAAAATGTGTATTCACTGTACTATGAAATAAAACATTATATGTGAATCAAACTATTTTATTTCTTAACATTCATTGATTATTATGCGAAAAAAATCTATTGTAAATTTTTTTAATCATTACGGAAATTACAATTTAATGAACTTGGCGCAGAAAATAAATACAACACATTGTTTTCACCTTAGAGAAAAAAAATACGAACCAGTGTACATTTAAAACATTTTTTGTAGACTATTTACTATTTGGAACTATATTGCAGTGTCCCTCACGATACTTATTCATTTTTCAATTCACCTAGAAAATGCATTATCACGTAATATCTCCAATTGCATCAAAGATAATTTATCTTGTATATTGAATTAAAATTTCTTTTGATAAGTATATTTTATTTCAGAGGAAGTCCAAAACGTGTGATTATAGTAATAGTTATAAGAGTGTGTTCTAGGTTTTACAAATTCTAATTTAAATCTCATGAAATATATGGCTCAAATAATATAAAAAGAATCACTTAAAAATAATTTTTTTAAATTTATCAAAAGCATTCTTTCTTTTTAATTATCTGCCTCTATCTGATTTTTCGTTTTAATTTTGATTTCGAAAGATGTCTGTTATGATATTTATGCAAATAAGATATTTTTTAAACTTTCTATTAGAATATAAAAATTGTTAACAGCTTAAGGAAATGCTAAAAATGAAGTTCAAATTCTATTATGTAATTCAGGAATATTTTAAATGAGGTATAAATAGATTGTTGAGTAAAAAGTATTTCAGTATTATTTGTTTTTTGTTGATGATGTGAATCAATTTTTATCAGAAATATCAGAAGTATAAGGGTAAAGCTAAATCAGAGATGTACTTATAGCGTTCATTAGCAGAACTTCTATAAGAAATAAACTCCAGGATGTTAAAACATGTTTAATTAATTTTTTTGCCAATCATGCTTATGCGAATGCATCAGTTAAGTTTCGAGTACTCCAGTGAAATTTCAGCTTAGTTATATTAATAAGCTAAATGTGTTAAGTCATCTTAATTAATAACTGAACAAACATTTTATTTTAAAATACAGTAATTATGTAACAAGACATTCAAAAACTGATAAATTTAGTGTGTTATGTGATTAGTTTGTAACAACTAATATCAATAATTACGCAAAAAAAAAATATAAACAACAATAAACTTTTACACATGAAGAATCGCCTTTTGTAAACTTCCCAGCAAATGGAAAGGATTCGGAATAGAAAAAGAATTCAAGACACTTGTACATCAAGCAAAGAATTGGTTTCTGGCGAAGTACGGACTCTGGTATTATCGCTCTCTTTGTAGAATATGCTGAAAAGAACAACTAATCATTTTGATCTCCATCCCCACCCACAGTATGTACATGATCATAGCAAGAATAATATCATTGTTTAATCGTACATAGAAAAGTAATTGCAATGTGTCCCTCCTGAAAGTTGCTTTATAGAATAGAAATTAAAGAAGCTTCTTATAGAATTATAATAAAGTTTTCTTCAGACAAAATGTTAAGATTTTTTAATCAATTATATTAACTAAATTCTTTCTTTAAATGTTTTTGGAGAGAAATGTTTGATCGTTGGAGGAAAACTTTTTTCATGGTAAAGATAAAAATTTAATACGCAAAAAAATGTAAATACGTTAATTAGGAAATTTAACTGATTAGCTCAAAAAGGAAAAAAAAGAGTAATCAATAGAAAAAGTGCAAACAAAAAAGGAAAAAAATATTTTCTTCTTAGGTAAAAAAAATCCGTTTTAATTTTACCATCTCTGTGGTATTTTTGGGATGATAATATTCTATAAAACAAGTATCTAATAATGAAATTTTTTTTTGTTTTGGGCTTTATTTGCCCTCATTTCTTAAATTGGAACAAACATTAGTTTCTTTAAGCATGTTTTGTTTTTTTCCTAATAATTTATTTGTATTTGACAAGTAATTGCTCTCATGATAGACAAAAACATTATCATTCTTCATAAACATTTCAAAAATATGTTGACTTCTAATGTAATAGGTATGTGTTGATAAATATTACATTACTAAGTGCAATCGTTCTGATAAACATAACACATACAATAAGTCCATTCTTTAAATATTTTTATGATCTTAGGCAATTTTTTCAAGTGAAAATGTACTGTTTTAAATCAATGCATATTCATTACTCATATATTTGTGGAGCTTTGCAGGTTTAGTCTACGTAAATCACAATTCCAGCTAAATTCGCAATAATATTTTTTAAAATAATTTTGAAGCAGCTATTATTAAGTAATGTTTTACTTAATGCACGAGTAGTGTTTCTGACTCTTTTTCCTCACAATTTCAGCTTAAAATTTAAAAGTTAATTTGTAACTTTTTTAAGGTATCCGACTACGATTGAAACCGTGATTTTGCAAAAGCGCATACATGGATAATTTTCATGGTATTTAGTGTCACTTAGATTAGAATACATGTATAAAATTATTTCAAGGACACATTTTGACAAAAAAAACCCATTTAAATACAATATTTTGGCAAAAAATTAACCTGGAATAATATTTTTTCAAAATATTTTCCTTTTGTCAAAAATGCTTCTATTATAATATTAATTTGCCTGTATATAGCTCAGGCCTCTCTACAGAGTCTCAACTATAATTTTTGAAATATATAACTTAGAAGTAGGTTTATCCATATTTTACGACAACAGAGGGGAGCAATTTTAAGATAAAAACCACAATAATTATTTCAATTGGTGGTATCTCTGAAAATAATGTGTATTTTTCAAAAATTCTAGTTCAGCCTCTGTAGAGAGGTTTGAGTTATATACAGGCAAAACATTATTATAATAGAAGCATTTTTGACAAAAGGAGACCATTTTGAAAAAAGATTATTCTAAGTTAATTTTTTACCAAAATATTGTAAATAAATAAATTTTTTTGTCAAAATATCCTTAAAACAATTTTATACATGTATTCTAACCTAAGTGACACTAAATATCAGGAACATTATCCATTTATGCGCTTTTTTAAAATCATGGTTCCGAACGTATAGTCGGATACCTTAAGTACAAGATTTGATTATTCTATTCAGAATTGATTCAGAAAGATATTATGATCTCTTCGTCATATATTTAATTATCCACTATATTTCATATAGCCTAGATATATATTTCAGTGTAAAAACTATTCTAATTGTAAGCCTTTCAAGTGACTGTAATTTACAATCATTTTTATCCATGGATATTAATTAATATCTAAATATAATTTTTAAGTGTATAACCTATAGATACCATTTTTAAAATTTAGTGCAAAAGAAAAATTTTACTGCTGCACTAGAATTTTAATTTATACTATCATAACTAAAAAATACTTTTAACTTTATCTTATCACAGTGTAAAATGAAAAAATTTAAATATGGGAACATGTTTCAAGATCACTTCTTTTACTTGCTTGCTTCGTTACTCTTACTTATCCTAAGCATATAACAATTAAATTAAATTTCACAATATACTCTTCATGTGAATTAAATTGTAATATACTAAAGTCTCTTGAAACAAAGATTTTGCTACATACATTAGAGAAATTATGTGTTATTATTTTAACTTTCAATAACGATTTTGTTTAGTATTAGAGAAGTTCTAAATTTACGATTAGAGATGTTCTGGATAAAGTTCATTTTCTTTGTTCTTGGTTACAACTAAGCTAATTTTATCAATGAGTTTTTGCGTGTGTGTGTTTTTGTGTGAATAAAATGAAGTAATAAAATTATATTTTTACATTTAAAAAAAATAATATTAATACTAAATAATCATTGAGAAATATTGTACTGTTCAGTTAGCAGAAGAGAGACTATAAATCGTCAAATGTGACTACAATTCTCAAACAAAATATCATTATCAGCAACTATTTCTCATCTTTCTAAACATAGTTTTGAGAAATAATAGTAAAAAGTTAGTAACTGAAAAAAAATACAGTTTATTTAAGCATATATTGTATGCTATATTTTCAAAAGTATATGCTTAATACAAGATTTACACCCGGCTAACAAAACAAAACAAAAATTACCTTTTCAAAATTAATTCTGGACGAAAAGTTTGTAAATTTCGTTCAGGAAAAAATTAATTTGAATCTCTAAATTCTATCGTACAAGAAATCTAACGAATAAAAAAATTGAAATACTTAATATTACAAACGGGAGAGAAATCTGATATTTCTTAAGTAGATTTATAAAACGTAACTTGTTTGAAAAATTGTCACAAAATATAACAAACTACTTTTTTTGGAACTGAAGAATATTGAAGTTGTATTGAAAAATAGAAAATAAATCGAAATCTTTAAGAGGTAATTAATTTCTACAAAAATAACCAATGTTATATAAACAAAATAGGGAGATAAAAATTATTAACAAAATTATGTTTTATTTCTTATTATGCAGATAATATTTACTATACAGTGCACACTTTTATTTATGCAGCAACGATGCGTTTATATAATTAATTTTAAAAAAGTCAATTTTTTTTTCAAACCTGTTTTGCTTTGAACTTTTTTTTAAAAGAATATGATTAATCATTTTTAAAAGTGTTCATGTCTCACCTGAATCCTCTTAAGTCACACTAATTGAAAATTGGTGATACCATCTTAAATAACACAAATTTATATTAAAAAATATTATAATATCTTTTAAAAAAATGAAGTGCTGAGAATCACTTCTAAAGCAACACAATTAAGTGAACGTTGAAGAATTTTGAAAGAAACAAAAACTTCGCATTCTGTATTTATAAAAATGCTATTACCATTTGCTGATTTAAAAGCTTTTCATTTACATATACCTGAAAGTAATGTAATTTAAAATATTTTCCTTATCTCACAACTTTTTCTTTCTGCGTTCAGAAGCTTAAAATTACTTTTTGTTTAATATTGTTTCATTCGTCCTACGAATGCGTGGCAGCTTAGTAGTCAAGGTAATGGATCTGTGGCTGGCGTATCATGAGTTCGAGCCTAGTACCGCAGAAGATCCGACGTATAGGTTAGTGATGTTTGTTAAATCTGCCGAAAGCTCAAACATCCTCCCGTTGGTGTGGTATGGTAGTTAGGAAAGGGGGTGCCAGCTCAGGTGTCGTCCACGTCACTTCTTCATGGTTTAAAATTACGAGGTCCATTGCCAAAAGCCTTCTAGTAGCTAAACAGTGCGACGTTAATATCCACTCACTCATTCGAATACTGTTGTTGTGACTAATGCCACCTGTCTGACGTAGTCAGATCGAGGCCCATGAAATTCATCGTGGCAAGGGGCTAGAAGTACACCTGTCGTTGGCCTTGGCCACCATACAAGTGACAGTACGAATTAGCTCGGAGAAACTCCCCAAGGGGGTGATAGATAGCGACACCACCTATCTCCACCTCCACAATTTAGGCATGGAACTGAATGGGAGGGAAATATTCTTCAGTCCTTTGCACTCGTGATTCAGCCCACAAGAATTTCGGACCCACTGATTTAGCGAGCACGTACTCCGTGGGTATTTGGTGGCATCGGGCATCGAACCCAGACCTTCCGGTCTGGAGTCCGATGCTCTAACCACTAGGCTACTCACGGCCTCGAATACTGTAAAACTCATAGTTAAATATAAGCGCATGTGACAAATATTTGAGAACACGACCTGAAGCGTTTTCTGAAATGCGACGTTTGTCAAAAAACAAAAATATTTTGTCTGGAAAGTTGCAATCCATTCTCCGTTTTATCTATTGTATTTCTATGCCGCAATATGATATAGGAATACTGTGCTCAGAAAAGGCTAGAGCACAAAACGACACTATAAATTCAGAAATAATAAAAACTATTGATCAAAGGCAAGTAATATCCATAATGAATTAATTTAGTAATATGTTGATCTTTAATATTATAGAAAACAAACCACATACAATGTATAGGAAAACAGAAATTTGTGGTATTTGTAACTATAAATTAATGATTCGTCTGTGAAATTCATTATAATAATTTGACAACTTCTTTTAAATTTTATTCTGTAATAGTTAAAGACAAAAACCACTTTCTTAAATATATAAAGATGAATCCTTTTACAATACAATACAATAAAGCTTCCTAATATTTTTAACATTGTACAATATATCTTTAAATTGAAAATACTACTTTAGTTTCAAATGCTAATAATAAAAATACATAAATAGTTATAAAACGAAATTCGATTTGTAAATAATCCTTTGCTTTAAAAATGCCTAAATAGCTATATTCTGAATACTGCAATTTACGGAATTTCAAACAGTGAAAAATAATTTTTTGAAAGTTCCAATTTTAGTCTGGTTTTTCTTAATAATTTAAACTAGAATAAAGCATTTTCCTAAAAGTCATAGTTGAAATGAATTACTAATTTTAGATCACACAGCTAAACCAATAACAATCAATTCTAACCTTGCAACATTTTCTCGGTTAGAATACAAGATATATAGAATGAAAACTCTTAAGACTTATCTTAAACCTACTATTTAGTCAATGAATGTGTTTTTTCGATTTGTTATATATATATAGATCAATATTTACTTGACCGCTACCGTCTCAGTTTCTGGATAGCCAATTTGATGTGGGCTGCAACTGTCGTAGTAGATTTGTCACTAGTTTTATCTTCTTCATTGTGCTTTAATATTTCCTTTTGTCATAAAGGTACTATAAATATGTACAACCAAGAGCTTTTACTTAATTATTATAATTTTACAAGTAATTATAAGGGTTTTATAATATTTCTGAACAATGGATAATTTTAGTAAAACAAACTATATTAGTTAAAACAATATTAGCTTTCATACAAAAGAGTTATAAGCATTTTGTTTCGAATATAAAGCTCTTAATTAAGAAACTTCCTGAATCTTTTTGAACTGAAATGTTAAACTTTTCAAAATATGTACTTTGCTTAATGAATTAGTTTTACACATATCATTTAAGTACTACTTATTTTGTAAATTATTTGATGTGAATGTATTTCCAAATGTAATTAGTTATTAAAAAGTAAATAATAATAAAACAACGATTTAGAATAATAGATTTTTCTAATTATACAAATGAACATGATGATAACTATCATATTGAATTTATCAAGTTTTAAGAAAAAATAAATAAATGTGCACCCCTTATATCATAAAATATAGCATTTAAGGAATTACGCAAACAATTCCATATGTAATTGATTTTGAAGAAATTTAATTTTCAAGGATATGTTTACTTTTCAAATGGATTGTTTCTGAAAGGTAAATATGACAATAATTTTAAAAAAAGGCTGAAAATAAATGCTTACAAGGGGCGATATAATGTGATAAAAAACAATTACAAATGAAATTACGATACTAAAATGTAATTGAAAAAATAATTTAACAGCATTCTTGCAAAATGTATTTTTTACCTTTCTAAATATGGCAAAGATTATTAGCTGTGAATAGTTTTGTTTTTCTTTTATAAGCATTTTCTTTCGATTAAAATCTGTTGAGTGAGCATTATATTAAAGACATTTTTTATTACATTGTGCATTTTGGAAACTAAATTTATTTAATTATATTGGCCCTTTCTCCTTCTGTTATCCATTTTTATGCAATTCTGAAAAAAAGTTTCAATAATAAATAAAAGTGTTTGCAAAAACACCGAAACTGTTACACGTAATTAAAAAGGTAGGTTGGACTGGTATAAGGTAGAATATGTTACAATTTTACATTTGCCTAAATGTATTTTAATATTAATATTTACGTAATTTAGTTTCTTATATTTGTAATTCTTGTTTCATGAATTTTTGAAATAGATATAATCATTATTAATCGCGCGCATTGGTTATAAGATATATATTACAGTATTTGAAATGCATTTTTAAAAAACGATTATGTATGCCGACTGAGCTTTTAAACACATTTGTGTAGATTATTCTAATATTTTCAAATTTTAAATATAACTAGTAGTACATGGCATATGACTCCATTTGGGTGTATTAATTATATGCCAACTTTTTTTATAAATGATTTATTGATTCAAAACAATTTTAAACGTAAGTTATATTGTATGCATTAACATATAAATATTTCCCACTAAAACACTTTTTTGTTGTTTTTGTTTTATTTTACAGAATGATTTAGACCTTATAATTGTTGTTCATCGACTAACTAACGGTAGAATACCTATCCCAACTTTTATAAATGTTTCAGAACACAATTATTCATTAGCTCCAAAATATTACAATAAAATTATTTTTTTCTCTTTATAGCATGAATTACACGAAAAATTGTAATGGCATATGTATTTTCACATGTTTCTTTCCTAAGAGAAACAAAAGAAAAATTTTAATTAAAACTGGTACAACCTTTTTAATTAATTTCATATTACTAAGCAGATAAAAATTCTGACATTATATTCAACAATACAAATTTTAAAAGTTAGGGTTATCTTGAAATGTGAACAGAAAAAAGGGGATTATGAATAAATTATTTATTTTAATCCAAAAGAAAAGTTATGTCCGAATAAATTATCAATGATTATATAGAAATAAGCAAAATGACTTAAGGTATCCGACTACGATCGGAACCGTGATTTTGTAAAAGCGTGTAAATGGATATTATTTATATTTAGTGTCACTTAGATTAGAAAATGTATATAAAATTGTTTTAAGAATAGTATAACAATAAAAAATTATTTAGGTACACTATTTTGACAAAAAATGAACATAGAATGACCCATTTTCAAAATATTCTCCTTTTGTGAAAAATGCTTCTATTAAAATAATATTTTGCCTGTATATAGCTCAGACCTCTGTACAGTGGCTCAACTAGAATTTTTGAAATATATAAGAAGTGGGTTTATCCATGTTTTACGACAACAGAGGGGAGACATTTTAAGAAAAAAACGCCGATAATTATTTCAATGAGTTGTAACTCTGAAAATAATGTGAATGTTTCAAAAATCATAGTTGAGCCTCTGTACAGAGGTCTGAGCTGTATACAGTCAAAATATTATTATAACAGAAGCATTTTTCACAAAAGGAGAACATTTTGAAAAAAGGTTATTCTATGTTAATTTTTTACCGAGATATTGTATTTAAATAATTTTTTTTTGTCAAAATGTGTCCTTAAAATAATTTTATACATGTATTCTAATCTAAGTGACACTAAATATCATGAAAATTATACATTTATGGACTTTTTTAAAATCATGGTTCTGAACGTAATCGGATACCTTAAGTATATTTATTAAACGGCAAGTAAGAGATAAATATCATTTAAATATATAGGTCGGTAAGTAAATAGATAGATGTATTTGTATAAGTTGATTGAATGCAAAGTATTGCCAAAACACATCATCAGTGAAGTTTAGTACAATTAAGCTGCACTCATACTTTTTAAGGAATTTCTAAAATTTTAACGCATAATTAAAGTATATTTAATATAATATCGATCTTTAAATGACCCAGAATATGCTTCCTTATCTCTGCTTATTGTAATGTTTGATTATCTAAGTTTTTCCTATGATTATTTTCATCTTCCCCTCCCCCTTTAAATTAGTTATAAGACCTCGATGATTAATTGCTTGAAAGGCTTTGCATCATTACTTGCTGATTGGATTTTAAATAACTTTTCTACCTTTATTGTAGCAAGATATAATTAATCCCTAAAATCATCATAAATAATCTGTTCTTTCAAATATTAGTCTACCATCTGTGTCATTTGTAGATTATTATTTTTTTTAAACTTCTTCAAGACGTTTGCTTCAATATTTCATACTGTTTTATTCCTGTGTTTAAGAGTAGACGTATACGAGCTATATAAATTTTAAAAACTTGAACAAATTCCTTTGCAAGCAAATTCCTTTGATTTAATTGAAATGAGTTTTGAGCCTTCTCGAAGAAATTATTTTTAATAATCCCTTCTAAAACACAATGCTCCTTCATCATAAATAAATTTGATTGCATTTTGCTCCCCATTTTATTACCAAAATTGTAATTAAAACTAAGTAACAAAGGATTTTCAACAAGTCCTGATATTTTAAATAGCAAATACAGAAAAGCGGAAATATATATTCTTTTTTGTAAAGAAAATAAGCATTTTTCTTTACCCGTTTCAATTAAAATAATTTTCGAAGTAAGCATAATTGAATGTTCTTAATGCTACGTTATCTAATTGCTGTTTTTGTATAATCGAGCCATTTATCTCTTGAAAATGAAACTGCAGTATGAAAACAATGCTGCCTTTAAAAGTTACCTGAAGGAAATTTAATAATTAGGTAAGGTATAAATATTCAGTAGTGTAATAAACTAAATAATACATTTAAACGATTTTTTACATAAGTTAATTAACTTTGAAAAAAAATAGAAAATTATCTGAAATAATTTCTGGAGAAATTTAGAGTTTCGTTGTGTTTAAAGAAATTGGTGATTGAATAAAGTTATGTTTTTCCAACTAAACATTCGGTTTAAAAAAGAAGGCTACATGAAAACTTATTTTTTATTATACATAGAGATCTGTTTAATCAGCAAAAATTGTTAATACATTTAATCATTATGTAAAGAAATATAATAGTATTATTTGGATAACTTTAATAAAAGTAAATTACCTTATGTATATTATACATGTGTGTATAAAGCAGGATTGTTTTTGTCATTTTATGTATGAGGTGAATTCTTCCCCACATCAGAATTAAAAATATACTTAAAATATGTGAATCTCTCATTTTAAATTAATAACTGATTAGTTTCCTTCTGTTCTTTCAATATGGAACAGTTTATTATGGAAACCAACTGGATAAAACGCTTTTAAATTTTTATAACGAAATATTTGCCTTATAAAATAGACCAATTGTTCTTTATGAACAAATTTTTGTTCAACACTTCTATTACAACTTTTGATATATTGAAATAAAATACATGTGTAATCAAATAAATATTTCAATTAATTGATTTAAGTACCAAAAATTAATTTAAATTGAATTTAACTATTAATTTTAATTTAAAAGTAGCACTATTGATTAGAAATGTTTAAAGAAAATTTCAACAATGTCCCCCATTTCAAGAATATGTACATTTTCTATTTTGAATTGTGTATATTTGAACATACCATTTATTGTTAAAAAATGCGCCTGCTACCAAATTACTCTCCCACATATTCAAATACGTCTTACTCACTTTAACTCAATTTTTGTTTTATAGGATACTTTTTTTATACATTCTATTAATTTTCATTCGTAATTTTTATTTCATAATGTACTTCTAATTAAAGGGAAATAAGTTTTTACGGTAAATTTTGCTTAAATATCGTTTTTATATCATTGTTTAAATTTTAATTTCTTTCTGTTATATCAAGGAATGTTGATCTAACTCAGAGGTTTTACGTAAATAATTCCAAAATCGTATTTATCTTTACTTATGGAACAAACCGAAGAGATTATGGTACTTCAATAAATCCTTCTCAGATATGTTTTATAGACATTTTAGAGATAATCTACGTATAAAAAAATTCCTTTTCTGAATTTATAGTTTCTTATTTGTAGTAGAGGTACATAGGAATATTAAATTTTACTTTATATACATATGAATTACGAAGCCTCTTAATTTATTATTACTTAATCCTTAAAAAGTATTTTATTTTATATGATTTTCTACGGAAAATAACCATATTTTACCATGAAATATTCATATTAAACTTGAATTTTTTTTTTCCTTATCTTATTTCCCTAGCATTTTGAAATGCTTTTTCTTATTCCAAATTCATTCATATATAATATCTTGATTGATCGCATCAAAAGTAATTGCATATGACATATGCACCTTATTTTTGTATACATTTAAAACCCGGAATCTTTATTTCAGCTCTTACTTCAAATATGTATTTTTGTACATTTGTATATAAGAAATATTGATAATTATTATATAAAAAAAACACATTAAAATTTCAAAAATAATTCATTTTTTACAACAATGGGAACTACTGTATTCAAAATAATATAAATACATATGTGCTTCTGGCTTTTCCTTCTGTGATTCTAATTAATCTCTACTTTTAGTATCAAGTAAAAATAAATTACAGGAAAAAATAAATTTGAATTTGAAAAGAAAATGAAAAACAGTTTTGAAAAAAATTATTTTTACAATTTATTTCCCTTTTTAAATAATTTAATTAAATTATAAAATAAAAATAATTAATAAAAAAATTGTTTATTGAAATTAACAACGAACTTATATTAGATCATCAACATTTGTAAAAATATATTACGTATGTGGGAATAACTAGTTAGAGGACAATAATGGTTTTATACGGGTCTCTGAAGACCCGTATGAAATCATTATGGATTTACATTAAGGTTATTACCCTCATTCATTTAAAGGCTTTCATTTTCTCTATTTCTCTGTTAAATACGCAATTATTTCTTTATAAAAGTAGATATATAGGCTCTCACCTATCCACCCCCACATACTTCCCCTCACTCATACATAGTGTGTGTAGAATATGTAAAAACTACACACACACGTGTGTGTGCGTATTTCATTTACACATACTCCATTTGAGAGTCAAAAATGGTATCAATACTGAAGGTTAAGAAAATATATAATTCAAATTTCAGAAGAAATAAAGGAGAATAATTATATATTATAACTGTGTTTATAATTCATTTATAAGCAACTAGCATACCTGTTCTTCGCACGGGTGAGTTGAAAAATTAAACAATGCAGATTGAAGGATAAAGAAGTTATTAATGAGTTAATTTTACGTGAATTGCAAATTAAACAAAACAAAAAAGTCTTTTGCATATCTCAGCTGAACAAAAAAAACCATATATGTTAAAGTGTGTCTGTAGATCTAATAGCTGATAAGAAGGATTTTTTTTCTTATTTATAACAACTCGTAACTCTCTTGTGGGTCGATTTTTGAAAACACCTTCCTAAACTGATCTCTGCTTAGCAAAAGTAACACATTGTTACACATTTTGTGTAATTAACGCTTAAAATAGTGTAAATAATTTATATCTGGATGTGTGATACGTTAATACTCTTTTCTGTTGTATTTATTATGTGATAAAACTTTAATATTCGCAAGCAACGTCGTTCCTTATATTATAATTGCGATTCAATGGAAACATAGCAAAATGTTGGCGATAGAGCCAAGTTGGCATCCTTGTTGGCAACCTGGCAATTGATTGTGAACGATGTAGAAGTAGATATGTTTTAGCGTCACTTGGTAGGGAACTGTAACAAAGAGGATAGCACAAAAACCTTCACCACACAAAAATACATATACATGACAATTTTCATAGCAATGAGTTGAATGGTGTTGTAGTGAAGCAAGTTCATATACACATCCATTTTTATATATAGAGATGGACATCATATTCATTTATAGCATTATAGACAGATGAATGATTTTTAAAAAAGTGGTTTTTATCCAATTTTATGTTTGGTCAACAATCCTCCTATTTATAATACTGAGCGAAATCTCTCCTATGTAAAATAATGGATAGAAATTTTAAATCCACACACATTATAAGTAAAAAGGTATACTGCCAAAAGAAGCATTCAAAAAGGAATGATTCACGCTCGAATCAAAAAGTAATAAACCAGTTATTGCCGAATTCCGTTATCTAAATATAAATTCAAAGCCTGAAAAATGAATGCTCATCAGTAGCATTATCACTAAGAATAAAAACTATTTTTACTATAATAATTATGAACTAACATTATGAAGAAAAATCTAAAATTACAAAAATAACATTAAGAATAATATAATATTCTTAATAATATATATGAAGTAGCAATATAATACTACTTTTTTCTTAAAATTTTATAAATTACATTAAAAAAATATTATGAGGCATTACATTTTAATAATTTTTAAAAAATGCAAATAATTAGATAAAACATAAAAACATAGAAGGAAAAAAAGATAATCAGAAACTTCAGATTGGTAATTATAAAAATAATTAGTAACTGATTTTTAAAATTATATTTATGCACTTTGTTTTTATTTTTTAAAAGATACGTTGTGTTTTTTACTTGTTTTAATTTAAATATTTATATATGAAGCGTAATTAGAGAAAAACAAAATCCTCAAAGAATTACAGAAACAAATGTTAAAATGGAAATATTTTCTCGAATTAATTAATGTTTATTTACCAAAAATATTCTGATGCTTCCTTTTTTTTATTAACTTCTAAACTCACAAATTGTTAGGAATTATTCAATAAAAAATAGTATTTTGACATGAGAAAACAACAACAAAAAACTGCGAATAAATCAATAAATAGAAAAAAGATGTCAGTTTAAAAATACACAGTTTAAACAAAATAATTTAATTAAAAATTACTTATTTCAAAACATTCATTGATTTAATGTATTCTTTTATGAATGCATGGATATCAGTTCATGGATATTTTAGAACTGATTTTACATGTTTTTAAAATATAGCACCCAAACTCAAGACGCCTTTTAGACAAAAAAAACCCTAATAGTTCTGTGTTATTTTTTTCTTCAATTCCTACTATTAGCTTCCAATCTCTATTTATTTATCTGAGTGGAATTTTCAATCATTAATAAAATACATTTCAAAGCGCTCAATTGAGCTAAAATTATATATACAGGTTTATTTTGGATGACAATACAATAATATAAAAATAATTAATAAAAATTAATTGATTAAAATTAATTATTTAAAGAATTACAAATACACAACCACGTTGGTATCATTTTTCACGACTTAGCGACCCTTTTGGAGACTTGTGTCAAAACTTGAAAAGGTTTTTCTCACGTGTTAAAGTATTCAGTTGAAATGAAATTTATATACACGATTGTTTTGGATGACAATGCGATACCTTAAGGATGATTAATAAAAATTAATGACCACTTAATGTTGTGATTCTGTCCTATGTATATACATATTTATATTAATTGTAACTATTTAATAAAAAGTAGCTAAAATAAAATTTTTGTTTTGATCTAAGTAGGAATTGACTTAAAATTTTTTTATATTACTTTTTTTTTACTTAGCTCATTATGTGGATATTTGTATTTTAATATTTAGCTCATTTTTATTGGAATTTATCTATTATTTTCTCATAGAATATGTCCTACATTTCATTTCTAGTACTGCAATGATAAATGGAGTTTTTAATATGTTAAAAGGACATTTTGCTCACTTACAGAATGCTTCTAAATGTCAAGTATTCTCATACCAAAAATTAAGGCCACAAACACAAAATTTAGGAAACCTGATGAAATATTCGCTGCGTTGCTACGAAATTCGGCACAGAGACGTATTACAATGTGAGAAATAATATAGCAGCATAACCACATAGAAAAGATTTTAACTTTGAATTAAGATATAGGATATATCAAAAAGTATATGAAATCATGAATCAAAGAGAAAGCCTTTAACTCGCTAAAAGTCTAATTCGAAATGTGGCCACCATGCACCGTTATAAAAGCTTCATAACGAGCTGTCATACTGTTTATGAGGATGTCATTTAATATTTGTGGCAACAAACCCCTTTTTCTATAAGCACGACTTTCGACTCTTAAGGGGTCTTGGATAGAGGGCTACGCTGAGAAAAAGCTTTTCCCAGACCATCCCAAATATATTCATTAGGAATTAGATCCAGAGACTTCGAGGACCAATCCATGTGGCGAATATGTCCTCCCTAATGAAATTCATCAACAATGGTGTGGCTGCTCGTCCATAAAAATGTAGTCCGAGACCATAGCACCCAGAAAAAATGCATATAGGCTTCCATATAGCTCTGTAAGTTGACTATACCCGCATCGAAAACGTACTGTGCTGTACGAATGCTCAATATTATGCTGCCACACACAAGGATTCGTTGCAACAAAATCTGTCGATTTTTGTTATGTAGGCGGGATGAAAGCGAGCTCCCCTTTCTCTCCAGATGAAGACCCAACAAAAATCACTTTGTCTGGAAAATTTCGACTCATCACTAAAAAGAACACGCCCCCATTCTTGTGGTGTCCATAACTGATGTTTCCTGTTGGATACAGCCAAAGGAACACACAAGATTGAACGCCGGGCTTAAAGGATAGTCTCTGTAAGGCGGCTGTAGAGTGCTTGCCTGGAAATTCTTCCTCCAGACACAGCAACAAGGTCACGAACAAGCTAAGGAGCCGTTGTCCGCCTATGTTGTCGTGCGCTTACAGCCATGTAATAATCCTGTGCAGATGTTGATGTTCTGTGGTGAATTGGCTGACCTTCCTGGTAACAGTACCACTTGCTTGGAATTAATTCCACAACCGAAGACCACTTTCGGTCCACTTGTAACGGTCTGGCCACCTTCGCTTGAGACTGGACAGCTTCAAGCCTGCAAACGGCTCTACATCTTAAAAATCATCTAAACGATTATAAGAACAGACTAACTTATTTATTTTAAGGCAATATTCACAAAACTACAGAAAAAAAATAACATATGCTTAAGGTATCCGACTACGTTCGGAACCGAGATTCTGCAAAAGCGCATAAATGGATAAATTTCATGATATTTAGTGTCATTTAGATTAGAATGCATGTATACAATTATTTTAAGGACATTTCGACAAAAAAAATTATTTAAATACAATATTTTGGCAAAAAATTAACTTAGAATATTTTTTTTTCAAAATGTTCTCCTTTTGTGAAAAATGCTTCTATTATAATACTATTTTGCCTGTATAGAGCTCAGACCTCTCTACAAAGGCTCAACTAGAATTTTTGAAATATATAGCTTAGAAGTGGGTTTATCCATATTTTACGACAACAGAGGGGAGCTATGTTAAGAAAAAAACGACGATAATTGTTTTAATTGGTTGTAACTCTGAAAATAATGTGAATTTTTCAAAACTCATAGTTGAGCCTCTGTAAAGAGGTCTGAGCTATATACAGGCAAAATATTATAATAATAGAAGCATTTTTCATATAAGGAGAACATTTAGAAAAAAGATTATTCTAAGTTAAGTTTTTGCCAAAATATTGTATTTAAATATTTTTTTGTCAAAATGTCCTTAAAACAATTTTATGCATGTAGTCTAATCTAAGTGACACTAAATATCATGAAAATTATCCATATATGCGCTTTTTTAAAATCACGGTTCCGAACGTAGTCGGATACCTTAAGCGGTCACAATTCAGTAATTCCTCAAAAGCTAACGCTAAACATATTTTAATTAAACTTGATATTGTACTACCCCTCTTCAAAATATATAAAATACAAATTCTGACAGTTTTTCTTCAGGCAATTTGAAATTATGACGAAAAACATGTTTGTGACCTTAATTTTTACATGAGTGTATCTCGTATTACAAATGGATATATGGGCTACTATTACATGATCTTCTATCAATAATAAGAAGTTTTCTTACAGTTAACAAGTAATATAATTTTTTTAAAGACAATTCCTATTTTATTAGAAAAACGTGCTGGCACCATCTGTTGTAGTTAGTTGTAACTTCAACAGAAATAATGCAGAATAAAATTAAAATTAAAAAAGTAAAATTTAATTTAATGAATTAATATTTGAAAAAACTGTTTTCGCATCAAGTGTCATCCCCTGCAAGTTTTAAAATTGTATTTGAACTTGAATGGATGAATAGAAATTATTTTATTAACGCTCGAAAATTAGAACAAAATATATTTTATATATATATCCTTCTTAAAATTACAATAAAGTTAGGCTTGAATTTAATAAATTTCAATGTTAAAATGATTTTTTTACATTAAAACGTGGAAGCATGTTGCAATTTTAAATATGTTTAATGCAGGGAATAGTAAAATATTTCAGTGTATACATTTCTCTGATAGCATGGATATTATTCTTACTATATATGCCCATATCTTAACACAAGTAAATGGAGTTATATGTTTAAATAAAGTCTGTTAACTAAAAAATTCCTCTAAAACTAAATATTATTTTTTAAAAATGAACTAAGCATTTTTTATATTTCCTTACAGACAGCAACTTTGTGCTCGGCAATGCCCAAGTGCCTCATTTGTACCCGATCGTGTATTGCTCGGACGGTTTTTGCGATCTGACCGGATTTCCTCGGGCGCAGATCATGCAGAAGGGCTCGGCCTGTACATTCCTGTATGGTCCAGAGACCAAAGAAGAGCATAAGCAAGAGATCGAAAGAGCACTTGAGAAGAAAATGGAACACAAGCTGGAAATATTGCTCTATAAAAAAGGAGGTAAACATTATTTTCTTTCTATCGATTGCTCTTTATTATTTTCGCATCTAA
>BMAV01022312.1:105486-161203 GCA_019973955.1 Trichonephila inaurata madagascariensis | reverse complement strand
GATGCATATCTACATCACTATACATTTAAGGGTTAAATCTATCACTTCTCACTGAGGCAAGAAAAATATCCTCGACAGTTTTAAGGATTTTAAGTTGGATAAACCGATTTTCTTGGTAACTAGATATGTGTTTTTATATCATTGTTTAATATATTCAATTACAATAATGTATTTTTTAGAACTTAAAAGGCTTAGAAAAAGTAGTTGGCATTATATATTTCCTTACCGCTTCTCTGATATAGGGGTTAGGGACGCTGACTGTCGTGTCGTTGGGCCTGGGTTCGAATACCACGAAAGATATCGTTTTGGTGAAAGGGGAAGAGAAGTTGAAGGCCCCTAACCACTCCCAGGATGTTCTCTCTCGAAATTGGGGTAAACATTCGAGCCAAATCGCACTGTCACCTGTATGGTTCTCAAAGCTACGGCTAACGACAGGCGTAAATCTAGCTCCTTGTCACGATGAATTTCGTGGGCCTCCACCTGATGTTACTGTCAATCAGGTGGAATATAAGTAACAACATATAATTTCTTAAGCCGTCTTTAATGAGCTTCAAAAAATCAATTCCCCCTCATTGAGAGTTCAAGAAAATAAAAATAGTACGAAAAGTAAAAACTGGCATAACAATGAACTTTTCATTATATAAACATTACTAATGTACATAAATTTCCTGCGGGAGTTTTATCAGAATCACACGTACATAAATTTAACTTTTCTTTTATAAAGTATATTTTTCTATTTCTTTTAGCAACATCTCCCTTCTGGTGTCTCCTGGATATAGTTCCGATTAAGAATGAAAAGCACGAAAATGTACTGTTTCTCGTGTCTACCAAAGATATCACAAAATCTAAAACAGATGAGATGGAAATGGAAGATGATGGTGAAGATAATGGTATGTATATATGCAAAACCCTTTATCGTTTTTTTTTAAGCAAAGGTATTAACGTTTAAGAAAATAATAAAAATGGAAATTTTTATTTATTATTATTATTATTACTAATAGTAATATCATTATAAATATATATATATACGAGTTATCCATACTGTTTTTTCCTTGTGGTTGTGTAACTTGCTCTTGGCAATCAATCTGCAAATGGAATTTGAATTGAGAGAATTATTCTGATTTCTTATATATTAATGATTTTAGAAATTATTATAGTATGAATTTTCACCAGAAGGATTTTCAAATTTCCAATACTTCACATTGAAATTTAAGTTCTATGATTATGAGAATTATTTATATGGCAATGACTGACAACTTCGCTTACTTGAGTTTGTCAGTGCTTGGTGTATCGTATAATGATATTTGCATCATCGTTATCAATTTGCCATTTTGCTTTGCACTTTTTTGTTGACTTTATTTACTTTTTGCTATATTTTTGTTGAATTAATAGTGTCAATTATTGTAATGGGTATAGAAATTTTAAATCAAAACATATAAAAAAAAGCTATAAATTTTTTAAAAAGTAAAAAAAAATAATTTTACTTTTTTAAAATTTTTAATTAGGATTCTTTGCAACACATTTCTGGGTTTTTCTCGTTTCCAATTTACTCGTAATTACAAACCTCGTGTTTTCTGAAACACTGAGTTTCTCAGGCACTTCTCTAATTAATCAAAAAGGAAGATTATTTGGTATATTTAACAGATATAATACTTTTGATGATATTAACGTACATCACCGTATACCTGACCTTTGCATGGCATACGTTAAAGTAATTACTCCCGGGTTTTTAATTTAAATTTATGGTGCAGAATCTCCTTGATAAGAAATGTAAAATTGGTTCTATGATGCGCAAAAAAAAATTAATTACAATTATGTACTTTTTTCTTTATTTCTCAAGGCTTAATTGTATGTATACATACGAGGGGTTATCAGAAAAAAAGGTTAGAAGTCGAATAAAGAAATATTTATTAACAATAGACAGAAAATAAAAAAAGGGAATTAAGAGGCATACGTGTCTGTCACATGTTGACATAATAACCACGTCTATTTAGGCATTTATTAGAACCCAGAACCAACTTGCTTAACCCGTTTTGGTAGGAATCAAGTCCCTGTCCATTGAGCCAGGTCTTGGTGGATGTTTTCACAGCACTGTCTTGGAATATTGCAGCACATCAGAAACGATATGCTGCCCGCTATCATAGCTCAGTCTCTGCTCTGACGAGATTTCACTCAGTTATCAGTTGATCATTTTGAATCATTTCTTCAATTATTGCAGTGCTGATTTCTGCCATTGAAGAACTTGGACGACCTCTCCCTGCCATATTGCTGTTTTCGACATCCTGTCTGCCTGATTGAAAAGAGTAACACCATTTCGCTACATGTTGTCTGCTCATTGCTCCGTCACCATAAACTTTCACGATTTGACTGCGAATGGCAGATGCGGGCACATTCTTTGCCCATAAAAATCGAATCATGGCTCGCACTTCCAAACGAGACCAATTTCTTAAGTGTCTTGCCATTTCAATAGTCCTGAACCATCTGGGAACTATCACTACCTATCCGCAAACCAGCTGTTTGACAAATAGCGCTATTTGTCTCCACTCTGGGGAAACGAAATTTCTCCGCAATATGTAGTTTTCAAATGCTGCAGCTGGTAACCTTTTCTTCTGATCATTCCTCGTATGTATGATGACGTGCAATATCTATCCATTTATTATATTATCTATAGATACGTGGGACAAGACCCTAATACACTAAAAGTCAGATTAAATCGTCATAGCCAGACACAAAAAAAATCATAGCCGTTTTCAAAATTTCGGTAAAATTGAAATTAAAATTTTAGTTCATATGATTTGAGTTACATTTAAATGAGTATAATTAAAATTGTATATAAAAAAAAAAAGATAGTGACTTAAGGACTTTTACACTGATGTGAATATTATAGTTTACCCTTATAAGTTGATTATAATCTAAGGTATAATTGATATGTTTTGCATGATACCGAATTTTTCTACCTGGAAAAAGGATGTATAAGAGTTTATAAAACTAACTAAAATCTATATAATTTATAGAAGTAAGTGAAGAAATAGAAAAACAAGGGTTGAGAAAAAAACCATTAAGAAAAGAATATATGAATTATAAAAAAATATATAAATTTTAAATAACTTTTCTATAAATTCCATAAATACTTTACGTTTGGGCTGAATCAAAAAGCTATAGTTATTATGGATATTATAAAGAGTAATAATATATTTTAGATACTCAGTCTTTCCTATTATTGGATATATTTGAAATTATCTTCCACATAAAATGTAGATCAAATTAAATGCTACTATAAAGTATATTACAGAATACTGCATTTTACTACATTTGAACAAATCGTTTAATAAAATTAGTTTTTCCGCAGTTTTCGAGAAATATTTTTCTTTATTCCAATACAATATTATTGTTACTAATCTAATTTGTATTGCAATATTTCCAATTAAAAGTGTCATAATTAAAAGAGATTTTAAATATAAGAAACTATGTGTGTAAAATTAATGTTTAATTATAATCAGATTTCGTGTGTAAAGTTCACAATCTGTTTAAGTTGAGATTGCAAAGAATACATCAATACATATGTTTTTCATGTTGTTACTAAAGATTTAAAAGTAGTTGTCAACAGTTTGTTGAATAGATTTCTACTAAAGGTGTCGATAGTTTTAAAATTGATAATTGCTAACAACAATTTAACTATCAGAAACCAGACCACAAAAGACTTCGACTGTTTTTTTTCTGAAGACTGCAATAAAATACGGAATGTTTTTAAATGGTTTAATCAATTCAGAATGTATGCAATGAAGGAGGTTTTGAATCTGAATTTTCAGAAGGATTTCGCGTCAGAGTATGTGTTGATAAGGTTCTTGTAAGTTTTTCTTTCGTGTAATTGCTTTCATAAAATATTTATGAGCAAACATGTTTTAAATAGTAGCATTTTCCTAATAATTTAAATATCTAAATATAGTAATAGAAAAACTAATAATCGTCTCTTATCACATTAATAAAATATAGACCAGGCACACACATTCACTTTATTAATATTTAATACATTAAAACATTTTCAACGCCTACCAACTTCACAGAAACTTGTCCTGTAGTGGTTATAAGACATATTACAAATTCGGAAGGATTTTACAATCGATTTCTTAAGATACCACTGATGTATTTTTAAGCTAAAAGCTATCATTAAAAACAGCTGTTTGTGGTTTGGATATGAAAGGCGCTGTAATTTCATATATCAAATTGATGATTTAATTAGAGTTTTAATACTTTTACTTGAAAAATATCATTAAAATAACGCGATAAAACTATAGAAGAATTTAATATTTTTATTGAATTAGATGACAAGAAAACTTCATTGCTTTCAATCGAAATTTTCATTGGTGAATTAAGGACTTGCCTCAGGTTGGTTTTGCCAATAACTGCTTGGCCAGCATGTTTTCATGTTTTTAAGTTAATCTTTTTACTAATGAATTCTTAATCGCGTTGCATTGATAATTGGATCATTTTTGGTAATAATAAGAAATTTAAACTAAATATTAGACTTTCGCCTGACTACCTTTATTTGTTAAAAACAGCCTGTAACTTAAACAAAATTGAATTCTCAGATTTATATTTATATAGTCTGCAGTAATAGATTGAGTAATATTTATTATAAAAGAGATACGTTTAAATTCCAAGTAGTTAAAATACCTTTTTTGTAATAGCATCTTACATATATCCAATTGAGAGAAGAAGTATTATATTAAAAGGTTCACTTCTAAATGATAATTTAATCATATAAAATGTTAACAAATTCAGTCATTTAAGAAACACTTCCATTATTGTTTGGAATATAATTACCCTGTAAATTTCTTTAAAATATATGTACATCATAAATATATTAATCGTCTTTGCATATTTTTATTTCTTTTTAAAATCCACTTCACAACAACAGGGTCATAAAGTCAACTTGCCTGTGATATATAAATTTATTTTTCTCATAATAGAAATTCTCTTACGTAAGCTTTGAAACATTTAATCCGATTAAAATTTCAGCATTTTACGTAACCAACCAATAACCAAACGGCACCATCAAATCGCTTTTTTACGACTTTTAGTCAATAGTGATGTGTCCCTTTTCCTGTATTTAATATGTGCATTTCAGTTAATTGATGGTTGATTTTGATTCATTTTGTGATAGCCATTTCTATAAACTTTTTGCTATTATGATATTTTATGCAGTTTTAAAACTATATAGTACTTTTTAAACTTTGAATTATCTCTTATACTAATTTATTTTGAACTTTAACATTATACTCTTAGTTTTTTGGCCTGTGTGTGTGTAACAACTGAACTTATTATTTATTTAAAATTTTCATCTAAAATATTTTTTTTCTAAATCATAATTACGAATACCGTAACGCGTGTCTTATTTCATTCCTCATTCAAAGGATTAAAAAATATTTCGTCAAATTTATTCGCGATTCCTAGAAAAATAATATCCTAATAGCTTACACGTGCCTTTTTGAAACATTTTCCTAGAAAAACGGACGTAATTTTTTAAAATAACTAATATTTCCCTTCAATTGAATTTAGGATTACATTTTTTCCCATTACACTTTTCTCGATTTGAAAGTAAAAAGTTTCTTCCAATGTTTAAGATAAATTAAATTCTTGGATTTCCTACTCAGCAATTTCTCTGGCCACGGCGACTACATCTCAATTAACAAAATGAAAATAGATTACATTATGTATATATATATATATTGGCCATGTTAGCTTAAGTTACGTGAATGGTTTTTTCAATTTATAATACTATTTAGTTAATATTTAAGTTAAATTATAAAAATTCTCAAGTCAAAGACTCATTTTCAACAAATTTTATTTCTTCATTTACACTTCAATAGTATCGCACTATTACAATCTCCATGTTCCTTTTAACATGCAAATCATTTTTCATAATGCTACAGCATGCTGTTGTGAAGTTTATTTTCCCCTCTTTTTCAGAGATAGAAAACCATCTAGATGTAGAGGGTTGTCTACCGAGTAATCATTACCAAAGAAGACGGAGTAGAGCTGTGCTGTATCAATTATCTGGGCATTACAAGCAAGATAAAATAAAATCAAAACTCAAGCTTAATAATGTGAGTAATCGTATAAGTTTCTTTTATTGCATTGAAAAACTGTCCATTTTACTCAAAGAATATTTGCCACCTTTTTCATCTTTAAAATATTAATTCATTAGATGTCATCAGTAGATAATTGAATACCAAATAGCATGTTGATTGTCCCTTTTTTTATTCTTGTGGTAATTTTTAACTGAAAAAAATAATACACATTTAAATTCAAAATTTTGCACTTACAATACCTTTTTTATCTTTTACACACAAATATTCAGATTAATATTAATAAAATAATATGAAAATGAAAATAAAAAAATCAAAGTTAAAGTATAACTTTGGCGTATGTATGTGTTATTGTTACTCTAGTACCCTTAATCAAGCAATAGTTTTAAACTATAAATACTAAAGTTCAATAATTTAAACTAAATTCCATTATTTTTATCGTCTAAATTCTCATTTGAATAAACGACTATATGTAGCTCTTAAAAGACAGAATTGCTTAAATAATTTCAAGTATAAAATATAAGTGCTTTAAATATATATTTAAGCCTCAGTGGCCTTCGCAGACGTTGAGCAGAGTATCACGCGTAACTTAATGGAATTTGTTGTACTACATGTCTGTTACTTTATTCATTTAAGGATTAAATATTAAAAATAAATTCACAGTGTTTGGGAGTGAACAACTGGAAATGCTCCTTTGAAATGGGTTGTTTCTCAAACATATAAAAATATCAACTGTGAGGAAACAGATATGTGAAAGAGATGTATATAATCACTATTAATTTTGCATATGTTTCATTTCTTTTTGAATAACAGATTTACTTTTTATTGAATTAAAGTAAATTTATTTACTCCTATGGTTTGGTTGAAATAACGAAAAACCAATTACTGAAAGGACATACGATTCTTTCTCGAAAGTTCAATCCATTTAAAAGAAATATATTTAGCACAAAATGATGACGAAATTAAAATTCTACCTGTATTTCATTATTGAAGCATTAAAAAGTACGATGAAATTACATTCAAAACTCTCGTTATATGACTTATACAAATGACAATTCATTATGTTCTAAAATTAAGGATAACTTGCTTAGTTTTTAACATTATTACTTTTCCGAATTCTCTAAAAGTATTTCCGTTGATATTTATAAAAAAAATTGTTGAAAACAATTCAACTTAATTAAAACATAATTTTGAACTTATTTTTAATTGTATGTTATTTCATGGGCTATTTTAAACTATAAATTCAATTAGATTTTGAGACTAAAAACATGTTTCGTATTAGAAATAGAAACATTTGTATAACTTTTTCCTCGGATACATAGTATTTTCTTTAAGAAAATCAGTCCCTTCTTTCTACATTCAAATCTAGTTCCGATTACTCCCCTTCACATTCATTAATAAAAAGAAAAAAAACTGAGAATATACATTTAGGAATAATAGTATTTCGTTATTATTATTGTGTTGTTGTTACTAATGCCACCTGATCGGCCAAGGCCAGATCAAGGCCCACGAAATTCATCATGGTAAAGGGCTAAGTGACGCCTGTCGTTAGCCGTAGCTTTGAGCACCATACAAGTGACAGACAGATTTAGCTAATAATGATTTTGTTAATAAATGCAACTTAATGAACAATTCACAATTGATATCTAAAATATCTAGTTTTTTTTAATGGAACAAACTTCTCTTTACTGTAAAAATATTGATATTTTAATGCATTGAATTTTCTTCCCTTATTTTATTATTATTATTGTTTAATTATTTTGATTTTTATCTAACAATAAATGTGTTCAATCCTTACTCGTTATTTTGTCTCATTTTCTATAAAATGCAAGTTGAGATAACTTATAATTGTTTCAGAAGATCAACAATTTTCTGACAATGCAGTTTTAATGTTTACTTTTAAGAAAATGAAACTATTTCACTTTCTTTCTAAATACCAATTTTTAAGTTCTTCTAAATTGTTTTTGTATTCAGCATTTGTGAATATTCTGTTAATTTCGCCTTACATTTTCAAAAATGTTTCCTTTTGCATGTTAGTTTATTTTTTTAATTTGTAGAACGTGACAAAATTCTATATAAAATTGACGAAAAGTTCTAAATTAATTGTATAAGTAAGCTGGTAAATTTTCATTGAAATTGGAGTATTATTATCAGATAAAATAATTACAAAAGTACTTCAATTTTTAACCATTTAATTTTAAAAAATATTTTAGAAATCAATCACATGTTATTTTTCCTACATCCTAGCAGGAAAATTATTTTTTCATATTCTCTTTCACTGTCAATATTAAATGAGATTTATTTGGAAGATCATTTTTACTTATTTACTTATTTACTACTCCTTTATGCGTCCTGTGTATTATTTTTGAATTTTCATTTAAATTTTTTACTTCAAACGAGATTTTACATGAAACTCATTACTTAATATTATTATCCGCTTATCCCTAAAAATCTGTAATAATAGTAATAAAAAATATCTTTTTCTTCGGCTTCTTGGTTTTTTTAAAAAATACTATTCTTTTGAAATCGTAATACTTATACTCATTACTGTTGCACTTAATGAAATTTCTAAGTAAATTAAGTTACAAAAAGTAACTTAAAGCAAACAAATTAAATCGATTTTTTAATTTTTTATTTATATTAAAAAGTGACACATTACTAAAATTTTTCATATTCCAAAATTAATTAATGCTTAGTTTTCTAAGATAAATATTTAACATGCAAATTGATATAATAGGGTAATTGAGGGAATTTGATTTTTAAAAGAAAGATTTAAATTTTTTCTGACAAAAGCTTAAGAGTTAAATTTCTTCTGCAAATGAAAGAAATGAAACTTAGCCTGTATTTTTCAATTCACCGTAATAAGTAATAAAAACTTATTCAAACAAAGGATAATATGTGTATTTATTTCATTAAGTTATTCGATATTTGAATACTATTTGATATAATTTTTTTACCAGAAATTACTTATTTTTCAGCTGTAACGGAAAGCGTGTATTTAGAAAAAAATTAGTTTATTATATTTATATGTGAATAATTCAGTTTTATATTAAAAACCTATTTCTTAAGGTATCCTACTACGTTCGGAACCATGATTTTAAAAAAAGAGCATAAATAGATAATTTTCATGATTTTTAGTGTCACTTAGATTAGAATAAATGTATAAAATTGTTTTAAGGACATTTTGACAATTTTTTTTTTATTTAAATACAATATTTTGGCAAAAAACTAACTTAGAATAACCTTTATTCAAAATGTTCTCCTTTAATAAAAATTGCTTCCAAAATAATAATATTTTGCTTATATAAAGTAAAGACTTCTCCACAGAGTCTGAACCAGGGTTTTTGAAAAATTCACATTATTTTCAGAGTTACTACCAATTGAAAAAATTATGGACATTTTTTCCTTAAAATTTCATCCCTCTGTTATAGTAAAATGGGGATAAATCCACTTCTAAGTTATATATTTCAAAAATTCTAGTTGAGTCTCTGTACAGAGGTCTGAGCTATATACAGGCAAAATATTATTAAAATAGAAGCATTTTTCACAAAAGGAGAATATTTTGAAAATGGGTCATTCTATGTTCATTTTTTGTCAAAATATTGTACTTAATAATTTTTTTATTGTAATACTATTCTTAAAACAATTATAGATACATTTTCTAATCTAAGTGACACTAAATATCATAAATATTATCAATTTATACGCTATTGTGCAAAATCACGGTTCCGAACTATAGTCGGATACCTTAAATAACTACAGTTTCAGTAAAACATTTCTTTCGAACGACTTTCATATGGCCGTAGTAAAATAGTTTTATGCACCGAAACGCCGAGCCAATAAACATTCAGCACATTCCATTCATGTTTTCGGATGTTTATTGAATAAAACTGGTCCTACTTCGCTACTTAATTCCTCTTCAGTGAACCTTAAATGCAACATTTCTTATTATTGCCCGCAAATTACCAACAACTCTAGTGAATCTCTACAATAGGACGAAATGCATTTCAAACCTTTCCCTAGATTAATGTTAATTGCATTTCCCCTTTTTCTTTTCAGAACCTTCTTCACAGACCTGCCGTCATGCCTGAGTACAAAGCCGCCGCTATTGAAAAATCTCGTTTCATCTTGTCTCATTATGGAGTGTTCAAAACGTGCTGGGATTGGTTGATTCTCATAGGAACCTTCTATGTTGCTATCGTCGTGCCATACAGCGCCACCTTCCGGGATACGGGGGAGACTCCTTTGTTCAATAAGACAATCATCACTGATGTGATTATGGAGTCTATTTTTATCATTGGTAAGTACATTGTACCATAAATAATTCAATCGGAAGCAGACAGTTGCTTTTTTACTGAAATGGAAAACGGAAAAATAGTTAACTTGTTATTTTTTTAGCTTTGGATATGACGATTCTTCAAGATTAACATACGCAAAAATAAAAAAAGAATTTTTTTTAGCCATATAATTGTTTTTTCTTTTATTCGTTAAATAAATTATTTAAATTTATACACTAATATAATCATGTTAAATACATTTAATAACTGGATATTACATTATATGTATTTGCTACATTTTAATTTTACTTTCGTCAATCCTCTTTACAGACCAATCCAAATGCGCAGTAGCCGGTATCCAGTATAGTGGTTAGTGACGCTAACTCCTGTGCCATAAGGGCTGTATTGGAATCCCGGAATAGACATGGATGTTTGTAAATGCGCAATGCCTTTGTGTCTCATGAGGGTACTTTAAATAGCCGTCAAGCCGTAAGTCCTCTCATGAAGTTGATGGAAGTGGAAATGAGGAGGAAGGTCCCTGACTACCTTCAGGGTGCTCTTCAAAATTGGGGTGGAACTGAACCAAATCGCACTTTCACCTATATGGTGCTCAAAGCTACTGCTAACGACAGGAGTACATGTAGTCCTTTGTCACGATGAATTTCGTGGGCATCGATCTGAAGGTTAAAACCTGGAACCTTTGGTTCTTTAAGCCAAGTAGCTTATCCACTATACCAAGATGATCCTCGTAGTACGGAGGATGTGTTACTGGCTTATACAGATACCACTGCCACACATTCCCCTACCAGTAAGTTGACGAATAGGCGAACGAACTATACCACAGTTATGGCGAGCCTGTGAGTTGTTGTTGTTACGTCGTTTGTTTTTGATGGCTTGAGTGTTGCGTCATTTTGTGTTTGATGGCTTGAGTTTTGAGTTATGCGGGTTTGATGGCTTTTGGTTGCTCTTGCGGCGGATAGATGGCTCCACGTCTGCTCCGTGAAGGTTGCGTTGTTTCAAAGTTCAGCCAGGGTCATCAATGAAGGTTAGAACCTGGTACCCCTTCGGATTCGTAGCAGAGTAACTTAGCCACTATACAAACCTTAGTATGGAGGCTGTTATTGGCTTATATAGATACCACCACCACAGATCTGTCACTAGACGTATCTACTATCTATCGTTGAGTTAGTCCTTAATTGAATTAAAATTTCGGCAATTAATTTCAATTAACACAGAGCTCTAGAATAAAAAATTATTTTGATAAAATAGCATAGATCTTGAATTTAAGGAATAATATTTTTAGATTAGAAAAAGAAATTTACGTAAATTTTCTTTTAATGTAAAAAGATACTTTGATCGTTCTGCTATATCAACTTTCAGTATTTTGAATTGCTTCTTATACTGACTAAAAATCATTCACCCCATTATATAGAAATTAAACATTAACACTTTTTTTAAAAACTACCCCGTTTTTTTCTCACCATGCACAATATTAGTTAATTGCATCACCACATTAGCTAACCACATTCATTACACGAGAAAAGTATACCAAGAAAACACACATTTTTCCCAAGTGTAATAAAAATTTACAGAAAGTATCTTTATAAGACATCTAAGGCTTCTGCTTGATGTGCTTTCAAAGAACATGGTTTTTTCCAAGACGTCTACAGGATTCGGTTTTAATTATTACACAAGTGAATAAAGGAACAGCTTTTCCAGACATTAAAATGAAAAGAAATATCCAATTTCAAATTTTGTCAGGCTTCAAAAGATTAAAAAAAATCCCTTTTCTGAATACCTTTTCGTGACCCTGCGTTCGCTTGGGAAATTGGATGCACAAAAGAGACATTTAAAAAAAAAATCACCCCCTTTATTGACTTTCAAACCGCTATCAAATGATTTTTTTACCGAAGGGAGTGGTCACCTTAATTACTAATCTAAATTTTTATAATAATTCTTGAAGTACCTAGCTTTGATTTTTCATCCCTCAGCACTGATGATCCTTTTTTGTAGAGATCTCGGCTCTCCATCCTGAAACTACTATGACTACAATTATTATGCCTCTAATTTCAGTCTCAGCCTGACGACATCGACTGTCTCTCTCTCTCTTTCTCTTTTCACTTGACTTTAAATAGTAACTCAAATTTGCATAATCACAGTTATTCCATGGAAAGAGGTTTTATAATCATTCAATAGTTAAGGTATCCGACTACTTTCGGAGCCGTGATTTTGTAAAAGCGTATAAATGGATAATATTTATGAGATTTAGTGTCCCTTAGATTAGAAAATGTATATAAAATTGTTTTAAGAATATTATTACAATAAAAAATTATGTAAGTACAATATTTCGAAAAAAAATGAACGTAGAACGACCCATTTTCAAAATATTCTCCTTTTGTGAAAAATGCTTCTATTATAATAATATTTTGCCTGTATATAGCTCAGACCTCTGTACAGAGGCTCAACTAGAATATTTGAAATATATAACTTAGAAGTGGGTTTATCCATGTTTTACGACAACAGCTGGGAGAAATTTTAAGAAAAAAATGCCGATAATTATTTCAATGGGTTGTAACTCTGAAAATAATGTGAACTTTTCAAAAATCCCAGTTTAAACTCTCTGGAGAAGTCTTTACTATATATAAGCAAAATATTATTATTTTAGAAGCATTTTTTATAAAAGTAGAACATTTTGAAAAAAGGTTATCCTAAGTTAATTTTTTGCCAACATATTGTATTTATATAAAAAAAAAATCTTTTGTCAAAATGTTCTTAAAACAATTTTATACATATATCCTAATCTAAGTGACACTAAATATCATGAAAATTATACATTTATGCGCTTTTTTAAAATCACGGTTCCGAACGTAGTCGGATACCTTAAGAAGGATTTCCCTAAAGGATTAGTGAAAGGTGCGGATAGAACCCTTTAAAACTTTACTTAATTCACTGGTCTTTAACTAACAATGTTTTCCCATTCAGAGATTTCCCATTTTCATCTAACTAATCTATATGTATTATTCCTTGTTCATTACGAAACTTACAGTTTTTTGATGGAAAAATTCTCTCTCTCTCTCTCTCTCTCTCTCTCGTTCTGTTTACATTAAGTTTCAGATGAAACACGGGTCAAAAAATTTAGAAAATGATATCGCTATTTTCAGATTTACAAGCAGTAATTATTATATAGATGAAACTTAGAATTTGTATATTTCGTTCAAATGTAAAGTTAGATTTAAGACAAATACACACGATTTAGTTTTGATTCGTGTTGTCGAATCTAATGAAAACACATACATTTAAATAAAAAAAGAAAACATTAATAGTGCTTCCTGCCTTCACTATTTACAATGCAAACTGGAATTGATGGGAAGATGCTATATGTACCTAAAAGTAGTAACTGTTGCTACAATATTTGTGGATATGTCCGTTCTCGTGAGCATTTAAGGTATCTCAAGTTTATTCGCTTTGAAATGTTTTTATAGAATGAATATGGCTATACCTGTTCTCAAAAATCTTGCAACGCAATATTTTATTCTAGATTGATTATAGGTAAAATAATAGTTTCAACTTCTAGGTCAACCGAAGGAAGAGAAACCTCTAAATTTCAACAATTTCTTATTGTCGTCAATTTGCATTATCTAATGGAAACGTTATTTTTAATCTGTATAATAACAATTATTATTACAAAGATATTTATAAAGATAATAAGAGGATATTTTCCTCAGACTCGCGCGAACAACAAGGATCCTTGCCTTATGCTCGGATAGGCACACACACACAAGTAATTCAAAATATAAACCTCACAAATATAACTTTAAGGTATCCGACTACGTTCGGAACCGTGATTTTGCAAAAGCGTGTAAATGGATAATATTTATGATATTTAGTGTCACTTAGGTTAAAATACATGTATAAGATTGTTTTAAGGACATTATGACAAAAACAATTATTTAAATACAATATTTTGGCAAAAAATTAACTTAGAATAACCTTTTTTTCCAAATGTTCTCTTTTTGTAAAACATGCTTCTATTGTATTAATATTTTGCCTGTATATAGCTCAGACCTCTGTACAGAGGCTCAACTATGATTTTTGAAAAATTCAAATTATTTTCAGGGTTACAACCATTTGAAATAATTATCGGCGTATTTTCTTAAAATTTCTCCCTTCTGTTTTCGTAAAACATGGATAAATCGACTTCCAAGTTATACGTTTCAAAAATTCTAGTTGAGCCTGTGTACAGAGGTCTGAGCTATATACAGACAAAATATTAGTACAATAGATGCATTTTTTACAAAAGGAGAACATTTGGAAAAAAGGTTATTCTAAGTTAATTTTTTACTAAAATATTGTATTTAAATAATTGTTTTTGTCATAATGTCCTTAAAACAATTTTATACATGTATTCTAACCTAAGTGACACTAAATATCATAAATATTATCCATTTACACGCTTTTGCAAAATCACGGTTCTGAACGTAGTCGGATAGCTTAACTAGTATTGACGCATCGGACTGCTACCTTCCTCCCGAAATTCATTCTTTTGACTTTAAATAATAATTCTAATTTGCATAATTGCGGCTCCTGTACAGAAACAAGTTCTGCAATCAAACAATACATAGAAAGTGTTTCCCTTAAAGGATTAATGGAAGAATACGAAGAGAACTCTTTGCTGCTATTAGTCTCTGAGTGTCTCGATTGGAAAGGAAATAATATCGCCAGTGAGAAAAGATCCACTAAAATATCGACGCAAAATGAGTCGCTAAAATGTCGAAAAAGCTTTTTCAAAAGGCCTAGTTGTGTTTCCTCCGTCCTCTTCATTGGAATTTGAGGGCATTACACAGGAAATTAGTTGCTTTAGTGTAGTTGCCACTGATGAGTTAAAGATATATGAAGGATTATATTCCGTAATAAATAAAATGTACTTTTGTGATTACGTGTATACAGTTTTAAGATTGTACATAAACAATGCCTTTATAAGGTTTTAGTAAAACTTAAATAAAATTTTGAACATTTTTAATTATATGAATTTAATAGCCTATTACGCAACATTTTATTTTCACAGGTTTGATATAACACAATATAGCTTCATTGTAAAACATAGTTTGATGTAATGAAGATTCCAAATTACAGACTACCTTTCGTATTCTGCATCCGTGGTTTTGTCCAAACGAGATTTTTATATAGTTACTTACATACCGAGTACATTCACCTGGAGCAATTATTACTTTTTAGTGTGGCACCATATAAGAAGATATAAATTGCCGCAATGTAACTTTGAGGCCCAGTTTCCTTCCCAGAGAGAAGAGCCAGAGCTCTGACGATACGGAATCATGCTATGAATTTAATTTTGTCGAGAGCACCTAACAGGCACTCTAGGGATCTTTAAAATGCAGTATATACGCTGTTGATTGTTTGCATCGTGAAAATCCACTGACTTGGGCTGGAGTCGAGTCAAGGCATCTTGAAAGATCAAGACAACCTTCGTTGAACCCGCAAACTTGGTCGCACAAGAGATTAAAAGTAGATTTATACTAACGAAGTTGAAATATTAGTAATCTAAATACGTAGTGGTAGCATGTAAGAAGCACAGCTCTGTAGATTTAGTTTTTCCGTATTATTAATTATTTTTACCATGAATATGAATCAAAAATCCTAATTAATATTATGTTAAGGAATTTTTTTTTAACTTCTAATAATAGTTTGGAAAAAGAAACACGATAAAACTCAATTTTTGTAGAAATGTAAATTGGCATTATTATTACGTAATTATATAAATGTATGCATCATTTAAGTCATATATTGAAAAACAAAAATATATGATTAATGTTGCTTCTCAAACTTAAAAAAGTCACTATCAGATTTGACTCTGCACTTTACATTATCCACGAGCGTTGTGTAATACTACTTTTATAACCTGTGATATCTTTAAACTTTTATTACTCTGTCTACGAATATGTCTCAAAAAAATAATAGTTAGTATATATCGTATGCTATTGTTAACCTTTCTTTTAATCCAGATAATTTTTGAATTCTAAAAATAATAATTAACTTGTTAGTTTTTATTACATGAAATACATTTTAAATTTACATGATTATTATCCTAATAAAAACTTTTTTTAACGCGCTTATCTAGCTCTATGCGCTTATCTCATCTCTCTCCTTGCCCTTAAATTTTCATACATATTTGTTATGTGAACCATATCACTTTTTTATATTATTATTTTATTATATAAATAAATGAGTGCGTGTGCATCTATTCGTGTTTCCGACATTTTTTAAACAATAAATTAAATTCTGGTTTGTATTATTTGTACAGTTTTGGTGAGCACTCAGAAACTTAATTGTAATGTAAGTTGAATATGATAAGATATATGGGAGAATTTTCTTGAAAAAATAAATCGGATTATTTTATAGTGATATAATTCACGCAATGTTGTACTATAGATTTTAATTTATTGCTAAAAAAGTTAACATATTTTAATGTGTCAAGCATTTATAGAATTTTTATTGTTTTAAATAGATATTATCCTCAATTTTCGTACCACCTACGTTAACAAGAAAGGTGAAGTTGTAGCTGACCCTTGTTCCATTGCCAGAAATTATTTAAGAGGATGGTTTATCGTTGATCTCCTTGCTGCCTTACCTTTTGACCTCCTTTATGCTTGTAACCTGTACAGCAGAGTAAGTTGTTTCATACATTTCATAATTCTACTTTTAAAAAAAGTGTACGCGCATGGAAATATTTTAATATTAGTTTAACTTATATAAACTTATGGTAAAGTTACCCAACTGTATGATTTCTCATTCACAAAGTATAAAAATATAAGCTATGGTTCTGACTGTAGGGCCGGTTTCCCGTTTAGGGATACTAGGTACGTGCCTAGGGCGCAAATATTTGGGGGCGCAAAAAATTGAAGGGCGAAAAAAGAGAAAAAAAAAAATTAAAATTACACACAACGAACATACCGCCATCTAGCGAGTCATGAGAGAAGCATTTCTGCTCAAAAGAGAGTAAAGACTGAAATGAGATCTACTATGAAAAATAGAAGGCTTATAAGTTTGATGTAATGCACTCAAAATGATATTGCCCTAGAAATTAATTACAATTATCTTATAAATGATATTGCAATGATCAAAGCTCGAAGAAAGCCTTTGATGTACCAACACAGTGACTCAACAAAGAATAAGTATGTCTAAAAATAAATGATAGTAAAGCGATTAGCGATGTTAATTAACAAGTTGAAAACAGTTTATAAAATAATGTATACTCTATACCGTAATTGCTAACTATTTCATTAATTTACTCTACTAATTTACAAAAGGGTGGCCTGTAATGTCGTAAGGTAATAAATGAACAAGAAAGACCAAACCGTGCCACTATCCTTCTCTTACAGTTGACAGTCCAGGACACGTCGGATCCATAGGGAGTGGGTTATGGAAAGTCTCCAAACAGTAAAAACAAAGAAAGGGGAAAGAGTAAGAACATTAAGAGAAAATCCCTTCCGAACCAAAACTAACAAGGTAAGAACTGAAGGAGGGGGAGGGTGCTGTGGAAATAGGGGGTGTAACAATTTAAAGTGCCTAGGGCGCAAGGGAGGTTAAAAACGGTCATGTGTGATTTTATGCATAAATTCTTCCGTTATGAACTATTGCAGACTTTTTTGCTTTCAATTACATAACAGCAACACATTATATAGGTTTTGGATATTCTATTTCCTTATATACTATATATACACTTCCTAAGCCTAATATTCCCTTTACACCCCAAGAGGACTTGAAACATTTGTATTTAAGTCAGCGTTTCTCAAACTGTACAGCACGCCTCCTTCGGAGGTGTGATAAACCTACGTGGGGGACGCAAGCATATGTAAAAGATTATTTAAAAAAGTTATTAGCAAAATGAAGCAAAACAAAATACATTCTAACACATTTACACTGATATAATATACTTATAATGTATCAGTACTGCGCAAAATGTATTTGATAGTTAATATATCGATACTAAATTAAGAACAAGTTTAATAATTCCTAGAGACTTTCATGGGCTTGTCATGTACAAAATTATATATAAAATTTAATACTTATCTTGATAATTTGTACGGTTTATACTTATACAGTTGTATTGTAGCTTCACGTCATAGTGCATTCAATACATTGTTATTGTATTGAAGGAAAGGGGGGCGCGATGAAAATTATGATTCAAAATTCGATCGCAAACATTGAAAGTTTGAGAAGCACTGATTTAAGTAGTAGAATTCCTGGTCGCTTCAGTCTCTGATGGAACTCAACGCACAAACCTAGTACTTAAAATCTGTTAAGTTTCTTCTCCGTTACCAATACAACTACTAAAGGCTGATATTCTAACTATTCTAGAACCTTTACAACGCACTTTCAAATCCGTTGGCTTTAGTGTACTACTAATGACAAAATAAAAAGGTAAAAAAAAATTAAATTGTTAATTTTAATAAGTTTGATAGAGTTCAGGTATTTATCCATACTGCAAAAATAATTGTTTTTAAAAAGTATTCAACATAATTCAAACTAATTTTGATGAGGAAATCAATATAAAATGTGTAAAAGAAATAATTCAGTAGACACACTGCAAAAGAGGAAAAATTTTTTTCACGAACGTTCTTGTTATCTGCTGATGAATGAGAAATAACAAAATTATAGAAAATATTTCTGAATTAGAGTTGATATAACTATAAATTGTGTGAAATAATTTTAAATTTTGTAGATACGATTCTCATAAGTTAATAAAAAATTACGAAAAAGAATACAGAAACTGATATTATTAATTTTTAATTAATTTTTGAAGTTTTGATTCAAAAATTTTTAACCCATAAGAAAAGTATAATTAACAAATTTTGAGAAGTGATTCCCATTTCTAATATCGATGTTGATGAACAGAGATAAATCGAAAAAATTTCGAGCATAAAAAAATGCATAACATAATTATTTCGAAATTTTACTGAAATTGGAAACGAAACTGAAAACTAAACTCAGTAGCGTAACAGCTCATGACGGGCCAAGGCCTACTGTGCCCATCTCAGTTTTCGTGACCCTAGGCGCTGAGATGTATGAGCAGATGTTCAGGTCAGTTGGTCAATCTGACGAGAAAACTCCCAGTGTTCAGTTCCCAAGTAGGCTTGGTACTCATTTATCGAACCACTTAAGAATTGGGATGGAACTTCTTTTTTTGTATAATGTCTCTATTCTGTCAAACGTCATTTTAAAAAGAAATCCAATAAAATTATTTTATCATTTTAGTTAGTATAATAAACAAGTTTCCAATTAAAATAATAATTGAAATTCTACTTAGTTAAAAAAAAATTATTATTCATGTATGTTCTTGGGAATGAATTATGTTATCCTTAAAACAATTTTCCTTTTATGAGTGTGTAATTCATTTTAATACTTATCTTTTGAAATTATGAATATATATCAATTCAACAAAACTAATAAGACTAAAAAAAATATCTTACAAACTTTTAGCCTTCAAGAGTTTTAGAGAATTTTATAGCTTGGAATTATTAATTTTTACAAGAGGAAAATATCTTTTCATTTTTCTAAAATCGAGATTTAACCAAATAAAAGAACCAAAAAATACTCTTGAGAAGAAAAATACGTCATTAGTATTTTGTTTGCATTCTTTTCTAAACCAAATTCCATCTTTTAATAAAAGATACGAGTATTATTTTTCTTATTATTTCTTCCATTTCGGAAAAGGATATTAGAAAAAAATTTATTAGACTGTGGCTAATTATCATGAATATATTAGCATTTTTTCCATTATATATCATTATTATAATGCTGGAGGCCTAAAATTCATAACTATATGAAAAAGTTATGTAAGAAAAACTCCTTAAGTTAAAAATACTATATTCAATAAACCTTATTTTTGAACATTGTGGGGTTTTATATATTACAATAAAAACAAATCTGTACATTTAAATATAAAATAACTTCGGGGCCAACGAAAATTTAAATAGGAATTTTATGTTTTTAAATAAATCTTAATTGTTTTTAAATGTTCTGACATTGTTGGTGTTAGCATTAAATCAATCATCAACAAAGAGTGAGTTGCATATGTATATAATATTCAAAGAACTAGTTCCTCGTAAATGTTGTCCCCAAAAAATGTTTCATATAATTGTGAAAGATATGAAAATCAAATGCCGATCAATATGCTACGTTTCTCAAAAGTTTCTTATAAAATTCCTGTCTAACACGACTTGGTAGCTTATAAATAACTCGCAACCTAAGTATTCAATCGAAAAATATTAGTATTAACAATGAAAAAAATATTAAAAGATTATCATTCATACACTTTTTCCCATATGGTGTAGATGTTACAAATAAGTTTATAGAAATTTTGGGGAAGTACATATAAATGGCAGAACCAAAATAATTGAAATTTAACAAAAAATTATCTTGTAGGATTTCCTAAAAATAATAATATTAATAATAATGAAATAACTAGGAAAGCTAATGTTAGGCTTTAAATGTGACTTACCATGTCATTCCGTGTTTTTTGTATGATTTTTTTTTCTTTGTAACTTCTTATAGACATTTTCTATCTCTATATGTCTCTTAAATGATTTCTTAGGGAATAATTTATGATTCTGAATGTTATCGATATAATACGATTCTTGGATATAAATTGGTGGGAAAAATGATCATTATCAAATATATATAGAGAGTTAATAATATTAAATATTTTTAATATTTATATATATTTAAAAAAAGAAAATTATCTAAAGTATTGCACAAAAAATACATTTTTTAAAAATTTTTTGGCATTATCTTTATAAACTTTGAAACTTTTATCTCAACGTGATTCTACTTTGAACACCTCTTAAAGGTATTGCTCAAAGCATTTTCCTGTCAAAGAGTTCTTCCAATATTCTAATAATTGAAAATTCGAAGAATCAGTAAGGAGAATGTTGTAGAACCTCGCAACTCCACTGTGTCAACAAGAGTTTAGATTTATTTGGAGGTTAGGGATTTGCGACATCGAGCACTCCCTTAAGTAGTCTCTTCCCAACCTCTTCCTTCTCAAGGTTGTACACATAGAAAGTTTCAGGAAATCTGATCAATAAAAATATGTTAACACCACACAACTCGCACTTCGAATATTCTGCGATTACACACTCTAGGTTTGTTTTCTTGCGAGAAATTAGAGGTTAAATTGTGTCTTGAACAAAACAATGTGTTCCAGATTTCGTTTACTGTTCGAATTAAAATATCTAGTCATGCACAGAACGCCATTATTGCGAATGTACAGTTTGTATAACAGGAACATACGTGTGTATACATATATATATTCTACTTTTATTTATATACACTAATTGTATTTTGATAACACTGATTATCCTAACTGTTCCACACAAAAAACCAATAAGGAAAGAGATTTTTTAGAAATTATATGAATAGTTACGAAAAAAAGAGAAAAAATAGCATTGTGAAAAAAAAGTAGAATGTGGTGCTTAAGTCATTTTAAAAATCCTTATTATACTTTAAGTGTAAAAACAAAAGCTTTCAAACATAAATATTCTATTAGGAATTTAACAGATTTCCTTTTTGAATTCAAGAATAAATGAACCATACAAAATCTTCAAACCCTGTTTAAAATGAATTCTTCTTCGGTAGTACTATTTTCAGGATGGTTTTGTATATTATAACAATATTTTATATATTAATATAATATTATATAATAACTAATTTGTGCTCATGTAACCCCTTGAGCAATAATATGTAGCTTTCTAATTAAATTCAGAGCTTAAACAGATTTTTTATAACCAGTTTAATGTTTTTAGTTTGGTAATATAATAAAGTAATATTTCTTAATTATCTGTAGTAAAAAATATAGCTTTCTAAAGTAGTATTCTATTCTATTATAATGTTCATAGACTTCTGTAAATTACTTATACTTTTGTATAGCTAGGTATAATTTTAATACATCTGTAAAATTATCATATTAGTACAAATGGTAGCTGATTTCTTAAAAAAAACAATGCATACTTTTGAGTACATGTAATTGATGTTTCTTAAAAGTAGGAATATTAAAGGATGCATTATGAACAATTTATACACCCTTCTAGTTTAAAACGAATTTCCATTCCTCTTATAATCTACAATAAAAAATTATTGAAACAAACTCACTTCCAAATGCAGTTTCTTTAGTTTATAATTTGTTTCTAAATAACTAAAGAATGAGCTTGAAATTTTGAATATTGTATTTTTATGTAGAATTTCGTGCATTGCTCATTGTACTAATAAACTTAATTAGCAATCATTGCCTCAGGATGTATTACTTCCTATTTTCATAAAATATTATTTAAATCAAGGTAAAACATGCTATAAAGTATCTTAAAAGGTTAAAAATGTAAGTTATAAGCATTTTTACACTCTCGTTTTCTCAAAAATGTTGCTACTTTTTATGCAATTTGAAATTTTCCAAGAAATTTCTCATTCTCTAGAGGGAAAGCTATTTTTAGTCTCTCTCTTTAAGTGAAAAATAGCATTACTTTATTGCTTTTTTGTAACATTATTTTTTATATAAATGTATTTAAATAAAAATAATTAAGTAAAAATATTGATTTTTCTAAAACAAAAACATGAATCAGTTGGAATAAATTCATATACAGTAGAACCTGTTTTTGTGTGGGTTTTTTTTATGCGATTTCATTTTTGTGTGATCATTTTTATGTGGTGTATGAATTTCAATGGCTTTGGCGCCACTGTAATGTTTTCTATCTATTTACCGGTGGCGTAACGGAGAATGTTAAGACCCATCTACCCCCTGAAAGTCAGATTTTCGACTTTAATATTTTATAAATTGGGTAAATACGTATTTAGCGTTATTCAGGCCTTGGGCCCCTAGAGTTCTGCACCCTCCCCACCCCCCGTGATGCGGGAGTGTACGTTACTCCACTGAAATGTAGACACTTCAAGACGCTCTATTCATTTATTATAAGCAGTCTCCCGACAATGTGCATTCAGTTGCATTCTCTCAACTCTCCAGCAGCCCGCGCTTGATTGAAGGTGAAACTTTCAATAACAGTGACATCAATAATTTGATAGATTATGAAAACGGACAAGAAGAACTGGATTCTTTGAGAACGGATAAAAATATGCAGGGATCCAGCTTGCCAACAAATTGGAAAAGCATTTCTTAAATTACATATCAATTAAGAAAGAAGTATTAAATTCCAAAAAAAGGGCTTTAATCATGTATATCTAGTTATCGTAAAATTTAAAAGCAACCGACCACCCGACCTTCGACACAAAACTTATATCTTACTTTATGCTGCCAATAAATAAATAAATTGAAATTGTTCCTTCAAGTGACGAAAGCGATTTTGAACTTATTCATCACAGGGCTTTGGATTACGATGAGTAGCAATGAATTATTTATGTGCATTTTAAAAACTTATCCGTGTATACAATGAGAAACTATATGTTTTTAAAATGTTTCCATGTGTAACATTTAATTATTTATTTTGCTATAGAAGTACTCTTACATAAATTTCGTAAATAATTGGCATATTTTATAAATGCGCCTTTTTTTATACGGTCCCTATCCACCACATAAAAAAAATTCTGTAGTATTTCCACGAATTCGTTTGTTATATGTAAGAATTTATGAAATTTTTGAACATTCTTTTGTACGTTTATTTTTATGCGGTCCCTATTTACAGCACAAAAACAGGTTCAACTGTAAATTCTTCTTAATAAATAGGAGAGTTTCTTGTGTGTGTGTGTGAAAGGAATCATTATTATTTATTTCAGAATTTATAAATTATCTTGGACATATGCAATTAGGAAATATGCATGTCATTCCAAGCGGTTATATGTACGTAATTCTGAAAATAAATGATATGCGTCCCTTCATTAAGATGCTTTACAGTGGTAAAATGCTTTAACAGTACGTTTTTGTGTTAGCAAAAAGATTAACTACAAAAAAAATGATATAAAAAAGCATATGAAATAACACTTTGATTACAAATAAGAAATATAAGCACTGTCCTAATGTAAAATATTCCAGAGATTTGTATTTGAATTGAAACTTCCTTTTTGGTTTTAGTAAGCACTTATACTCCAATTCAAAAATTTAAAAAAAAATGACAAGCACAATATTCTCTCGTGCATGAATTTAAGAAATTTGCTCTTTGCTGAATTTATGAAATTAAAGTTAATTAATGAAATTTTATATATGAATAGAGATGTTCAAAATCCCCATAGTAATATTGAACTGAAAAATGTGTTTAATATGGGATATGAGTCTCTACAGTCTACAGCTCCTGGACGTATCTCAAAATGAAATGAGTGATTGCTTATTAACGTCACATTATGAAACAACACGAGGACTATTAGCAACAGATCTCATTATTGACGACACCTGTGCGGGAAAACCCTCTCTGAATTTTTCTACATCACGCCATCGAGAGGATTTTAAATCTCGGCAGATTTAGCTTGCATAAGCCCTTCTACTTGTCGATTTTTCGGTAGCATTAGGACTTGAACTCATGACGCGCTGGACATGAGTCCCTGACCACAACCTCTAGGCTACCACTGCCATAAATACGTGTCTCAGAGGGGACTGTAATTGTTTCGCAAAGAGCTTTCGAGACATGTTCTACGGGGTTAAGGTCAAAAGATTTGGTTGATCAATATCGACCAGTTGATCTCTATGTGGACGAACGTTGTCTATGAACAAGAACCTTGTACCAATTGTAGCCCGCAAAAGTCAAACATAAGGCCCTAAGATCTCCTCTCTGTACCTCATTTTAGTCAAAGAAATCTTATAAAACAAATGTGCCGTCCAATACAACGCTTGCTCAAACTATTGCATCTCCCCATTGTAATGGCCCTTCTTCCTGATGAAGAATGGATGGAATCGTATCCCAGGCACTCTCCACTCACAAGCTCCCAATACCTAAGCATACTCATGCGTGTCTGCGGTGTTGTGGCTTCGGAGGAGATATAAGTGCAGGAAGGATTGTCAGCGATTAGTGTGCTCGTATTTCTCTACGACATTCAACGTGTTTTTCGTAAGAGTATGGTAAATTTTTTTAAGGTATCAGATAAAATTAGTTGCCACTGGCACGTATGGATGACGCAATGAAATGAAGAATTGTTAGTAGATTGGAGATGGGACAATCACAAGCGCAGGTAGTTATTAAGTGTCATCTACAATATGTAGAAACAATTTCAGGACACTGGATTCATACGAGTCAAGAAGACCTGGAAAAGATCGACCATGATCCATAACGATGTACGGGGATCATTATTTGGTGCTTCTAATGTAGTAACACAAGACTGCCACAGCTTTACAGCTATATTATCTATATTCTGTCACTGGAAACCTAGGTTATGGTTTACACAACCTTCATAAAAGTAGGTCTTTTCCAAAAAAACCGTTGTTATCATACGGCGCCCCCGGGGACAGCTCGCAAGAGAACACATTTATCAAGATGCAGACTATACGTTCTTTGAACCTATATCATCTATGCTCTAATATATTACGTCCAAAGTCGCTTATATAAAACAATAGATATGCATCCTTTTCAATTATCAGAACTCCTCACGGCATGAAAATTATCATCAATATTGATTCATGGGATTTTAACATGGTGTACTATGCCTGTTTATAGTTTAATGATATAAGTAAAGTTTAATTTTCTCGAATCATTATGTATAGTTATATCATGAGTATAAAAACTACTAGGAATTCTCCTACGTAGGATAACAGCGTGGCCATAAGAACATTTTGGAGTTAAAAGTATATGATGTACGTTATTGAAAATCATTTCACGTGTTATATACTTGTAGTTAACGTAGGAATTTAATTTTCTACAAAATATCAGCATCAAAACTATGTAACATATTCTACAAGAATAAAAGGCGGTTGGTTACCATTTCAAGTAGACAAGGTAACTTAGATATTGGACATTTAATGGTTCGGAGAAATTAATACAACCACTTCACATACAATCCTTGCTCAAAGTGGAGCTTTTGTGATCAAAACAACTTAATAAATATCGGTATGTAACTAAAGCATATATGAGGGTACTAAAATGGGAATAGAAGAGCTTTTTATTTATTTCTTCTATGATAGTTATTGATTTAATTATCGATATAAGCACCTCTTAATCCAACTAATATCAGAGCTAAATTTGTTTATAGAAGGATAAGTACAAAAGATGTATTCTCTGTTTAATTTTATTAAGAAGGATGAGGATTAAATGTGAAGGACTCTTCACATTTAGTTTAATTAAGAAGGATGAAGTCATGATAAGAGATAAAAAAAATAACAGGTACTGTGTATGTGTGTATGTTACTACAATTCTAATGTCTAAATTTAGTTCTTTGACGGGTTTTTTCCGAGAGAAATTATTTAAAATACATAGTGAAGATAATCGAACATATTTTGTAGAAAGTCTAGTTAAAAAAATTTACTTAAATGAGGAAAAAAGTATAATTCTTCTCCTCCTCGAGAGAGATAGAGAAACTTATTTCCTGATCTGATATACAAGCATTAAAATACAAAAATCAGAGTTAGTCAGATTGACTTATGGTATATAAAAGTTACATACTTGCATTTCTTTTACGTTTAAAAGCATGCAAGAAAGTTGCATTTTGTCGCAATATCGCTTATATATGGCAAATTAAATCCCTTAATAATATATATATCGGTTGATTCACAAAATTAATGTGACCAATTTTAAAAGCATATTAGTATTTATGGTTAATTTCAATCGTTTTACTACTGGTTTTATTTTAAAAATGAAACATTTAAATTACTAATCTGACCATTTTTATTAGAGGGAGTAAATTGTGGTACCGAAATTAGATCCTCAAACTCGAAACGAAATTTTAAAGCTTTTGAAGAATGGTTGTTCAAATTCTGTTATAAATAAAGCGTTTAAAAATCAGAAAAGACATTTTTCTAATGTATTTCTATCTAAACTTCAAAAAGAAATAAAATTTGGATGGGAATCTAAAGCTCCAGGGAAAAAATGTGAACGAAAAGAAGTCTATTGAAAAAGAAAAAAGAAGCTGGAAAGATTTATTGCTGTAGAAAATTCTCTGCCTCAAAGAACTTTGGCAAAGAAACTGCAGATATCGCAATTCGACAATTTGTCGTCAGGTAAAGAAAATTGGCTATAAAAAGGTGAATGAACAAGTATGTCATTAAATTTCTGCAACAACTTTAGAAAAACAAAGAAAACGCTCTTAGCCTCTGTATTTAATGTTTCGCAAAGGTAGATACAAAAGATAGATAATATCGGATGATACACTGTTTCGTCTATCATTCACAGCAGTGAAACGAAGATACAACATATTTCATGCGAAAAGCATTGTAAAGATGCAGCTGTTTTGCAAAAGGCAAGTTAGCCATCAGGTGTTATGGTATGGATGGGAATGCCTCTCAAGGGGCTCAACAAAACCATTTTTTGTAGTGTCAATTTTAACCTTTGGTTCAACAAAACCATTTTTTGTTGAATCAAAAGTTAAAATTGACACTGCATACTATCAGAAAAAGTTTTGAAGCACATGATCAAAGAAAGTAAACGTCTTTACCATCGAGAAAAGGTTTTTTTTCACCAAGATTCTGCACCAAGTCATACAGCACAAAATCAACTATAAAATAAATGAAAGATAAAAACAAAATAAGTTTTCTTTTTTTTTCCTGAGAAATAGCTACCGTCATCCCAAATGTGCTCCTAGGGAATTTTTTTATGGGAATACTTAAAAAAACAATTAAATAGATGTAAAGTAAGAACCTTTCAAGAGTTTCAAAAAGCAATCAAAAAGGAAGTTAGAAAAATTCCCCAAAAAATGTTCGAAAAAGCTCTTTTGATTTAGTCTAAGCGTTAATGTAAACTGCACTATGCTAAAGGAAGCCACATTAAAAATTTCATGTAAATAACTTAATTCGATAACAATTTATGATACTCTGAAAATGGTCACATTATTTTTGAATCAATCGGTATTGTTAGTATTTAAGTTGCTTCTAGAAATGAATGTAATACAACGCTGAGAAAGGCACTCAAATTGATGGATTATTAAAGTTGCAAAATGAATATTATTGGAGAAACAATTACAATATACATCATTCAGGATGTCTTGTCAATACAGATATTGAAAGATTTCCGATCTTCTATCTTGTGAGCTCTACTGTGCAAGTATAATGTCTGTTTTGATTGCATTTCTATACTTGCATAAAAATTAAAGTTGATCCCTATTACTTTATATCAGTCTGAAAGAGTTTTAAATTTGTTAACATTTGTAATTAGGACAAATTACATCTTTGAATAGAATGATCAAACTCTAAATTTTAAATAATTTTGAAATACGCTCAAACGCGCAATTTATTTGCCAAACACATAATTTAATTTCAACGCCATCGGGTTCCTTCATCTCGAAATATTGTTACTACGATTGATAGAGTTGATTAATTGATTGTGTGATTAAAAATCATATTTCGAGAAAGTTATTGATGACGTATCTCGTATTTTTTAACCACAGTCAAGCGACTTGAGTGGCATATGAGCTACTTCCCCAAACCTGAACTTATCACCAACATGAAGATTTTCAGCCTAGATAACTTTAATGAGTGTCAGCCCTACACAACAGATCTTCAGTGACACTACGATAAGAACCCATGATTCGATAAAAACAACGCTAACCTCAAGTTCATAGCCCTGATCACACTGGGTTACCTTAGCCAAAATGCAAAGTGTTCATTCTGGAATGTGGCGAATTTTAATGTGCTTTAACTAATTTATGATATCTTGAAAGAGTACACATATTCATGAATAATTTAGCACAAACTAATTTTGCCCAAATTATGCTTGAGCATGAATAAATTTCTCAATTATCAGTAACTAAAGAATATTTGTGAATGAATAGTAAAAAATTAGCAAATCGAAACTTGTGTAATCGGAAAAAAGATTTTGTATTTTTTATTAAAATCATACCTTAGCAATCTAATAGAAAAACAAGTAAAATAAAAAAATATTATTTAAGTCAGTTCCTACTTAGGTCAACAAAGACAAATTTTACTTTAGTTACTTTTTATAAAATAATTACAATTAATATAAATACATATATACATATAACACAATCATAATATTAAGTGATAAAATAGAAAGCGATTTTCCTAGCAATTTTCCATTTTCCTTTCTCTGTATGGGGCGGGACTATTTTTTTATTTTTTACTGCTTATTCATAAATTAAACTTAATTATTCTAATAAAATTGTATAGTAAAAAAGAAATCACGTTCTCAGAAATTAGGCTATTCCAGGTGGGATTCTAACCCATAACCTTTGGATTAGAAGTCCAACGCGCTGTCCATTGCGCTACAGATTGCTATTAATGAGTTAATATTTTAAAAAATCTATTAACATCAAGTATCATCCAGAATAGATGAATAGAAAGTATTTTATTAATGATTCAAAATTTGAACAATATATATATATATATATATATATATATATATATATAGGGAGAGAATGAACTAATAGAGTAGAGAGAGGAATTGTAAAAACATTTTTTCAAGTTAAAAGTTCCGATTTTGCTCCAAGAATAAACATTTTTATAAACAAATGTAAATCCAGAAATAAGAATATAATAGAATAATAATAAAACTTAAAAAAAATGACTTTTCTAAAATATTACAATTGGCATTGATTTTGATAAAACGATTTTGAATAACTTTACTTAAAGTAAAATGTTTGTTGCTTGTATTTATTAGATCAAAGAAGCATCTAAAGTATAAATTTGCTGACAATTGGCTCATGCACTTTAAAAGGAAGAGTTTTAAAAAAATTCCTCAAAAAGTTTTAAAAGTTTGAATAGAAAGAAACCGTAAAGCACTAACGCTTCAAATTAAAAAAAATAGGATGACCAATTCAACTAAAAATGTTTTCAAAGTATTAGATTTCTATATACTAAAAAATGCATAAAAAAACTAAAAAAGTTAAAATAAATTATTTGAAATTTTAAAAAACAAGTAAAGTGTGTATAGAATAAATATTAATCTAAGTTGTACCTTAACGATAAGTTTAAAATCTATATGATATAATAGAATGTATTAATACGCGTTTTCTATTTATGTTGATTTGAGAATTAAGCAAAAATTTAAAACCAAAGTGAGAAAAGGAAATTCGATTAACAATAAAATTTTAAATATGGCGTTAAATGTGATAAGAATATAAACGATAAAAATTAAGAGACCAAAAAAATTGATTGTGTCTCAAATTCCTAAGTCAAAAAAGATCATAATTTTCTCAACAGAAGGGAAAAAACTCTCTTATTATACGTAGAGCTCTTGCTTAAGTGAAGTTTATATACCACATTATATAAATACTGTTTTACTGTCATATATAGATTATGTTTATTCTGGGTCAGTGTATGTGTTTTTTTGTTTGTTTTTTTGTTTGGTTTGTTTGTATGTTTCATGGAGAGATGTGAAAAAGGAAAATAAAAAGCTTAAGTGTCTTTCAATAGCTTAGAATAGTCTGTAGTAATCCAAACCACTAACAAATTAGTCTTAAAATCCGACTAATTTTACCTAATAAACTAAATTAATTCCTTTTCTTAAGCCAATCTCGTCTCCAAATATATTTTAATGTGCCATTACCGGAAGAATAAGGACCTTATAAAAAGTTAAAACAAATCTCTTGAGAAAAGAATTTTAATTTTTTTATAGAAAGTAATTAGGTTTTATACGTTATGATTAATTTTAGTAATTGTTCTCTATTTCATACACACACAGATGTTATCTTATACAAAACTTTTAATCTACAAAGTTGTCTTAATGAGTATTTGATTTACAAAAAATAGTTGACTCATTTTATATTCTTTCTTTTCTCTCTCGCTCTCTCAAGCACTCACACAATAAGAGAGTGAAATTTCTGACTTCAAACATGCTTCTGATCGGAAAATATGTCAAATTTCTTTATGATACAAAATCTGATTTTATTCAATATTTATGTCATCAAAAGACTCTTATATCTTAAGACATCTTATACTTCTTATCAAGAACTAATGGTTTTTGGAAGCCTACCAAATCTGATTTTATATGAGAATAATTAAATTGAGAAAAAATCATAGGAGACTGAAAACTCGATTCACCTCTAACCACCAGACATTTTGCGGATATAATTAAATTACTTATTACCCTTTTTAATTCTGAAAAACTTTCCCTGCTTTTTTTCGTAGAACATCTGGATTTTTTTTCTCAAGTATTTTTATTAGTGTAACAATTAATCGCAGTTATTTGAAACCTAATAATCATATTCAATCAATTGGAAGAAAGTAAGTTGTATTTAATATGAAAAAAAATTCAAAAGTTTTGAATATTATCGAAAAATTATTTACATTTCGTTATACAAAGCGGTGTATAATTAAGTGGTAAATAATGTCACATTATTGTCTATACATTATTTTAGTGGTAATACATTTATGGTAAATATTGATTACTTCTGTATATACATAATTAAAACTAAATAATTCAATTATTCAATGCATGCAATGCTACGTTAATGATATATATAAATAAATTTAAGACAAAAAGAAATTAGAAATACAAAAAATCCTACAGGTCTTGGATCAATGACCAACTTCAAAAAATAGATAGTTCTAGGTGAAGATTAAATCAAAAAAATTTTAATTTTGTCTTTATAACACATATAATTATACTTTAAGGAGAGACTTCTTAACATGGACTAGCAATTAAACTTACTTATTCTCGAATGACTCAATAGAATGTCTATTTTTGTCCAAAGATAGCAATTTATAGATTTATAAAGATATGTCACACATTCTTCTAGAAATATAACTCTATATTAAGCAAAAAAGCAAACTAACGAAAAAAATGTCACGCAACAACGGCATTTTTTAATAATATCCCTTTACACACAGTCTATCGATTAAATAATAATTGCCATCGTTTTATTTGTAACACGCAAAGTGGGTTCCATTGAATTAAATCTGAGATCAAAATGTGTTATTAGTCCTAATAAACTCGTTGAAGGAATATTTCTATAAATGGACGAAATAGATTTCACGTTTGGTTCCTGCTCTTAATTAACTTTACAAAATTAAGATTATAAAGAACATTATTATTTGTAATATTGATAAAGAGTAGCCAAATTTCTATTTTCTAGGCTTGGTATATTGTTTAATAATTACTTTTAGCCATTTTACTAATTTGTAATTCATACAATATTCTTTTTGTTATATTTCCTTAATTCTTTCCTTAATTCAATTTGATTATATAGATAATTGTATTCATTATGCATGTTATCTTATTCTAATAATTTAGTCCCCTTTTTAACACATTTTGTTTATTTTCTTAGACACTACAGAAGACATACACACAGTAAAAAATACATTACATAACTGATTATCCAGGCTAAAACTGAAGTATAATTCTCAGATGACTTTAAGCGTCACCTCTCCCATTTTACATTTAATTTACAGTACCATTTGTGTATCTTTGTAATTGTTTCATGCCCTATTGTAAAATTTTAAAGTGTCTCAAGATTTGACATAATATTAAAAAATTCGATGCAAAATATAATTAAGGAAATAGTTTTGAAACAAAATGTAACACTTTGAGTATAAAATTTTGAACTAAGATAAAGGAATTACTTTTTAATAATACGTGTTAAAAAAGCTTTGCATTTTCATTCAGGTGAAAAATTAATCAATCAAAAATACCAACAAATAAAGATATAGTTTGAGTTTTACAAACAAAATCTCATGATATTTTTTTTAAAAAAATAAGTTTCATCTCCTTACATTTTACTTGATATATGTCATATGATTCTACTATTAACTTTGAATAAAATATATATATATACTTGCACTATATGAGATTCTAATTTGAGCTTTGATTAAATTTATTATGAAACACACAAGTCCACTTAAATATGTTTTTAGCTTATAGTATCTGCTAACATTTAGGGATTTATTTCCTAGAAACATATTTATTAAAAGATTTACAATATGAGTTTTGTTTTTTAAAATTTTGATAGCTTTGCAAAAATGTATATTAACAAATTTTTAATTGATGGTTTTGTAGTATTTCTTGTAAGGCAAAAATGTGTCACGTTTTTTACTAATACAAAAATTTTTATCTTTATGTTTATATTCAAAATTTATAAAACTCACATATTTAGCATACACCGAAATTGAAATTATTTCAAAAATTTAACTCAGTTTTAAGAGTAACATACTTAATGATTTTTTAAGGAAACAAATTTGTAAGTATTTATGATGTTTCAAAAAGGAAAAAAAATCGCCATCAAGTCCTACATAGTAACATCTATATAAATATTGCATTGATCTTTGATGTTTTAACATAATTGATTGACTGATGTTCCAAAACTGTTGTTAGAAATTAGGAAATTCAATCTGATAAATTCTAACAGTTCGATCCTTTAAAAATCGGAATAAGAGCACAATTATTTTCAACTTACACAATTACATGCCTGCAGCTCTTTGAATAATTCTAACAATTTTACGCGACAGTTTTAAGCCTTTTAGAATTACAATAAAGCATGTAATGTTGTAAACTGTAATTACTTCGGACTTCTATTATTTAATTTAAAATTCTCTACTTTTCTTTATACAAAAACTACCGCTATAGTTTCTAGATATAAACATGCCAAATTTACCTAATTTGTAACTTCCTGATTAATTATTTTCTTTACATATATTCCAATTAATTATTTTCGTTATATTTTTACATTCAGAGCTCGAGTGGCCAATTAACCTTATTACTCTTGTTTAATACTGAATCATTTATTAGAAAATCTATTTTCATAATACTAATTAACTATATGCGAAAAAATGTTGCTAATTGATTCCATTGTAAAGGTATTATTAATTAAGACACATTTATATAGCAGATGTTATTAATTAATTCATCATTTGTAATAAGTATATTTTTTCTTTTTTTTAGAATACGCTGATGCATCTGTTAAAACTAACTCGTCTCCTTCGCTTAGCAAGACTTTTGCAAAAAAATGGGCGATACAGAAAAGCACAATTATTTTAACGTTTTACTTTCTTTCTTTGCGGCACATTAAGGGTGGGGTTTGGTACGTCATCGCGCTCGCCGAGATAGAAGCAAAACCCCTCTTTCCTGGGGTGTCGGGGGAAGATTTTCCCCCAAAAGATAGCCGCATAAGAAAATTGTATTGAAAAAAAAGGAGAAGTAAACATATAATGGCCTTTTGGGGGTGTGTTCAAAATAATCTTAACATTGATATTGGTATCTACAATACTATCGTTTTGCAATATGTTCCCAAATAATTTTTTAAACTTATTTATAACATACTTAATTGAGATATTCCCTTTACAAGATTTCTAAGACTCGTTTTGAGTTGTTCAATTCATATCAAATTTCAATTCATTCCTTTAAAAATTGGGGGTAAATAATTCTGCAATTGATAAATCTTCGATTTTAATTTTTTAGAATGTTTGGGTTATTTTTGATTATTGGAGCTCAGATTTTAATAAAGCTGATAATTTTTTTTTCCTAAAAGAATTACTGAATTATGATTGAAAACACTTTCTGTTTTTAGGGAATAATGTTCGAATGTATTGAAAAACGGAATAAGAGGCAAATCTAAAATGGCAAAATTGTTTTCATATTATTTAAAATTTACATTTTTTTTTTTTTTTTTAGTTAAGAAAAAAAAGCGACATATTAAATCTTGATAGGAATTCAAAATTGAGTTATGAATTTTTTTAAGTACCTGAATAATGAGATTATATTTGATTAAACAATTAAAATAATTTTTTTAGCTTAAAATTCAGTAAAGGCAATTGTAAGACACTTTTGTTGCCTCGAATATAAATTATACAACGAAAGCTAACTGCCGTAGTCAAGTCCATTTCACAATAAAACTTAATACTTAGTAATTAAACTTTAAAAAAACTTTACTTGTAACTTTATACTCTTAATTAAAATTTTAATCACTAGAATTATCAGCTTATAAAATAAAATGGAATAAATTTCTACTTAATTAGGTATAAACAAACTTATTCATCCAAGATCATTTTTTTCTAATTTAACATAGCAATACATCCAAAAAGATTAATTAATAAGGTTATTTATATATATAACGAGTTATAAGTTTGAGAGATAAATTACATGCGGTATTGCTCGTAAAATTATTTTCTCATCGTTACAAATATTTACATACTTTATAAACGTTTTTCCATTTTTTTAATATATATTTTAACATGTTTTGGAACTTTATATATTCTGACTATTTTAAAATGCTAACAAGTATTCTTGATTATATTTTGATTGCTGATTTTAAAAGATTTATAATCCAAAAAAAAACGTGATAACTAATAAAAAGATGTAAATTTGTTATTACTCTGGGCTGAAAGTTTTTTTCTTCTGTAATATAACAAAAAAATAACTTCAGTCTTGAGTAAAGTGATACATTTTTATATGAAAACTTCATACTTTAACATTCAAAAATGCTCCACATTTTTATTATAAAAACAAACCTTTGTTTACAAGAATTCCGTTTTGTGTTCAGAATTCCGAAACAAAATTGTTTCTTCAAACAACACAGCGGAAAGACATTTATACGCTTCATTACACATGTTTTTTACTTAATTTTCTTGAAAAATTAATAATAACAGTCTCTTTTTAAATAAGTTGCCAATAAAGATTACATTATATAGACACAATTTCCTTTTATAATTAAATAACAGAAGTATTAATTCTCGACTTCTGTATTAAAAAATTACTCGTCTATATTTATAAGCAATGGTTTATTAGTATATTATATATGTAGGAGCAATTTTTAATGCTTAATAAAGTATGTTTTTACATAATGTATAACATAGCTAAATATAATTTCGTATTTTTCAATAAAATATAAAGAGCAACACTTAATACTAATTTAATTTAATAGTATAACACTTTGAGCTTAATATAAGCATAAAACACTTGAAACCTAAAAATAAATTAAGAAATTAGTATCTTCAGTTTTTATTTCGTGAGCAAATTTTAGAAAGTAACTGAATAATTATTCACGCTAACTTTTTGGCACTTGAATTGCAATATTACATATCAAAAAACTTATTTTTTCAAACAACTTTTATGTACCAAAGCAAAAACACTCCGATTTTTACTTTTTAGAGCACTTAAAATACAATTAATCGTTTAATATAAAAAATTTTTAAAAAACAACAAAAATTGATATTTTTCTCTTAAAATTTACTTGAAAGACACATAACACTACACAAATCAATAAGCATAACTTATAAAAATTATTTTTAAACATTTTCTTTTTCTTTGAGAGGGAAATATTAAATGTTAAGCGTGCCATACAAGACTGTAAAAAGCTAATGATATGGTATATATTTTATAGGTGACTACTGCATTATTATAGACTACTAAAATATTTATTGCTGCTGTTGGGAGTGGGAGAGGATTGAGAGTCGACTTAACATAGTGTTTATTAGTTTATTAGCAAATGCTGCTGTACATTAACAAAAAATTATGTGTAATTAAAACTTTTAAAAATCAGGCGACAATACATTTAGTAAATCTTTTGACTCGCATATATTTATATTCTTAGTGCTATAGAGCTTTCAGATCAATTGCTACATAAATTTATTTTCTGAAGATATATTTCCTAATATTAAAAAACTTTTTATCATCAAAAGTTAAAATTAAGGTATCCTAATACGTTCGAACCGTGATTTTGCAAAAGTGTATAATGGATAATATTTATGATATTTAGGTCACTTAGATTAGAAAATGTATATAAAATTGTTTTAAGAATAGTATTACAATAAAAAATTATTTAAGTACACTATTTTGGCAAAAAATGAACATAGAATGACCCATTTTCAAAATACTCTCCTTTTATGAAAAATGCTTCTATTACAATAATATTTCGCCTGTATATAGCTCAGACCTCTGTACAGAGGCTCAACTAGAAATTTTGAAATATATAACTTAGAAGTCGGTTTATCCATGTTTTACGACAACGGAGGGGAGAAATTTTAAGAAAAAAACGCCAATAATTATATTTCAATGAGTTGTAACTCTGAAAATAATGTGAATTTTTTTAAAAATCACAGTTGAGCATTTGCACAAAGGTCTGAGCTATATACAAGGAAAATATTCTTATAATAGAAGTATTTTTAAAAAAAGGAGAACATTTTGAAAAAAGGATATTCTAAGTTAATTTTTTGCCGAAATATAGTATTTAAATAATTTTTTTTGTCAAAATGTCCTTAAAACAATTTTATACATGTATTCTAATATAAGTGACACTAAATATCATGAAAATTATTTATTTATGCTCTTTTTAAAATCACGGTTCCGAACGTAGTCGGATACCTTAATCGCATCTAATAAATTTCCGAATGCAACACATTTACATAAGACATTATGATATTGATTTTATTATCAACGATAAATTATATATATATATACTACACATAATTTACTTTAAAATTTTTCTCCGTCGTATTTAATTACATTTTTCAATCCATAATACTTAAATAACTCTCTTTTGATTTAGAAATAAAAGGCCATTTCATGTTTTCATGAATGTCTAAAATTAAAATTTGGGAATTACTGATGTTCAACTGAATACTGTTTTTACGAATACATATTTATCAAGGTGATTAAGAAACAAGAGTACTCATACATTTGTTATTTGTCTAATGGAAATGCGCCGGAAGCTTATCCGATTCATCTTTAGAAACCCACGTTCTTTCAAAGGTTTATGTCAGAAGAAATAAGCCATCGAATAATTTTCAAATTATTTCCCGATAATGGATAATAATAACAATTGTTTTTTTTTTAAAGTTATCTCTCCTAAATACGCGAAGCAATTTTTTTTTCTTATAGGTTTTACGCGAAGGGTTTTTTATAATATAACGCACATATAAAAAAGTTAAAACGACATAAATTTCATGTTGAAGGCAAATATATGTGAGGAACGTACTAATTGTCTCAATGAAACAGAAGTTTTAGTGATCAGAATATTAATTTTAATTTTATTGATGAGAAATATCAAATCCTAACGTGCAGAGTTAGTTCGTAACGCTGAAATCGATCTGGAACAACCTGATAGAGAGAGCGCGCATTCCTTGGTGAGTTAAACAGCAATCTGTGTCGAAAATTAGGATTTGGAACAACCTGGCGCAGATCTCATTCCGATTCAAGGTAGGCTTTCGGTTTCCATGCTTTATTACGCTCTAAAGCGTAGCACATAGCTTGCAAAAATGGAAATCTACATATCAGTGCAGTTTTTTTTCCCTGGATAATCGCCGCACATGAAAGAAAATAAACTTCTAAGATATAGTCTTCGTGCATTGAAATAATAATTGATGTAATAATAATCTGTTAATTCCACCAATAACAGGTAAAATAACAGTATTTAAGGCTGTAATTCATCAAACCTGTTGTTAAAAAAATAGACTATTGGCATCATCTTTTGATTTCAGTATACTAGAGCAGCAACATATTTTGATATGCTACTTATTTTGCTTTTTTCAGTTCTCTTTTTGACTTATATAAAAAATATACTCCATAAAAAAAAGACGCCCTAAAAAGGAATTATCGAAATGGAACAAAATTACGATACCATACGATAGAATATGTAAATCATTAACTTTTGGTGTCCGGTGACAATAGAGTTCTTCTACATTGTAATGTAGTACACGAATGGGGCATAAAACACAACATATATTCCAATGTTAAGGCATAACATCCATGCAAATGTGGTTCCGTCGACCCATGTACCGATGTTTAGCAAACTGATTCGTGAAAAGAATGAAATATCACCAGTGCAATTGTATAAAAAAGGCAAATTGGACAAATCACAAAATCGCTCAATATTTGAATCGGATCGATGGTATAGTTCGATGATGATGGTAATAGTGAGTGAAACATAGCCGCACAGAGCATTAAAATCGAGAATTATGTCAGAACAGAGAGATCATCTGATTGCTGCTTACAACCCCTAATGTATCCTAAGCAAGGATCCAAAGTGTAACCGCGACATCAGTGGTTGCAATGACCCTCGATAGGTGACTCAGTAAACGTTGGTGGAGGTTACGAAAGCCATTTCCCACACAGATTGTTCCTCCCCTTTGCCATCTGTCAGACATGTTTTCTATGATGCTGGACGCATTTGACATGGAATCTTACAGATTGGATCAGAATTGTTTTTAGTTATGAATCCCACTTCGAACTCAGCCTCAAAAATTAACGGAGACATATCTGGAGACATCCGGAACAGCAGTGGGATATTTGCCTGACTATCATTCACAGCACAGCCCGCCAACCAGAAGTTTTGGTACGGGTTCAATTTCCTTTCACAGCACTCTTAGGTTACACAAGTACATCAATGAGATTCTACACCCTGTACTGTTGCCCATCCTTTTGGGGGTCCCTGGGCTTTTATTTTAACATAATTATGCTTGGCAGAATATGCAATGCCTTTCTACTACTTGTCTCTAAGCTTCTGCAACATCTTTACAACCAGATAGATCATCAAACCTTTTCCCAGCCGAGAACTTCTGGATTCTGATAAGAGGGCTTGTCCAATCATCCCTGAACCGCACCTATCCAACTCACCGTTTGGAATGCAAACAATCCCTCAGGAGGACATTTATCAATTCTACGAGTCAATGACAGACCGAATAACAGATTGCATCTGGGCTTTAAATGGGTTGAAGGCCCTTTTTTTTCCTCTTAAAGATGTATTTCCTGAATAAAACATTGAATTATTTTGTCTTGTTATCCTTCCGTTTTAAATTAATTGATATCACATCTACTGATTTTTGCCCCATTTGGATTACTCTTTCTTGGTGCGTCTTCTTTTATTGTTTCATATAGACTGAATCTTGAATACTCTTTTAATGTTCTGTTTTATTTCTATAATGAACGTAAAATCACATGAAATAAATTGTCTATTAATTTGAAAGAGTTTAAAAATGTTTTAAATACATTTATATCATTTGACGGAGAATATTTTATTTTTTTTACAAAAATTATTAACATTAAACAGAACCAATAGCAGATTGCTTATAAATATACTAATATTTTACTTTATAAAACTAAATATACTTAAAACATTTAGTTCGTGCTGTATTCATATCTTCAAGATATAATGTACAATGTAATTTTTCCTACCAATTACAGTAAAATAAAGTACATAAAATACATACATACATTTCCAGAAGTGTTTACACTATTTTACCAGTTACGAAATTTTTTAAGACCATTTCAATTGTGTTTTACTGGTCTTTTTTTTTTCTAGGATGGTTGAATCAGTTGGCTAACAAATTGGGTTACTCAACTGTCAACCAGACAGATATCACAACTGCATATATTACAGCATTATATTTTACTACAACCAGTTTGACAAGTGTTGGATTTGGTAATGTTGCTGCAAATACTAATGCAGAGAAAGTATTCTCAATATTGACCATGTTAATTGGAGGTAAGTCTGTTTATATAAAAATCGATTAATATATAAATATTGTTCTAAAATACTTCTTGGGTTTTTCTGACTTTTCAATTTCCCTTTTCTAATTTGAGTTCCTGCATGTAAATCACACTCAAAACTTAATAAGTGTTTTGTGCTCGCGGAACATATATTTTAAACATAAAGAATGAGAATTAAAAGTTTCCTACCCAAAAGTGTCTAGTTAGATGATTCAAAAGTCTTATTTTATTCATATTCACATTTTGGCTATGAAATCATTTTATTTCTATGGATGATACATTATTTTATTCCAAAGGTAGCAAGGAGTTTATTGTATTGTTCAAAAGAAATTGAGCACAAAAGTGAGATTAAATTGAACAATATTTGAACAAAGTGGTATTTAAATAGAAATTATCCATATTAATCAAATGGATTCCAACGAATCATTAATGCATGATTCTATTTTAATGACTGTAATGCGAAGAGTTTCATCCTTAAAAATGTTATACTTAAAATTTTGCAAGAAAAAAAAATTAAGCACTAAGAAGAGATTATATAACATGTAATCATGATTACCAAGCATCAAAATTTCTGTGATAAAATTATTAAAAGAGCATTCAAATTGTGTGGACGTGTTGTTGAAGTTTGAAGGATGCAATGTCAGCTCTTTCATTTGACCAGGGTCTAAAATACCGAAGCTCGTTAATAATAGCCCTCACATCGCTTCGAAAATCGATGTTAATAATCAATGAGTCTTTGCGTAAACAGGGTCCATAATCGGAATACATTTTTAAATAGAAAAATGCTCTAACACAAATATTATATTCTGTCTGCTATCTTACAGAGGAGAGCATTTTATTATATTATCCATTTCTATTTGAGTTAGTCCCTTTTGTTTTTTGTGTAAAATGACTTTTACATATTTTGTGTGCTGTACCGTGATGCTGTTTGAGTTTCACGTAAAATGTTAACCCAAGTGTCTCGGCGTATATATCCGTTTCACTCAACCGACACATTGTTTGCCCTGGAAATAGTATATCCGTTCTTCCGAGATACAACTCTTTTCTTTGTGTTGCTATCAGTAAAACTATTTCTAAGGCTCTGAAATGCAATAAAATTACCTTGACAGTGTTTTCTAAGGATTAACTTATTCCAGAGAAAGATTTGCTTTTATTTGTGCCTTTTCATCCCCCCCCCCCCCCCAAAAAAAAAGCACCACATACCATAGGCTATGTAAAAAATGAGGGTACTATGGAGTGAATCTCATAACTTTTAATCGGCAGCGAATGGGTTAAAAAGAAAAATTGCTTATTTCAATAAAGTTTTCCAAATTTAAGCGTAGTGTGTGTGACAGCATTATGAATTTGCAGGAACGTTGAGTTACTTTTTTTTCCTTAAAATGTGTTAGTACTTTAGTCCGGGCCCTTTTACATGACTTTATTTTGGCCTTTAGGTCTAATTAAAACTCGCCACAAAACAAGATCATTCTCAACAAACAGTGCTGATTACTATTTCAACACAATAAAAATCTAAAATACTACAACAAGAATAAAAATATATCAGATTAACCGAAAATATGTTTCATACTATTATACCAAATAAAGTCTGTAGTATTTCATTATTTTCTGTCACAATCAATTGTTTGGATCTGGTATCTCCAAACTGTTTAGCCTAAGGGATACATGGACTCCTACATTAAATCCCAACGGCTAAGAAGACCTAGCTAAACTCATCATACCAACACAATTGTAGTTTTGAAGTATATGCAAATTTTTATTTCGGGACATGTTGATGAGTGAGGTATATATCACGCAGGAGTGAATTTCGCTTTCGGCAACTGTCACAGACATGTCATTGCAGCGGAGATAGCTGATACCTATACTGAGCGTTACATATTGCTACGACTATGCTAAATGTGTAGCAGTGTCACCTTACGAAGAATAGAGAAGTTAAGAATGTAGAAAACTTCTGTAGCACAGTGTCATCTTGTAATGAAGAGGAGAATTGTGCGAAATCATTAGTTATGCTCGGTTAGTCGAAACCGTCTTGTAACGAGTAGAGCATATTTTAGAAAAGTTCTGTTGCACGATTGCTTGTCTGTAAGATTTGAGTACTTTCGAGTGTTTTCTACACATTTAGAACGTAGATATAAATACGCGAGACAACCGGGTAATTCTACATTTTGAGTTCGGAGGGACAAGTTTGATCCGAAAAGGGAAATATTGTGCGACTAGTAATGTGTGGCATTAATTAGCATTATTTTGATTTCAAATTACTTGCCTTTTCTGTGGTATAATAGATAATACTTCAGAAGAAATGGGGATCAGGGAATCACAATACTTTGGAATTCAGTCAACTAATAAGGAGTGATTGTGAGAAAACTTTGCTATGAAATAATATCAGTTCTGAAAGACTGCAATTTGAATCATAAAACTAATCATTATCAGAATTATTTCAAATGTACAGGAAGTCTCTGGTTAGAAAATGATGAATCTTTTAAAAGCGGGAGGAAATATTTGCAATTATTGTTTAAAAAAGTATAAATGTAGGGAAAAAAGCAGCAGCTCGTGCTAGTGTCTACCTGGGTTATTTAATACCGAAAAAAGGAAAATCATTTCCTGACTGCAAATTAACCAGTCATTACAGCAAAAGAAGAAATGTAAACAGAAAAATCTAATTTATTTGATAATATCAGTTTGCCAGCCAACATTACAGCCCAAATTATAGTTGATTTTCCAGAAGATGTGTTAACTAAGTTGCTTTAGAAAAGTTTATACTTAGAATGATAGTCCCTGGCCCTGAATGAGACCAAATGTTTTATATACTACTCAGGTATTACTTTTTATTCGAGTGATACATAAAAATTATTAAGTGTGTGAAGAGATGCTTAAAATTTACGTTTATTGCAAGTTTAAAAGATATAAATCTCACTGTTAAAATGTTTGATTTCATTAAAACGTCAGTTATTGAGTTTTTAATTGGTTTGTGTGATTTACTTACATTTTAAACTTTTCAAAGAGATCAAAAACTGCTGTGGGCTGGATCGGTAGTACTCGTGGACCATAGTTTGAAAACCTCTAATTTAAATACAGTCGAACCTCTATATAACGAACCTCTATATAGCGAATTTTTCTATATAACGAACTTTTTCCTGGAACCTTGAACATTTCACGATTTTCTTCGTAAAATAACCTCTCTATAGCGAAGTGCATTTTCTATATAACGAACTTTTTCTCTTGTGATTCAATTTTTGTTCTCCTCTTTTCTTAAAAGCATTTCTGAAAAAATTTAAAGTTATTCTCTCTTTAACAAATTTTATGGTGGTCATAAATCTTGAACTGGTTTTGTTAGGAGCCAAACTCGCCGAGAGAAATAGAGTTCTGGACATTTCATCCAAGAAATGCAACCTTTAACCTCTTTGTCCAGTTCCCTAGAAACATCTTCGATATCTTCTTTCACCCTCAGAGGAGTTGTCCCCGTTTTCTAATTAAAAAATAATGTATGCTTAATATTACTTGTATACTTTAAATTATAAAATGTATTTCTTAATATTGAAAATACAGTGAACTCTTTGACATTCTTTTTTCTTGTTTTCCTTGTAGTTTTTCTTTCTTCCTTTTTTGATGGGTAAGATATATAAAATAAACATATATTAATTCAAAAAAAGGAGTGAATAATTACTTTTTTTTTTAATATATAGTGTTTATGAATTTAAAAATTTTTTACGTGATTTATAGAGTATATTAAAAGATGAACCTCTATATAACGAATTTTACATATAGCGAACTTTGTTTCCTGGATTTAGCTACTTCGTTATATAGAGGTCTGACTGTATTTATTTAATTCAAGAGAAGTGACTTTCAAAACAAATGCTTATCATCTCTTTCGAGTTTCTATCTTTTCTAAGGATATAGAATTTCCAAACATCTCGTAAGGAAGAACGAAGCCCTCTTCTGACTTTTTAATTCGAAAGAGTTTTTAATTTTTTAACGACAGATCGAGATGAAAGTCAAACGAATACACATTTCACTTTCTTCTGTTACGATTCAAATGATATAATACCTTGGTTCACTTCATCCAACAGCATTTTATTTCTAACAATTGTTTTATTCTTTCTTAAGGCCGTATCACACGTACACGTTTCAAGCAATTTTTCGTTCAATTCGTGCAATGTTTACTCAGTTGCCATAGCAACCGCTTTAGAACAATTTTTTGCTAGCGAGCTCAAAAAGTTGTTCCAAATAAAATTGCTTGAAATTCCAGCCACAATGGGGTTCTTCGGCGCCCTACGTCATAAACAAGATGGCGGCTCCGGTTTCGTCTAACACTTCAGATATGCCGTATAATATTTTAATGGTGTATAATATTTTAAATAGAATGGTGCTCTATTTTTAGTTTACACCCATCAACAATTGCGCAAGCGAAATGAAAGAAATAATTTTGGATGTTCAATTTCCGAAGCAGAAAAATCGGCGAGTAATTTTTCAATGTGGAGATAGAGAGCGGTTGACGTCAGAGCGTGTCGTTTTGTTTACGGCAACCCTTCCCCCTCAGATTCGGACAAAAATTGAACGAAAAAATTGTATGAAAAATATACGTGTGATACGGCCTTTACGATCTCATTTTTTGAAATTATAGTACCAGAATGAAAGTCAGTTCTTCGATCTTTTAATTTCCACAGCTAAACTTGATTCTGTTTTGTAACCACTCACATAAATATAGCAAGATTGATTTTTTATTGGAGTTTCATGTGAATTTATTATTCTTTTCTTAGCTTTGATGCATGCTGCTGTCTTTGGAAATGTAACGGCAATTATACAGAGAATGTATGCACGTCGTTCCCAGTACCATACGAAACTTCGAGATCTGAAGGATTTTTTTAGACTTCATCAGATCTCAAAGGAACTAAAACAAAGGATGACGGATTACTTTCAGACAATATGGTCTCTTAATCATGGGATAGATCCAAATGAGGTCAGTATACTTATTTAAATAAATTGAGTTGCTGTATTATCCTGATAGTAAATGCATAATTACGTATTTTTTAAAGGAGATTAAAATGAATTTATTCATTTACACAACATGGATTTGAGTAAGTAGAACAAAATGATTTATTGATACTCCTTCTCTTATAAGTCGAAAATAACATAGGACAGGAATAAAAGCGCTTAAGGTATCCGACTACCCTAAAATTGTAAATTTTGACAAAATTTGACACATTTTTTCATGATTTTATTTTATATGCCATCTTATTAGCTTCATAAAAATACCAAACTTATTATTTTCCATTCACTAGAAGAAAAAAAAATATGTTTAAGTAAAAGCAGATGCCACTACTTTCAGCGTGGTGTCATACTTTAAAATGCGTTTTACTCGAAATGTTTTTTTTTTTTTTTTTTTTTTTTTTTGAATATACTCAGACCGGGACAGCGATGTCTCAAAAAGTTTTGAAAATAATTAACTGAATTCTTTTTGTGTATGTTCTGTATACTATAAGAAGAGTTTTAACATTCAGATTTATCAATCACAGTTTCATTTAAAAAATGTACGGTCCCCCATGTGAATAAAATCACTGTTTTTTTTAAGCAATTGCATATAATAACCAAGATGAAATGATCTAGCTTTTGTAAAAAATTAGAATATCTCTTATCTTGAAAGTCATTTAATAAATGAATAGCAAAGCAACACATCAAAATTGAAAAAAATGAAAATTTGTTCGTAAACTGTTTGTACAGAATGAGCCCCGTTTATGTAACTTTTTGTAAATTTTGATCAATTTTTTTCTCATTTTAGTAATAATAAATTCTTTTTCTCTTCTTAATTTTAGCATATTTTTCTTAAAGTGTACTAAATAAATCTAAAAACCATAAAAAAAAATCCTAATATTTCCACTTCTTTAAAAAAAAGTGGTCGCAAGTAGTCAGATACCTTAAAGACTGTCCCGAAAAGGGATTCTTTTTCTACATCTACTCGTTTACAGCACGGCTGCAGACTGGCAAGTTGGAGATAAAAGCTTGGTGGCAAAGATTTATAGATATTTTCTTTCATTTAAAACGATTATAATCACTTAAAATCTGTTAAATAATCAAGTACTTTTTGGGGCGTAAGAAATAATGATTTTACTTTCTTTCCTCTCGACCAATCCACTTTCACACATTTGTTTTTTAGGTCTGACATTACCACATTATAATATTCAACTTTTTTAAATTTTAAAAACCCCTAAGCTATCTTGTTTTATTTTTTTTAAACCCGCGCAAACTACGATTTATCCCATTTTGAATAAATCTGAATGAAAATGTTCTATGATAAGTAGTGTACACAAAAAATAATTCTTTATGTATTTCTTTCAAATGGTACAAAATTAATAACATAATTTCTACACGGTTTTTTTGTATATTGTGTACTATAAATTAATGTTAAAATAAAGTCTTTTCCTACTATTGAAGACTTTTTATCAATTGATTTTGTTCAAGTAGTCCATTTAATAAATTTTTAAACCAAGTAGTATACGGGAAAAAATCCAATTAAAGTGAACTAAAAATAAGATGGGCAGTTTTTCTCCCTTTTTTTTGTAGGCAATATTCTTTTCTATTAAAGAAAGATTCAAAAATATATACTTTATTTATATTAATAGAAAATTTTAAAAAGATTTCCTTAACTTGTTTTTTGAGAATCCATTATATTTAGTTTGTTCTTCCCTTAAGTTCTCAAACATTCAAATATACTCATAAAACTATTATAACATTTATTTTTGTTGTTACTTATGCCGCCTGATCGACAGTAACATCAGATCAATGCCCACGAAATTCAACGTGACAAGGGGCCTGTTGTACGCCGGTCGTTAGCCGTAGCTTTGAGCGCCATACAGGTGACAACACGATTTTGAGGGAAAACACCCGATGGGGACAGGGGCCTCCCCCTCTCTTCCCCTTTCACCAACCTCACGAGAGGACATGTGGTTTGACGGCTGTTTAGAGTACCCCCATGCCACGGAGACACTATACATTTACAAACATCCATGCCTTCTCCGGGATTCGAACACAGGCCACTGCAGTCAGCGTCACTAACCACTATAACGGATGGGTGGCCCCTTTACTTTTTTCTAATATTAACCAAAATTATTTGAACTCAGTTCAGAACTGTGAAAATGATTTTTATTATAATATGAATAAATATCTTAGAAAATTTATTTTTGAACCATATTTCGTTTAAGAAGCTTATATAATTTTTATCTTAGTAATTATATTTTATAGATTTTAAATACCATATTCACACAAAATAACGTATCTCACTAATTTTATCTAAATTCGAGTAAATTGCTAAAAATGACGAATTAAGATGGAGTTAAAAATGTAGTTTATATGCTTCACATAAAAATGTGCCATTAATATTTATATATAGCAAATAAATATGTTAAAATGTACAAAAATCGATCCGATAGTCGTCAGAATCAGGCAATAACTTTCCAATTTTTACATCAAGTTGCATTCCCTTGAAACCATCCCGTCATATTAAGAGTTTTTCCTTTTTCTATTTACCAACCTGCTTCTTACGCTATTTAATTTCTGGCATTTAATGTTCTCCTCCCATCCATTTTTATGCTCGAGGGCAAGTGTAAATGTCTCGTAAAATTTAATAAAAATTTGATTAGATTAGTATCGTCACCTTTACTTTACTTCTTTCATGTATTTAATTGTGTTCAGAGAATGTTTTGAAAAAATATAGCATTTACTCCTTTTTAAACGACAGAAATATTTCACTTAGTTCGCACATTAAATTAAAATCGCAGAGAGAGTGAAATAACATTCACCGTTTTAACAGATAGAAATTCTTTCTACCTTACCAAACATGCATTAGGAACTGAGCTTCAAGAAATCGATTTGCACCCCCACGTAACGATTGCAGATTTCTTTTTACTATTTCCCGGCATAAAAATTACTTACTTTTGCTGTTGCTTTTTCAATGATATCAACGCTTTTGATGATTTCCAAGCAGATAAAATAAGTGTGCCAGACGATTGGAAATCTTTATTTTCAACATTTTATTCAGAAGCTTCAATTTGTTTCATGTAATAATGGACTCGGGCAAAAGAAGGGGACATATTTTGCGTTGAATAAACAGAAGTGCGAAAAAGTAGATGCGCGAAATATATAAGGATACTTTCAACTTCACACAAGAATTTTTGCAAGTATTGGAATAAATTCTTTTTCTTTTTTTGAATTTTATAGTATTATTTACTTGTCTTGTAGACGCCTGGGTGGCGTAGTTGGTTTATCAGTGTTCTTCTACATGGAATGCTGTGGGTTCGATCCCGGCCCAAGTCGGTGGATTTTCATGATGCAGAAAATCAACAGTGGCCACATGGCCTGATTATGCGGCATGTAAAAAATCCCTTACGTGTCTGTTTCGCTTGGGTACTCTCGGAAAAATTAAATTCCTAGAACAAGTTCACATCGTCCGAGCTCAGGTGCCTCCCTTTGGGTAGGAAGCTGGGCGTCAAAACTACCTGAGGCAATTAGTATCGCCTATATGGTGCTGCACTAAAAAGTGATACTAGCTCCTGGGGAATGTACTAAGTCTGCAAAGGTAAAAATATAAATCCGCAGCCCCATTGGGGGAAAAAACTTGTCTTTCTTGATAAAATTTTAGCTTCAAAAAAATTCGTTAATCATAAAATAAATGACATTATTATTTAATAACTAAGCCCCATCATTTGCTAATTATTTATAATAGAGGATGCATAACTTTTTGCAATGAGCTCATTAAATGTGCTGAAAGTAAAGATACAAATATAAGAGCTGAGAGAATATAAAGTAGTGTTCAATTAGTTCCTCTCCAAAAAAAACTTTGTAATCAGTAAAAAGAATGATAGAAAGAAATTTAAAAATTTTGTTTCTTATTCATTGTATTTCAACGAATTAGTTAAATTATTTTGTGATTTATTTATATTTATGAAACACTTTTTCAAATAAACTGCGCTAATAATAGATTACAAATAGTAAAAGAGTCTGCATGAGATTCATTTCTAATAGTCTACTAATAGTCTTACATGAGAATCATTTCTCGGCTATATAAATACATAAATGCTATATATTTAATAATTCACTCAAATTTTCTGTTGGGAGATTTTAATTCATAATGTTCTTAAACCTTTTAAGACTTCAAGTAATAATTATTTTTTAGCTAACCCTCCTAACGGGAAATAGCAGTTTTATCTCCCAAAGACTGATACTTTTTTTAAAACAGGACGATGCCATCTTACATCACCTACATATTCGGACCAAACAGAAAAGCCTTTACCAAAAAACAGGATTTTTTAAAAGCTTTCGGTCGACCAAAACCATAGAGTTGAGGATATAAAAATCTAAGATCTCGGAAGTGAAAAAGAAGGATTTTTTAACGTCTTTTAAATCGTAAGTTATGTGTTTTCTGGGTGTGCGTTTTTTGTACATTTTATGCTTCTAATCTTCAATAAATGGGGGTTTTTTAAGCAACATGATGTGTCCTCTTCCATTGTTCCACGACTGCAAGAACTAGAAAAAATATTCCATCAATACAAAAATACACTAAATCTAAGAAAACAGTTACTTTAATATAAAGCACATTAAAAATCTGTAATAACTAGAAATCCTTCTAACTAAAACGAAAATAATGAATAAGAACTCAATAAGAAACTTTTTATCAAGAATTTTTACCTAAGATTACAAATATAAAATAATGTATAAAAAAGAGACTCAGTTCTCTTCCTTCGCTTTCCTGCAGATTCTCCGTGAGTTCCCTGATGAACTCAGGGGAGACGCTTCGATGCACCTCCATAAGGAGATCTTGTCTCTTCCTATCTTTGAAAACGCTCCTCAGGGCTGTCTCAAGCTACTGTCCCGACACGTGCGGAGTAATTTCTGCGCCCCTGGAGAGTACTTGGTGCATACAGGAGACGCCCTCACCAACATCCACTTTGTCTGCAACGGCTCAATGGAAGTTCTACAAAATGGAATGGTCGTGGCCATACTGGGTAAGAATTTTTTTTCCTGCTTCCTTAATTACATTGCAGAAATGAGAGCCTTAAGTTGCCGATTTTCTTGTCAGTTGTTTCAGTTGTAAAAATTTTAGAACAAAAAAAATCACAAAAATTATTAAAAAAGCTAAACTAACAATTTCAGCAAAAAAAAAAAAATGGAACATTACACAACTTTATTACGATAACGACTTCATTTATTGCACGTAGCAAAATTATTCCTCTTTGTAAATTTTGTCTTCAAAAAGATAATACTTCATAAGAAATTATTTCTGATCAATTGACGTAATTATTCAATTTACGTCTCTTAAGGCCATCTGCATCTACATACTTACATTAAGTAAGCGTTCATTATAACAGTTTGTTAATGGTTATATTTTAGGGTATCCGACTACGTTCGGAACCGTGATTTTAAAAAAGTGCATAAGTTGATAATTTTCATGATGTTTAGTGTCACTTAGATTAGAATACATGCATAAAATTGTTTTAAGGAAATTTGACAAAAAAATTATTTAAATACAATATTTCGGCAATCAATTTACTTAGAATAACCTTTTCTCAAAACGTTTTCCTTTTATAACAAATGCTTCTATTATAATAATATTTTGCCTGCATATAGCTCAGACCTCTGTACAGAGGCTCAACGATGGTTTTTGAAAAATTCACATTATTTTAAGAGTTGAAATAATTATCGGCGTTTTTTTCTTAAAATTTCTCCCCTCTATTGTCGTAAAACATGGATAAACCCACTTCTAAGTTCTATATTTCAAAAATTCTAGTTGAGCCTCTGTACGGAGATCTGAACTATATACAGACAAAATATTATTATAATAGAAGCATTTTTTGCAAAAAAGAGAATATTTTGAAAATGGGTCATTCTATGTACATTTTTTGTCAAAATATTGTACTTAAATAATTTTTTATTGTAATACTATTCTTAAAACAATTTTATATACATTTTCTAATCTAAGTGATATTAAATATCATAAATATTATCCATTTATACGCTTTTGAAAAATCCCGGTTCCGAACGTAGTCGGATACCTTAAATCGAAATAAATATTAATGATATTAAATTAACCTTTACTGTTGAATATGAGATTGGTAAGCTGATATTGTATTTATTTAAGATTAAGCAGAAAAATGATGCAAATATGCTTGCCACTTTTTTCATCCAATAAGTTCCAAGGAAAAAAACATCTTAAAGCCATTCATTTTTTATCTGTTGATTACTTTATTTGTAATTTCTGGCTATTCTATTGATATGCCATTAATGTCTTGTCAAGAAAAACAAAGAGACTCGTTTTGATAGATGTACTAAGAAAAGAATTGTGATTACGTAAAACGCCTGATTTGTACAAAAGAATCTGAAATCATCATATTTCTCCTTATTCTGAAATATGAACATATAGAAAGATTTCCTTTTATACTGAACTTGTAAAAAGGTATTTTATGGAATAGTTTTCGACTATGTTCTTGTGAAAAGGATTTTTTAAAATATCCTAGTTTTGGACTTTTCTTATATCACGAAAAACAGATTTAAGCTTTTCTTGAAAGATCAAATTCAAAACAATAACTCTATTTTATGTATTATCTAATAAAACATAATAACACTACTCTTAATTTAATTTTTATTTTGTGTAATAAAAGTGATCCAAATATGTATCTGTTTGACCTATTATGAAAATTCTACTTTTTTCTTAATTATATGAATATAATAAACGTTCCTTAAAGCCTATAATTGTTATTACTATAAGAATAGTTCGCATAATTTATCAATATCAATGCTTTGTCTTATGATTGTGGTGTAGACCAGAAAACTCAAAATATATCCTCCTCAAAAATTCGAAAATCAGTTTAACATTTATATTACAGTTAACTCACTAACATATGTTTTTATCTTGAGGAACTGCTTCTTGTCAAAATATAACTCTCTACCATGTAAGCTTCTAAATCTCTATACATATGGTTATCAAAATAATGGAAACACCTTAGATTTATGAAGACTCCCTTATTAGCAGTGTGCAGGACCACCTTTGGCACGTAATACATCTTGGATACACTCAGAAATCGATTCTCACAAGTGTTTAGAAGAACACTGTTCCATTCTTTATGGAAATATTGCGAAAGTTCTGAGAGAGATGCCGATGAAGAATATCCATTCCGTATTGAACGCTCTAAAATAGACCACAACGGTTTAATTATATTGAGATCGGGTGGCTGTGCGGGCCAAGGTGGATGTTTAACTTCATCCTCGTATTCAGCAAACCATGATTGGACAAGTCAGACTGTATGGGTAGGTGCATTATCCAAATGGAAAATTCCATCTCTTGTAGGAAACAAAGTTTGCATCATAGAATGACCTGGTCAGCTAAACTTTCTCAAAACTTCTTCCTAGTGATCTTACCTTTCAGATTACTATTGGACCAGCAGAAAACCACAACATGATTTCCCCTATCATGACAGATCCATGAGTGGCAGTTGGGAAGAGACAATCACGATCATACGCTTGTGAAAGTGTTCTCCAAATGTACACCTATCCTGTTGTAGGGAAAAGTGTGAAAGATGATTCGTTAAACCATATTACTTTCTTCTACTTATCAATCGACCAGGTTTTGTGAGTGTATCTCCACTGTAGATGACGCTTGGCATTAACATGACAAGTGGCTTTAGAATAGCTGATCTAATGTAAATGTTCTGCTTTTGAAGGTGCCTTCTGAGTATAATAATTGACACTGGAGAATCCAGATGCTAATTGAGCTCTAGGGTCGATCTTGCCGCAATTGTTTGCTTTCTAGGCATTACAATCCGCTTCAATACCCGTCGGTCTCTTTCACTAAACTTTTTTTTCCATCCACTACTTTGCGTTTCCAAGCTTGTCTTGCTGCGTTGTGTGTATGTTGTATGACTTTAGGCACCGTAGCTCTAGAAACGCCTAAGAGTTGGGATGTTTCAGTCACACTTGCTCTAGCTGGACGGGTTCCTACAATTTGACTCATTGAAAAGCTGAGACGTCCAATATCTTACGCTTCTGAAAAAAAAATCCAAAGACTTACAGAGTTTCAATAAAGCTACCAGAATATACATGTTTCTATTTATAAAAAGAACTAGAAGCTATTATAAATTTTAATTCTTACGAAGCGCATTTAAAAATGTCACTTTTATTCACAGTTGTTTCCATTATTTTTATAACCACTTATATATACATAATTTGTTGGAGAATAGTGACTCACTCAGTCACTCATCACGAGATCTCTGGAATTATAAAACAAAGAGACTTGAAATTTGACATGTATGTTTCTTTTGTTGAGTAGAGATCCATTAGGTACGGGTTATGCAAAATTCTACTTCAAAGGGGATTACAAAAAGGCGTTATAGACAAAAAAAAATCCCCTATTTAAATTATTAGACCTACTGACTTGAAATTTTGCAGGTATGTTTTTGTTGAATAGAGATCCGCTAAAAACGATTTCTAAGGAATCAATTCCTAAGGTCGGGAATGAAGGTTTCGGGGAATAATAGATTAGAAAAATTATATTTTTTGAATTATTACACCTAAAGATTTGAAATTTGGCATGCATATATCATTATTTAATCGATAAGAATGAGTGTTGTGATAATCGACTTATAAGATAGGTTGCGGGGGAATTAGGAGCAAAATTTTTAGTTTTTCAACTATTAGATCTACAGGCTTGAAATTTAGCTAGCATGTTTCTTTTGTTGAGTAGAGACCCACTAAGAACTAGTTTTACTGAAATGGACTCCTAAAAATGGATGGAGGGCGTAGTAGACAAAAGAATTTCCGTTTCTGATCTAGTAAGCCCACAAACTTGAAAATTGATGAGCCTAAATCTCTTTTGTTGATTAGATATCCGTTAAGAACGAGTTTTGTGGAAATTGACTCTCAAGGGGGGGGATGTAAAAAATATACTTCCGTTTTGGAAATTTGAGACCGGTCCTTTTTAAATAAAGATGTGAGGGCTTAAGAAACTTTTGTTTTACTTTCATCGAAATCTTAATGCTAGGATTAAGATATCAATAATTTATATAAAAACAATATATAGCCATATAAAATCTTGAAATACTCAGTAAAGTGAGTAGATAACAGCTAATGAAGTTATATGAGCACTCTAAAAGTTTATAAATGACTTTGAAAAGGCTTCCAAAAAATTAAAAAGGGAAGTATCAGCTCAAGTAGTCCACACCACCTCACACAACTCAAAAATATGGAGTCAATCATCAAAAATGTGCTGAGAGATTCTTGTTCGATGCTTAGCTGAAACAAATCAACTAGAATTAGAACGCAATTCATATTAGTATATCATTAATACCTGTTAAAAATTGCATTTCTCATAACTACGGTACTTTTTCAGTTATTGAAATCCGATAAAAGACAGGATTTCAAAACAAAACAGAAATACAAAATCCGTAAAACAGCATTCAAAATTTTTTAATTATTTACCAAAATGTAGCATTATTGTTATCATTTCAGGAAAAGGAGATTTGGTTGGTTGCGACATCAGTGTGAATGGTCCTGATCAAGTTCTGAAGTCATCAAGTGATGTCAAGGCTCTGACTTACTGTGATCTGAAGTGCATTCATATACCAGGTTTAATGGAAGTGCTCAAATTATATCCAGAATTCGCGCAAACATTTTGTAGTGATATCCTGCACGATCTCACTTTCAATCTGCGAGAAGGATACGAAATGGAGGTTTGCTCCTTCACTCTTTCTTAAATAGTTCATATTTTAAAAAAATTCCATTTTAATTTCAAATGTATAGCTTATTGTTAAAATTATAAATTTAAAATTGAGTTGTTTTTTTTAAA
>BMAV01022312.1:59979-100486 GCA_019973955.1 Trichonephila inaurata madagascariensis | reverse complement strand
ATTCTTTTATTTTCGATAAAACTTACGAACTGAGAATGTACTTCAACATTCTAAAATACGCATATTTATCTCCTTGAATATTTGTATATTGAACTATATAAAAAGTAAGACATGACATTGTTTATTACGTTTCACTTTGAAGCTCGAGAGCTAAGAAAGATATGATTTTTCGTGAATTCATTCCATTGTAATATGTTTAATAAAAAAATCATATTTACGATATTTTTAATTTTTTGTATTAACTTGAATTGCTAGTCACGTTTGAGCTTACTTGTGCTTTTTATTGAAAGTTTCAATAGATCAAATAAATTGCAACTTTCTGAAATGTAAAATCGACACTTATGAGCCTTAGAAATATTTCAGGGTTTTTTGAAAAATTTATTTAAAATTATATATATTCATCTAAGAGATAAAAATATTTAATCCTTTAAAGATATAAGTAATTATTTTACTAATTAAACTTTTCCGAAAAAAATAAATATTTTTATATCCTATACTATGAAATATTAGAAAAAACATTTTATAATTTGGAACAAAATAAAATTTATTTTACCTATTTGCTACTAAATAAAAAAAGAATGAAATTAAAATCAAATGTGGAAAATTCTTCAATGTTCTCTTTGATGAAATGCAAAAGAATTATAGAATGATGAATTCTAAGAAATTTATTTTAAATATTGACATTATTTGAGTGTATTTTGTACGTTGTAAATCCAGATTTACTGGAAAATATTCTTACAATTGAAAACTCGATTGTTATTCTGACAGAAATAAGTAATAAATTATATATATTGAAAGGATTAATTAAATTTTTCTCAGAAATAGTTTTTGTTGAAGCTTTTTAAAAAATATTCAAATATTGATTACTTTCTTTTTCAGGACAATGGTGGAACTTCTTTAACTTTACCGTCTATATCCGAAGATGATGAGAATAATGACAGTGACGGAACAGCTCCTGCATCCCCAATGTCACCCTGCTTGACAATCAACAGGAACAAATACAATGCAGGGTACTTTTCTAAGCAAATTTGACATTTTTACCTTTACTCTTTTACGCATACTAAAATGTAAATTTAAGATAAAAAAGGTTTTATAGATTTTTTAAGCTCAATATTCTGTACTTTATTCATTCAAATAGTTCAATATTGTAGTTGACCGTTGTTTAAAACTGAGAGTTTTTTAGCTGGCGGAATTCGTATAATGATTCCGCCGCTTAAGGTATCCGAACACGTTTAAAATGACAAAATTCGGTCAAGACAGATATTCTTGTTTTGTTTTTTTTTATTTTATTAAATAGAGCTATTTTTTGGCTTTACAAAACATTCTTTATATTGTTTCTACGCTACCTATAGAGGCCAAGTTACAATCAATTTATTAAAGTTAGAAAAACCGGAAGTGGGTCTTTGATCTACCAGAAGTAGACACTTAAATTGCTTAAAATCTGCCTGATAACTCAAAATATTACAAATGTATTTCTATAAAACTTTTTTAATCTGATATTTATGTTATTTTTTAGGGAATATGCTACAATATTTCTTATTCTATGAATGCTTTTTGAGTTATGGCTTGTTATTCACACAATGGTCTCATAAAAAATGTCCTATTTCTTATTATGCTTACTCGATCAGCTCTAAAATTTTCAAATTTAAATAAAACATTAAAATTTTAATACATTTCCTAGATAAATGCGTCTAACTTGTTTTAGTAGTACTCTTATTAAAATAAATTTATTTCTTTTTTCTCTAAATGCTTTGAAGTTTTTCAAAAATATTTCTAAAATTTCACTTATAATTGTGATTTTTCTAAAATTTATTTTAAATATTGTTAGTCAAATATTAGTATTTATTTGTATTGAGTCCTAAAAAAGTATTTGCAGAGTTTAAATATGCTATTTTGTTAACAAGTTCTCCGAACGTGTTCGGATACCTCTTAAAGTTTGAATTACTCAGTTCGCTTTAGAACTTCACGAGGACAACTGGCATCAGACCTCATAATTTCGAATAACTGTCAAAAACCGATTACGACGCATGATTAGAGCCTCACTCTTCAAATTTGCGTACACTGCTACTGAGGATTTCGAAATTAATTTCTAATAAATATATAAACACTAATCAATATTCCGAGGGAAACTCTTTGGTGGGTGCAAGATTCTAATATATCTGTAATATCATCTTAGAAGCTCGTGGACATTTCTTTTGGTCTACCATTATGCAACTGATTACATTTGAGGTAACTGCGCAATATAGGGAAAAAAAATAAACTAAACATTTAATTCAATTGACCTTGAATCCTTAAATGGCGTAGTAGGGAAGTTTAATTTCTGGAGTAATAGTTTATATGCAATCATCATCATCTAACCAAGAAGTTAACTGACAGAATTCCCCCCTGTCCTCTTACAATAAACAACAGATAAGTATACAAGTTGAGATATGTCAATAATTGTAGTAATCGTTTAAACTAATATTCACAAAATACTAAAAATGATATTTTTGCTACTAAAAAGACTAAATGTGAATAATGGTATTTAATGGTGTTATGGTTTAAAAGTAACACAAAATACATCCTTAAAAAACATTATTTGCTACATTTGAAGTAGATCAACATATATGCATAAATATATTAAATTAACAAAAAAAAACATTTTCAATAATTAAATGCATTGAAACATTTTAAACAAAATTCATCACATCGTTTTTTGGATAAAATAAGTAAAACAGTTACTCGGGAAAAGATTTTAATTTTTTTAAGTCACTAAAGGTCAAAATTTCTAAATGTACGATATATATATATATATATATACAAGAAACTTATGCATATATATGTGTCGAATATAAATGTAACATTAAACCGACAGGAAAGATTTGCCTATTTTTGAGATATGATAAGATAATGTGCTTACAACTCTTTTTTATTTTAATATTTACTAAAAAGTATAATGTTCATCCTTATTAAATGACCTCTTTCCACACTGATGGTAATTTGAGAATTATATTTGTATAAAGAGTATTTGGAGAGAAAAACTAAAGCAACTTTTGGTTGATACCTGCCTCATTTTGCAATTTTTTTCCCTTCAAAATGTTAGAGAGAAACAGATGGTGGTCAGATGGTCTGGGAGTACAGTAGATGCGACAGAATGTTTCCCAGTCTAGCTCTGTAATTATCTGGCGAGTCGCCAAAGTAGTATGTGGCAGAACGATGTCATGAAGCAGTATTGCTTGCTTCCTATTGACTGCAGTTAGTCTCTTTTTCTTGAGTTCAACTTCAGATCATCTGTTTTTCGACAAAACTTATGTGTTAGAAATGTTCTTTTTCACCACAAGCTTGAGTTTAAATTAGTCACGCTTGGAAGAGGTTAAAATAACGGTGGAAATTACATTGTTCGGTAAATTTTATAAATGTCTCAAAAATTCATTTTCTTTTATTTCAAAACAAGTAGAAATAATGTATTAAGAATTTATATAATAAAAGATATTTATTTTAAAAATTTTTTTAAAAAAAGATTTCCGTTACCCTTTTTGTTAAGTTCTTATATACATATATATAATTGTCAAAATTATGGATTAATATTCTAATAAAAAAATACTTTTGTGTATAAAGCAATTTTCTAAATTCACTTTCAGAATTATACGCGCCACACTGTAATTATTTTCTAATGTGCAGGTATGATGAAAAAAATGTATATATGCACTTTAAGACTGGGTAATATGTTAATGCATAAGTTTGAAATCGCATTGGCTATAAGGTTAAGTTGTGAGAGTTGGCATTAGCGTTTCAACGTATTCAACAATAGTTTTGCGACAGATGGTGCTATTGTTTTAGTAGGAATAAAGATACCATGGTGCAAGTACGTTTGACTTTCAAACAGTGAAAAATCCTTTTGAAAGAGTATTGAAAGCTCAAGAATATCAATGAAAAACGACGACAATGGAGGCAACAATATGGATCGGAACCACCAACACGCTTACGCATTGCTCACCTTCGCGATAAGTTTAAAACTGATGGAAAAATAATGGATATGCAAAAGGAATAATCAGGCCAGCCACACACGTCAACAAGCGAAGCGTCTTCTACAGCAATCTTAGATTCATTCACACGTCACCACAAAAATTGACATCACAACGAGAACGTGAACAGGAGTGAGTGTGGCTAGCGTAGATTGCATTTTGCACAAAGCAAAATGGAAAGTTTTGCACAGATCAAGATGGCGCTCTACCCCCACTACCATACAGATGTGACTGAATAAGTGAGTGAGTGAATAATAACAAGCACTGTTATAACATCGCACTGTTCAGCTATACGAGGGCTTTACCATTCAGATGTGAGTGCCTATCAGGATGACTTTGCATCGGATCATTGGATTGGACGAAAGGGTCCGGTTGAGTACCTTGCACGTTCACCTGATTTATTTATGGGGTTAGCTCCAGAACGTGTTGTACAGCAAGAAACCGCTCACACTAGAAGAACTGCGCTATGAAATTTAAATGGCTAGTCACGCAGTTCCTGTAGCTACTCTGAGAGATGTCACCAACAATGTACGGCATCTTGCTCAAAAATGTTTGGAGGAGGGTGTATTACAGCTTGAATACATACTGTAACACTTAGTATAATTTTTTTCATTTTTATTCACTGTAATACTTATGATAATATATACTTTTGTCTTCATCGAAGTGAGTATATATTTTTTGATCACCCCTATATATACCAAGTCCTTTAAAGGTTGACTAAATCCATAAATTAATTTTCATTTTCTCAGCATATTTGCACTAGAGTGTATATAAATATTCATTGGGAGATCGATTTTCTTATGACCTGTTTAAAATGTTTCGTAACCCCATGAATTATATAAGGAACACATTATTAACCTCTTGTTTGTTTAATCTTTGTGGACTAATCTTTGTTACATTCATTCTGTAACTAGTGATACAAAATGGGTACTGATCTCCTTATTCGCACATTTTCTTATTTTAAGTTGTTATTTTGTAAGTTGGGATTAGGTCTAAAATTCTATTATTTGCAACGAATTGAACGTTCTTTTAGTGTGAAAGCTTTGTCAGAATTTCAGGCACCTTGCCGTTTAATTTTAAATTAAAGAACGGGAATAGAATCGATTCATTTTTCAGAAAAAGAAAGTGATTTGACTGGACGAATATACAACGCTCAGTAGCCAAAAAAATTAGGAAAAAATCCCACTATTCCTCACAAATCAATCTCATTGGTCAATCTAGTCAGGCAATTCAAGAGCGAATGCAGGGGGCATTATCCTTCTGAAAATAGCCATGATCATCAGGAAACAGAACGTCCATGTTAAACGAGTGTACGTAATTAGTAACGATACATAGGTATGTATTGGTATTAATAGATGGTTCCAACAGAATTAAGGGACCAAGAGTATACCAGAGAATTCTCACCGGACTGTGAATTTATCTCCAACGTTCCGAATAATTGCTAGTGACATGGAAAATCTATACCTTCATATTGATTGTGCTTCCCATGGATCCTGTCGTCAGCGTTACAGAGAATAAATTTTGACCAAATGACATTCTTTTCTTCATTAAGTCTCCAATTACAGCATTTCTTAACCCCAAGAAAACATTATTTTTTGTTTTGTACCGAAATCAAGAAAAGTATTGTTGGTCTCTTGCTGTTAAAATAAATTCGATATCACAATTGTTTTTTAGATTGAATATGAATTCGATTTTGATTAACATCTCACTCTAATTACACACGAGGCCTACAAACGATAAAACTCGTGATTTTGTACCTCGGTCAAGTGTCAAGGACGACACCTAAGCTGGTACCTCTTCTCTAAACTTAACATCATGCCAGCGTGAGGACTTTGAACCTCTTGCATCAGCTCCTCTACAAGGTGGTCTTCGGTGGTACCGCACTCTAACTCATGACTAGGCAGCACCAGTTACGAATTCGAAACCATGACCACTTGGCTTAGCCATTTCGTAGAAAAAACTGTTACGTTTTGCGATGATTTTGAGTTGTATTGCCCTCTGTTGCATTGTTTTTCATCTGTTTCTGAACACAATGCGAGTTAATTGCCTAACACCTATTCCGTTCATAAATGGTTTTCACCCACTATCCTGCTTCTCGCTTGAAATTTTAAGGTTTATTTTTCATTCCTTGAAAACACTATATGTTGAACGAGAAAAGGCAAAGAAAACTTTTGGAAGTACTGTAATCGATTCTTCTGACGCCCTCAATCATACCACATTAAAAGATATTCACATCTTCTGTTTATTCCCATTACAGTACAGTTTCGAAAATCGACCCGATGTTCAAACAAATGGTGGCCGAGTTTGTGAAAATGCCGAGTTATCGAGAATGGGATAAAAAAAGAGTAAATACAGGGGTTTATTCAGAAAATATTGTTCTGCGCTTGTATGTATTGTTTTTTTGAGAAAGTACAACAACAAATAACTACCCAAATATCCTTAAATAAAAGAAAATTACATATTTTATGATGGCATACAATATTTACTACATGAAAATGAAAATTATTGTATTCTGTAAGTGTTCATTAATTTACCTGATCAGATACACCTCAGAAAAATATTTTATGAAAGCATAAAGCTGTCTATAATAAAAATTAAGCAGCCGACTATGCAAAAATTGGACGTAAGCAGACATAATGTCTTGCTCAGTATCGTTGTGGAACGGGTCTACACGTGGGGCTTTTGGACTTGCAAAGTTGTGCTCGAGTTACTCAGAGTGCCGAGTTATCGAATGTCAAGTGTTTGGGACTCTACTTTTCTATGAAAAGACGGTGTGTGCTTCTGATGAGGAAACTTTTATTCAGCGAATCCAAGAAATTACGTCAGTGTAAAGACGAGTAGATCTTTGAGTGAGGGGAGCTCCTGATTTTTTGATTAATGTGTGCATATATATTTAAAATATCTGTGTGCGTAGATGAAGGGACGATAATACGATTAGTAATTATGCTGAGTTTGAACATTATATTTGATTTAATTCACTTATAACTTTCCAAGTTAAGCAAAAAAAGTATGCATATTATACTACACATGCATCATTTAATATATTTAAATATTAATTATTTTCTTCTGTCTCAGCATGCATGTTTTCAAATAAGAATTTGTGTAACATCTCCTTTGAACATAAGTTGCAATAGTTTATAACTGAAATCTAGTTCTTTGCAATAAAATATTTTTAAAAGAAGGCCATTTAGCTATTAATTGTTAACTACTCAATAAAAAATGTTATGATTAAAACCATTAAAACCCATTTTTTTTCTATTTATTTCTAAAAAGTTATTAATAGGTAATTTCGTTAGATCATTAACGCATTATATGTGGCAAAACAAATCCTTTAAATTTTTATTCTCTAACGTTTTCCTCTACATCATCTTTCATATATTTGTATCTTGATTAAAATTTGAGGTTTCTTATAAGTCAGCGTTTCTCAAACTGTGGGGCGCGGCGTGATTACTTTACGAGGGGGACGCGTGTACATTGAAAAGTCGAAAAGAAATGATTATTTAAAAAAATTATTAATTTACTAAAATTAAGTAAACAAAATACATTCTGACATAAGAAAATACACATTTACATTGATTTCATACACTTATAAAATAATCAGTATTGCAAAATGTATTTTATAATTAACTTAATAATACTAAGTTAAGAACAAGTTTAATAAATACCAGTGACTCCATGGGCTTGTCATATATAAAATTAACACTTATATTGATAATTTGTGCGGTTTATATAATTTAATCCTTCAATTGATGATTAAAAGGTACCTAGTCTCTCCCCAATGCCACCATTTTCCAAGGTAGGCGCGCTAATGTGATGTATGGGGGAGAGAAAAGGAGCACATAAGCAAAATCCTTCAGAAACACTTTCAAGGTCCTTTTATTGCATTTCATAGCCTTCGGAGTAATTTTATGGATAACAATGCACAGAAAGGATCGTATTTCGGAAAGACGTACATATACGTCCGGGGCACTTAACGCTTTAGTTGAGCGAGACGTTTGTATAATACTTTGTTATTGTATTGAAGGGGGTCCGATGAAAGTTCTGATTGAATATTGGGTCGCCAACATTGAAAGTTTGAGAAGCACTGTTATATGTAATACATGTAATTTCCTGCGAGTGACGAATTTCGAACTGTATTAATCATGGATTCTAAATTCCCAATAACATAAGGAGAGCTGCATTATTGTATGAACATGTATAAATATAAACCAACATATAACATATTAAAATTTACATCTATATATATATATATTTTACTCATTATTTATTTAAATTTTTATGACGAATCTCTCTCTGTTGTTTGGAATATGTGATGATCCTCACATCATTCAAAACTTCAGATACTTTCCTGTGCTTCATCAACTGCAATTAATTTAATGATTTTGAAATTTTCAGCGAAGATAATTGGGAAAACAAAGTTCATCAATTCAGGAGGACTTTTCAAGGTCACCGTCCAACTGTCAGATTTGAAAAACTTCGTCCTGCTGCTACCCATCCTAATTTACGTAAGTGGCACGTTTACGGACTTTTATCTTTAGATGCTTTTATGAATGTGAACTTTTAAGCATTGCTTGCTAAATGCACTATTTTATAACTAATATTCAAAATCAAATTGAAGTATGTGTAACTTCCATTGAATGGTATATCTAAATGTTATTTTTTTTTCAATATGTACTCAATAGCTATTTATAGAACAGAATATTTGCATGTATTAGTAGATATTTTCCTATAAATGTAACTACAAAATTGAGATACTTTAGAAGAAAAGTATAGCAAAAACGTCTTGAAAAACAAAAGAATTTAAATTTTATAATGAAAGCATTTACTATATTCTCGATACTACTATTTTTCGTGAATTTGTTTTTGCTATTTAGCACTTCGACTTTAAGTACACATGACAATTTTCGTTTCCTTTTTAAAACCATTTTGAATGTTGAAGTATTGCAGTTATGTAACATATTTAATTTCTTAGGATATATTAATTAAATTTATTGTTTTCCAATAATTCTGTTTTAAATAATTTTAAAGATGAAAATATTTTTAATTTTAGCTTTATTTGAACAAAAAATTCCTCGTGTCGCTTAAAATGCTATTATTATTATTCAAATTCTTTACACAGAATGACATCTAACTGATTTAAAAGATTTTTTTAAATAAATTTTATTTAAAAAACATGAAATATTTTGAGGCTTTTAAAAACACATTTATAAAGAAAAATATGTAACTCAACTGTTTAGTAACAATTTATAATTAAATGAAACTTACGTAAAGAGAATATATCTAACAGAAATCAAACATCGATGAAACAAATTTTATCATCATGAAAGCAATATTCATGAAATGTTTCAGATAAATAAAACTTGGAAATTTTCTATCTAAAATATTTTTTGGAAAGTTTTATGAATCACTACTTTAGCAATTTGTTAACAGATTCATGTTACCGTTTAATTCTACTCACACCTAAAAAGAATTTAAGCATTTTAAGAAACTCATTTCACAAAACATGCGCGCACGCATCAAAAGCTAAAACATAAGTTCAATTTATCTCCCTGGCCGATATTTTAAGAGTTATTTAACCAAAAAAAATTATTTAGAAGTTGTAAATTTTCTCATAATTAGTAACCGTAGAACATGTTTTACAACTAAAGTAAAAGGCAAATAATTAGTTTAGCTAATTTAGAAGTATTATATTATTTTTAAATAACTATATATCTTAAGGTATCCGACTACGTTCTGAACCGTGATTTTAAAAAAGCGCATAAATGAATTGTATTCATGATATTTAGTGTCATTTAGATTAGAATATATGTATAAAATTGTTTTAAGGACATTTTAATGAAAACAATTATTAAAATACAATATTTTGGCAAAAAGAATAATCTTTTTGCAAAATGCTCTCCTTTTATAAAAAATGCTTCTAAAATAATAATATTTCGCTTATAAGACTTTTCCAGAGAGTCTGAACTAGAATTTTTGAAAAATTCACATTATTTTCAGAGTTACCACCAATTGAAATAATTATAGGCGTTTTTTTTCTTAAAATTGCTCCCCTCTGTTGTCGTAAAATATGGATAAACGAAATTCTAAGTTATATAATTCAAAAATTCTAGTTGAACCTCTGTACAGAGGTCTGAGCTACATACAGGCAAAATATTATTATAATAGAAGCATTTTTCGCAAAAGGAGAATATTTTGAAAATGGTTCATTCTATGTTCATTTTTCATCAAATTATTGTGCTTAAATAATTTTTTATTGTAATAATATTCTTAAAATAATTTTACATACTTTTTCTAATTTAAGTGACACTAAATATCATAAATATTATCCATTTATACGCTTTTTCAAAATCACGGTTCCGAATGTAGTCGGATACCTTAAGTGTTTTGAAACCAATTTTACGAATTCAAAATATCACTCTTGGTTTTTTTGCGTATTCAGATTTATTAACTACATAGTTAAAACATCAAATTCCATTTTTAGATCTTTATACTAACCATTTATTTTTATCTCAAATGTTTATTATTTTTTTTAAAAAAAATAGTATATATAACACAATATCTATGCTTATTCTTAAAAGAATAATCCTTTTCATTGGTATTTTTAAATAACTAAATCTTATCTTTATAGCTTTTTTTGAATTTATCAAAATATTTTACAAAGCAATTTTTTAATGTAAATTTTTGCAATACCTCTCAAAATTCAGCTAAATTTGTCATAGTTTTTTGCATTGTTTTTTCTCAGATATACATACTATGAATGTCATCAATATGTGCAAGTTGCTGTTAGTGAATTTCTAATAAAGTACACACTAATTATTATGCTATTAAGGATATCAACTTTCTTGTTCTCTTTTAAGCCACAGTAATCTGTTTCAAGTAATTTTTCTTACGCATTACTTACGTAATTAAAAATGTTTGCCTGAAGTAGTATCAGGATGGTTTATTTATAAAAAAAAACATTTTCTTAAACATTCCAATATTTTTTAATATTTTGTGATATTTGTGTTACATGTCTTTATGCACGAAAAATACAAATTTGCTTATAATATTTTTTTTATTTTAAGTGTGAAAACAAATCAAATTACTACATTGATACGGTACAAATTTGATGAAAAAATTCAAATCCTAATGCTTGTTATTAATTTTATCGGTATCTTAAGAATTATTTATTGCACTTGCAACATTTCATGAAATGTTGCAAGTGTGTCTTGGTTGAACGTTTGCTCTGGATTGATAATTGATCATACTATCCTCTTCGGTTTTTCCACTCGATATCTTCATTAAAATAACACAAATATATTAAATTTTTTCTTCAAATTTAGTAACAATAATATGTTTTTGAACTTTAGAGATATTATACATAACTTTATAACATCAAATTTTGAGTTTTCTTAACAAGAATATAAATTTTTTTTTTAATTAAACCATAAAATTTTAAACTGTTATTAAGATCTTTTCTATCCTTGGTGTTTATTATCCAACCTTAGTGTTATCAAATTTCTGAGTTTTATTTATTACTAAGATGTATTAATTTTTTGCGTAATTTATTTTTCTATTTATTTTTGCACGAAAATATGACACTTCTTTTTGCATAAGACTTCTTGTTCTTTCCAATTTTTTGAAAATTCGTCTCTTCTTTTTGTCTATATTTTTTGCAATCGAATTTATGAAATATCATTTTCAAAAATCAGATAATGAAATATTATTTCAAAACAAATACCACTTACAAATAAGAGTTTATTAGTGTATTTCGATTATTTTTAATAAGCTATGATTATATTTATATATGTGCATGCTGATTAAAGTCATTATGCGTAAATAAAATATGCTAAATAAATTTAGTTTTCTTAATTTATTTATAAAAAAATCCTACTTTTTTATACAGAGTTATGTGCTTATATAAATACAATTTTCTGTTTACATTTTAGACTGGTATTTATATGACTTTTAAAATTCCCTTTTGTATTTACTCTAGATCTATTAACGCCCGTTGAAATAAACAAAATGCTTTTCCATATTTGCTATATATTCATAACACATTTCAAACTACTTATAACTAATATAAAACTAGCTTTAGCTTTTGTATTAAAATTATATAATTATCATTATATAGTTTAAAATTACATAAATATTTCCATTGCATAGCTGTTTTTTAATTCTAAGCATATTGTTCAATGAAAATGATAACATATTTTAGGTTAGAAAATTACCTAAATTAATTCATATTTTACATTAAAAAAATGTAGAAAACATAAGTTTTAATTACAATCAAGTAAAACCTTATATTTATATTCATTACCAACATCTTCATTGGAGGAATAAATGAGTATTAATATCTGCAGGCTCTAATTCACCGAATTATTTGAAAAATTATTCAAATAATTAGTTTTTCAATTAAAAAAAATTTAATATTTTTTCTCTCTGTCTCTTTAATAGCATTTCATTTGCAATCAAGAAATACCTATTTTATTGTTTGAAATATTTGACTTACAAATACATGAAGTAATATTAAACTGTTTTCATGCTCTTATGATTTAAATTCTGAAATTTATTTTAAATAATTAAAAATTATTCACCAACTCTATTTCAATAGAATTCCAATGGCATTGTAGTATTAGTTAAATTATATTTTAAATACTGTCATGTGGCATGAAAATTTATTTTAAAAATAGTAAAATCCTTATTAATTAAACATATTTTTAGATGTTTCATTTCTAGTAATGTAGGCTAGAAACTGCAAATATTTCCGTTTTATTGATGTTACAATTTTCTGGATATATTAGTTTTTTTAACCTAAAATAGTTAGTAATTCATTTTGTAATTAATTTTCCTTAAAATAGTTAGTCCTTTTTGTACTTAATATTTTCCTTACAATAGTTAGTAATTCATTTTAATTCTAATTTTATTAGTTTTTATAGTTTAATAAATCTACTTTAGATTTTTCATAACCTTTGTAATAAACAATTTAATAATGTTTTTCCGCTTTCACAAACATTTCCAATGCGATTTTCAATCTCATTTTTCCCTCATTTCCTCACTAGACGTTATTATAGCATTTCGCTGCATGGCTATCTGCGTTCTAGATATTTTAATGAAACATGCAGTTTCTTTCTTATCACTCACAAAAAAATTCCGCATTCCTTTTATCATTCATATCTCCTACCTTAAAAAAAAAGAAAATATATCAAGATATCTATCAAATACCTGAACTAATATTACAGAAGGCAGCCCGCCCCAATGGTGGATGGCTAGATTTCGGCACATGGATGAATTTAACACCCAAGGTGAGTTTTAAAAAAATGAGTAAATCAATTGCAATGTATAACGCTTAACTTTGTGAATAATTCACGCTTGCATCAGATGTCGAAAAACGAGCACTAAACCACAATACGTTGATGTTAAAACCATATTAAATTACATCACAAATGATAATCTAAATATTAAAATAATTTTAGCAGTGACAATATCTTTAGAGCTAAAATTTGTTTTTTACTAAGCGTAATATGTCTTACATTATAAGAAGAAAAAAAAGTGCACCTATTTTGATTGAAGACGCTTTCGTAATTTTACTGGCATCAAAAGATAATGTAAACTAAGTAAAATTTTGTAATTTTTACATTAAGTGTTTTCATTTTATTTATAATAATTCCTTAAAAGTTATCAGAATAACTTTTCATCATACATAACACACATAAAGTAAACCTAATTTTTAAAGCAAGCAATATTTTCAACTTTCAAAACACCATTCTTCATGCACAGTGCACAAACTATTGAATAAAATTCTGCAACAAAAGTGCAAGTTTTAAAAATATTTTAAGCCATTATTGACAAACAAAATGCATATAATTAATTTTTCAACATTTTCTTAACCATTAATAATGAAAGAAAATAAACGAGTTTTAAAATCTTAGATTTATCAGGATGTTCCTCACAAAGGTAGTCCATATGAATAATTAATATATAATTTTCAAATTTATCTATAAATTCAAAACTTTGCCTTATAGAGCTACTCGTATAGCCCCAGATAGGAATGTTTTTGCACCGATTTTCTTAACATTATTACAGCGAAATCAATGTGAATATAATCTCTCTCTCATTAAGTATTTTTTTCTCATGTGGTGAATTCCATCTTTAATTATTCTTTATGCACAATAGATCTAATAATGGAACATTTTTTTTTATTATGTATTTACCATATTTCTATCAGCCACATTATTAATAATATTTTCAGAGAAATTTATGGCCTAATGGCCCCAATTAACTTATTTCTGAACGCTTAATGTGTAATAACGCAAAATGTGAAAATATGTTAATTTTGGAATTCTATAAGTATTTTATTCATTGTTAGATATATGTTGAATTTTACATTCTATAGCCTACATAATAACTTAAAATAATTGCATCATCTCTAAGTATCTGAATAATTTACAGAAATAAAAATTAAAAATGAAAATAAATTTTAAATATGTATTTAAGTTATGACAACTTCTAATTAAGTTTTATTATGCATTATTTTGAAATATGCGCTTATTTTTTAATTACAAGTTAGTATTTATGATTAATTTGTTTTATAATAATAAGTTTATGTGTCCTTTGTTAATGTACACCAATAAAGATTACGAATTCATGTACTTTAAGCGAATGAAATGGTTTTTATTTCCGTTTTAAATTTAAGTGTTAAATGGTTACTAATATATTTATAATAAATAAAAAAAATAGTACTGGTGTCTCTTATATATTGAATGAACCATTTACATATTTCTTATTTACTTATTCCAAAATATTTTGATTTCAACTATTATGATACAGAGGCAAAAATCAGGAGACACTTTAAAAATAAATGGTTTCAACAAGATTTTTACAGAAACTCTTAACAAAATGTTTTGTAACTTTAAAATGTAAGAAACTTGCTTGAATACTAACTGTCCAGCGCAATTTCGGTAATTTAATCATTTAAGGTTCCCCCAGCAATATGTAAAAGAAAAATACATATTTTTTTATCACCTGTATCATATAATAATATGGAAATGATTAATAAATTTCAAAAATATACAATTATTAATTTTCTGTCAATACACAATTATATAAAAAAGTAGCTTCTATATTCATAAAAATATAAGCATTTTTTTAAAAAAATTCCAATTTTCTTGGATGCTTTTTTGCTTATAATGTGTAGAATTTACAATATCAATCTTCAAAATATCTCTTAATATGTTAACAATATACAGGGAAAATATAACAGTATTAGCCCAAATATAGCACGTTATTTTTTTTACTAATCCTATTAACAAATTTACCTTGTACTAAATTCGATGTCTAGGTAATGGAATGTTCCCTTTTTAATTTACTTCTTATTTCTCTAATATTACATATTTTGTTTATCGTTGCTTAATTTTATTATCATGAATGTAATTTGTGTTATTGCTTATTATCAAACAAATGCTTATCTCAATGGTTTTAGTTTTTTTAATTCTTTTATGACACATGAATGAAAAGTATTACATTCGGCTAATTTTGTTTTTCTAAATATCGTTATGAAAACCTTCGGTGTCGCGTTACATTCAGGCTAGTATGGTATATTGAAATTTGAAATGAAATTATTTAATAATAAGTTATACAAGAGCATTTAAAGAAAGCAATTTTTCCTACGTATACTTAAAAGATATTTTTTTTTAAATAATTCTGTGGTTAATGGTATAAAACAGTTCATGCAAAAAATGCAAAACATCGTCGCTATAGTAAAGCATGTTTTTGTTAAGGTATCTGACTACGTTCGGAACCGTAATTTTGCAAAAGCGCATAAATGAATAATTTTCATGATATTTAGTGTCACTTATATTAAAATACATGTATATAATTGTTTTAAGGACATTTTGACAAAAAAAATTATTTAAATACAATATTTTGGCCAAAAATCAACTTAGAATAATCTTTCTTCAAAATGTTCTCCTTTCGTGAAAAATGCTTCGATTATAATAATATTTTGCCTGTATATAGCTCAGACCTCTCTACAGAGGCTAAATTATAATTTTTGAAATATGTAACTTAGAAGTGGGTTTATCCATATTTTACGATAACAGAGGGGAGCAATTTTAAGAAAAAAACGCCAATAATTATTTCAATGGGTGGTAACTCTGAAAATGTGAATTTTTCAAAAATTCTAGTTGAGACTCTGTAGAGAGGTCTGAGCTATATACAGGCAAAATATTATTATAACAGAAGCATTTTTCACAAAAGGAGAACATTTTGAAAAACGATTATTCTAAGTTAATTTTTTGCCAAAATATTGTATTTAAATAATTTTTTGTCAAAATGTTCTTAAAACAATTTATGCAGGTATTCTAATCTGATTGACACCAAATATCATGAAAATTATCTATTTATTCGCTTTTTTAAAATCATGGTTCCGAAAGTAGTCGGATACCTTAAACTCTGAAAATAACTGGATTGAAAATATTTTTTCCCGCAAAATATTTTTAATCATAAATCACAAGATGGTTGATTGGAACTGTATAAAATTAATAGAGGTATTCAGCTGGCAACTAAGTGACTACAAATTTTAAATAAAAAGGAAAATTCAAACGTTTTACATGAAAATATAATTTTATTAAAGGGGTATTGTCCATTTGTTTCGATCACCTTTTGCCATTTTTCAGGCACTGTTATAATTCTTAAAATTTTAGAATTTGTCAGCAAAAAACTGAATTAAAGTAGTTGGTTAGTTATAATTTTGGCGCAAGAGTCAATTTCTGTCATGCTTTGCCAAACTTTTGTTTAAAATATTTAAATATGTTTAAAATTATAAAGGGCTTCTTAAAAACAAAGTAAATAATGAATAATAAGAATAAAGTTAAATAAATGAAATAAAGTCTTAAATATAAAATTCCAGTTCTTTTTTTATAAAGCGCATAAGTTCACAACCAATAATACACCTTTAAAATGAGATTTTTATCATAGTTTCATTAAAGTTTTTATTATTTTTTATTACTATAGAATAGAAATCTGAAAGCGTAAAGTAACTATTTGGTGGTTGGGATGACATACTCCTACCTAGTTACAATAATTTTTGTCGAGTGATCACATATTTTGTTGGAAAAACCCACACCCTTACGATTTTCTATTTATATCTCCTTTTCTTGAACTACATCGTTGTTTGGCGAGTTTTTCAACCTAAGCGTTTGAATCACTTGTTTGGTTTCTTGGTAAAAGTTCTAACGGCAAAATTTCTTTATAATTACACGAAACTGAATACAAAATCTTTTTCTGGTAAATCCTGGAGCAGATCTTTGGTTCATTTTGCTTCACTCATGTTCTTAGTTTATAACAACGTCAATCGCGAGCAAATTACTCTTTTCTTCAATAATAAATCGTTTCAGGAATTTTACAATTGCTTTACTTCATAAGCGAATCACATATACTAATGCGTTGCATTCAATGAACCTCCTTAGGTTGATGAAGGACCCGTAAATCGTATTTTTCATCATAGCCAAGCTGTTTTTTAAATGCATGTATGCAAAATACTGTGCTACGATTATCTGAATCGATAATGACAAAATATAGCTCTCATGAAGTTAACCCTTTATCTACCGCATTATGATTTACTGCAATTTTTTTCGTGCAATATGTTTTTTAATCACTACATTGAAAATTAAGGGATATACATAAATAAAATACTCAGTTTTGGGAAATTTAATCCGTGAGATTGGTACTATAAAGTACCGTCAGTCCCCACAAAGGTCTAAAATATTCTCATAATACGAAAAGGCCGAATGACTTTTTAACGCAATTTTAACTCTTAAAAATGCTGAATAACCAGAAACCACTTATATTTTACCACTCAAAACATTTTTTTTAAATATTATTAAATTTTTAAAATTTATTTACACTTTTTACACATAAAAACACAGCTTTTACACATAAACTTGATTTGATAATATTCAGTTTTTCTTTTCATTAATAAACAAAAATTCATTACACGTTGTGCATTTTGAGTGGGGTTTCGAATTAATGTTTTTTAAAGCACTACATCCTGGGGGGAGTAAATGCTGTATTTTCTTATTATGAAGTATTGCACTTTGAGTCTTGTTCAGTCTCTTGATCGTCATATTAAGAATCTAAGAAAAATTCCAGCAGATTATTTGCTGGAACTTCTTCCTCTAAGAAAATCATCTGTTAGTACATCACTGATTTCAGATGGTAAGTTCTCTATTAAATACAAATCTTCTTGAAGACGCAGTTTCTTTTTTCCTGTCATTCTAAGAAAAGGCGAAAATAATAATAATAATAATAATGGCCCATTGAAAACCTCCTATTGTTAAATCTCAGTTACAAATAAGAAAATTAAAATGTTGCCAATTTTTGAATAAATTATAGATATTTAATTTAATTGTGAAGGAAAAAAACAAGCACAGATTCTAAGTTCAAAATGTTTTTTTAAAACGTTAAAATAAAAAAGCAAAATAAATTAGTTTAAGCAAAAAGAAATGCTAAAAAAGACATAACTCTATAGTACTATAGTGAGACGCTAAAACGTAACAAGAAACAACAATAAGCTACTCATACGGGGGGAACTAAGCTCTTGCTCTAACATTCAGTGTGCTGTTAGTATTTATGAGTACCACAAAGTTATTCAACTGTTAAATTAATTATATACACTGTTGACTTAAAATAAACGTTTTCTAAGTTCTTATCATACAAAAAATAAGACACTTACCTTTTGGCATTAACTATTTTTTGAACAAAATTGACAATCTTTGCAATCCGATCAAAATGTCAGCTGAAAACACAACTTCTGCTATAAAACTATTCGCCTTCTCCACAAAAATACTCTCCATAGAACCCTTGCTGCCATATATCTCGGAGAGTGGATTTAAAAGAATGTTCCTGCCAAGTATCGTCAGAGTATTCGTAAAAATGGTTATTCTATGTAATTTTAAAGTAAGTGGTACTGATAAGTACCGTGGTAGATAAAGGGATAACTATCTCTCATCAAGTTTAACTAGATCTTTTTACATTTTCAGTGGAAAAAAATCTCCAGAACGAAATTTGGAAAACCAATTTTAACACTACCTTTAATTCAATCTTCGTTTTTATATACGGCACATAATTTCTAGCATGCTTACGATGTTTTTTTGCTTTTCAGGATATAATACAAGAAAATATATCTAAATGCACCTTTAATTCCATTCTTAAATTGAAATAAAAAGAGGAACTAAAAAAACCAATCGATACAATTTTGTTTTTAATTAAAGGTGAATGTCCAAACAACATAAAGGTAATATAGGTTAGAGGCTTTAAACACACACACATTGACAAAACAAAATAATGTGCTATAAAACCACTTATGCACAAAATTCTTTAAAATGCCAACACTATATTAAGTTCCTTCTTTTTGAAAATATTTTCAGAAAGTGGCGAGTCCTTTCCAGTTTTTTATAATACAGAATGATCAAAAATACGCTTTTCTTTTTTACCTTGTTAGTAGGTTCCTAAATGCGCAAATATATATAGTGCAGTACATTTATTTATGTTTCACAGTAAAGGTATGGTTTTCATTCATTACATCAAACTGTACTTTATTAATAACTTTAAAAGCATATAATTTATATTTTTTGCACTATACATACTTACGCATTCAGTCAACCTTCGATAAGGGGAGAAAATCAAGAAATTTTTAATCAAAAAAAATATATATATCTGCAGAAAGTGACTAATCATTTCCAGCTTTTCTAAAAAAATAAATATGATTACTCCTTTTCTGAAAATATTTGCAAAGAAACGCAAACTATAATGTACTTAATACAGGAATGGCAGTCCCATGATTGCCAATTTTATCGATAGATTGTTTAAGGGGTCCAGCACGTCTATAGGTGCCCATGTTAAGTTGCGTAAGTTTACGCACCTTTTTCTCAAAAACTACTTAATTTTCATAGATAACATTTTTACAGTTATTTATATGTACTATCAATAACACTTTAACGCGAAGAGTTTTGTCTTCTTATCAAAAATCAAATTGATTATGAATTTTTTTAAAATTGTCCAATTTTTTCCCCTAAAATATAGTTTAAAAAAGTCATACCTAAAAACGTTAGCTAGATATATCTAATTCATTCCATTAAAATATGTAAACATGTTAAAAGTTGCTCACTGAAAATTTAAGGATTATATGATAAGTAACTTTTAAAAAAAAGGTGCATGAAGTGAAAAATACTACATTTTGAGAAAACAGGCTTTAATGTAAAAATTTGTTATTTTTTGATCTTTTATTTTTAGTACTTTCCAGAAACATCATTTTTGCTCTCTGCTCATACAAAAGACTTCTAATTTTCTTTTTTTCATTATTTTCAACAATTTTGCTTTTTTTAGTATCTCAAGAGGCTTTCGTTGGGCTACACGAATCCTACATGTATCTAGTTTTTTAAAGCATGACACACAGTTATAACAGTTCAATATCACAATGTTTTAAGATCATTAATTTTTCTACATGACTCTTATTGAATTGTGCAATAGCCATATTTTCCTCTAATTTTAGAGTTTTTATTTCCGCAAATGTAGATCTTGGAATCAATGACCTTATGGTGTTATTAACTGACTCGTTTGGGTTCTGATTCTTTCCATGTAAACATTTTCTGAGTAACATAAGATCACCTAGATCTCTAAAAATTGGCTTCATTTAATTCATTATGGTATTTGGCATGTGAGTATGTGTTTATGATCATAGTGCCTTTCGTTACATTCAGCTTCTATCTTTTGAAATTTGCACCAGGCATTTATATCCGCCGGACGCAGTCCATATTAAGGGCCCTAGGTTGAAGACAGATGATGAAAATAAACAGCCCGAACAGCAGTTTTCATGCTGTGTAGATCTCTCTCTCTCTCTCATTGATATTACTTCTAATAGCTACACTATATCTACAATTTTTTTAATATTAAAATGTCGGTGAGTCAGTTACGACCACTTAGGCTTTTTCCATCACTTAACTTTTTTTCTCTGTTTCGCTTTTAAGATCCAAAAGACGTGCACCCATACACTTTTGGATTAGCCCAATACAATCTAATTTTTCCTCTTAAATTTTTCCTCTAATCTTTTCCTCTTCGTGCTCAACAGAAACTTATACAAGGGGAGTGAGTGAGTGAGTGATTGAGTGAATGTAGGGTTTTTTGGCGCAATATACAAGGGGAAACACAGGTGCTCCTAGCAGAGCTCATTTGATGCGCGTCAAGGAGTAGCTGCATTTAAAAAATAAAAATAAAAATATTTATAATTATAGTATTTCCTCATATCATGTATCACATTTTACACAGAAACGTGTGAACCTTTAGAAAATATAAAAATAGAAAATAGATAATTTTTCGAAAACTCATGTGCTGGACCCCCTTAAGCCCATTCTTTGGTTTTTATACTGTGTTTAGAACTACTAAATTGTACTAATTTTATGTTGTTTGGATTTCCACTTTTTTTTTTAATTGGTAAGTTAGTAAGAAAATTGTATCGATTAGTTTTAATTTCTTAAAATCCCAATTTAGAATTAGAACAAAACATGAATTCAAAAATGTCTTATTGTATCATATCCAAAAAGGCAGCTCCGCAGTGCAAGCGTACAAGAAGTTATGTGCGATACATATTAACGAAGTCTTGAAAAAACCGCAATGTCCAAATTGGCTAGCCAAATTTCGTTAATTTAGTCACCGTCAACAATCTACTGAAATGCTAATCACATACTAGGCTTTGGAATTCAAGACACTACTTTTCACAGAGTTAATATTCATCTTTTACTTGTATTTTTTATCAGAACCTTTCTCCATTTTAGCTAAGCAAAATCCAATGCTAAAAGAATATCGTTTAAACTTTAATTTAATTTTAATTTTCTTCGATTAACTACTTTCAAGATAACTTCAATTCATTTGAAAAGCAGTTTCATTCAAAGCTATTATCATTTAATGCATTCTACTTAAAATTTTCAGCGACATTTGTCATCTTTTTCCCTTGCTTCTTAAATAGAAGAGGTAATGAGATTTTAATTTGGAAAATTATACTTTAAGAATAAGGATTTCATTTCTCTTCTTTTCCTTTTTTGTAACTGAATTATTTAATTTTATCTATATATACCTATCATTTCAAAATAATTTGAACGTTTCATTAGGTATTCGAGGGAAAATTATTCCTTTAAGACTTAAAATCATTGTAAGTATCTCAAATTAAAAAAATTTAAAAAAAGGAAAAAAGGTAATTTAAAAGCAAAGGAACAAATGTCATCCTATTTTTAGAGCATCAATGATATATATTCTAAAGAACGTAAAATCTTTTATAATACTTAAACTTCACAGCCATCAGGCGAAAATTTCAGATTCAAATTAGTTGATTATAATTTTTTTCTCACCCCTGCGATATGTAATTATTTTCTAAAAAGATAAAAAATGGGAAATCACTCACTTTTTATTTTTTTCAAAACTGTGCTATAAAAACTGCACATTAAAAATTAAGGTCAAAACTTAAAAAAGCGTAAAAGTATCAAAAAACATTGACAAAAATTCTTTGAAAAATTCATTTTTAATATAATGTAATGTTATAATATAATGTAACAATATAGTATTATATTATAATAAATATCTCGCATAATGCCATATATTGTTACTCTGTTTGGCACTAATTCATACTATAAATTAAAATGCCACCCATCCGGAGCAGTGGTTAGTGACGCTGACTATTGTGCCGTAGGGCCTGGGTTCGAATCCCAGATAAGGCATGGATGTTTGTAGATCTAAAGTTCCTTTGTGGCATGAAGGGTACTCTAAATAGCCATCGAGCCGCAAAACCTCTCTCGTGAAGTTGATGGAAGGGGAGGAGAGATGGTATGTTCCCTAATCACCTCCAGGAGAGGGGTGAAAACGGGGGTGATATTGGTGAAATTGGGATGAAAACGAGCCAAATCGTACTGTCACCTGCATGGTGCTGAAAATTAAGGCTAACTACAGGCGTGCATCTAGCTCTTAGCCGTGATGAATTTCATGACTCGATCTGTCAGCGTCAGATAGGTGGTTTTAGTAACAACAACAAATTAAAATCAACAAGTCCATTTTCATTTGGGAAATTTGGCCCATTTATTTTTATTTGCTAATCTTAACGAAATATGCTTTGCTATTTCTATATTATTTATAGATATTTATTGCAAAACTAAGAATCTCTGCTTCTTTCAAAATTTCTCAAGTCGGATTCTGAAATAATTCAATATCAGAAAAACTCGTTTATATGCAAAATATATATGTATATGTTAAGTATATACAACAAATCTTACGTATATACTTAATATCTACTCATATTAACCCGCGGTCACTCGCGCCTGTTTTTGCCACCGTCGTTACTCACGGGGTGTAGAGAACATTCCAAATTTTTAACTCGTGTATTTAAATATGAAAAAGTTTTTAAGTCTCAATTATGATATATATTTATGAAGTGCAAGATGTTTTTTGTATTATACAAATAAAATTATTAAATTTGTTGCATACAAATGAGACTAACATTAATTTAAACTAAACCTACAAAATTTTCACATTTTAAAGTACACAATTTTATATTTTTCATAAACCACAAATAAAACGAATATACCAGTAATAAATATACTTTATAATTAATGATAAGGATAGTAAAAAGTAGAATAATAATATTTTAATCACTTTTCAAACATTTAGAGCAGACTGTATTTGTATGCTTTAAGCACATATTTTTCGTACATTGAGGACAAAAACAAGTAATGTTTACATCTTTTATCCGTGGACAAACAGTGCAATGCTCCTTTTTTTGGTGGATTAATGCTCTTTTTAATATCTTCTGTGTCAGTAAAGCTTCTTTTGAGTGTTTTTTAAGGTTTGGGTGTTCCGATCTCATATCCCACAGTGGCTGCCCAAAATCCATTTTTATCTCCTACAATAGTCTTGAACGTATCCCTTTTTTTCAGGAAGAACCGAATGATAGACAATATATATATAGAAGCATCAATTCCTGCAGTATTAATGAGATAATAAAATATTCGCAATGGCCCCAACGGTTACATATTCGCAATACCTCATACAAACTGCACATTTCATCAGTGATATCAACTCCGCCTATATTATAAAAATTTACAATTTCAAGTTTCATCTCTTCAAAAAAGTTTGGTTCTGAAATTACACACAGTCTCGTCGAATTCACTTATTTCATCTTGACAATCTGTTAATACAGTATCTAACAGACGACTAAGTCGCTGTTTCTCCCTTTATCATGGAGTTTTTGTAATAATTTCTGGAAAATGTTTTGAAAAAATTTTTTAAAAAATGTATTGCACAATTATTTTATAGAATTATATTATCTTTATGCTACAATTATTAAAAATTTAAATAAAATATGCATGCATATTAATATATTTGAAAAAAAAATGTAAATGGAAAAAGTAAAACGTACTCTACTTTAGATGCTTCGAGTACGAAAATATAACTCAATCACTCGCGGGGTGTTCTCAGCACCCCAGATAAACTTTTGAAGGTCGTTACATTCCAATCGTACTAGAAAGATTTATTGCATCAGGCCTGAAGGTTTAATGACCTAAAATGTGCAGCTACAGAAAAAATTGTGGTTCTGCACATTCTTTTTAGAATTCTAGGAGGCTTTTCTTGTTGCTGGGGTGTTCTGTACACCCCACGCGAGTGATCGCGGGTTAATGCTATATGTTTTACACATATTTACATGAATATTAAATATCTACATATGTATATTTGTAAGAAAAATTCATACCGTACGTATCCATGAAAAGGCCAAGAATTGTTTGAACTTGAAAAAAAGTTAAATTAAGGGAGTCTGCTTATATGCGAGTCCACTAATTTTGGAAAAAAAGAAAAATAACATCGTTTAGAGAAATTGGTACTTAAATATTTTCCATTAGCCATGCATAAGTGATTAATATTTTAACATTTTGGGTATTTTAAATGAAACTTTTATTTTAAACGAAAGAAAAAAATCCTATATATCCTTCAAACTCCACGTCAGAACCCATATTTCCAAATAAATTTGTAAATTTTACATTCCCTCAGTAGGAAATCTGAATGCATTTGATGATTATGCGGTGAATTTTTCCTGCAGGACATGATATATAGGCCCACGACTTATTTCTCATTTTTAAAAATGCCGAATAGACATACTATTAGAATTTTCAAAAATCGCGATCGTCTGCAATTTGAAATTAGCCGTGTGCAAATTTCTCTTCCAGCTCTTTTTAAAAAAATGATGCTGAAAATAAGATTAACAGAGATAATAAACAACATAACAAATGAATGGAAAAAAAGTTTTAGGTTCAGATAGAGTTACTAATTTTACCCATTAGAAACACTTTCGTCCTTTATACAATATGTTTGAAAATTACAAGTTTTTTTTTTTCCAATACGGTTCGAATTTTGGATGAATTTCTGAACAATAAACGGACTCTCGGGTTGTACACGAATCCGCTTAAGTGAATACGGTACATGTATTTATTAACATAGGTAACAATTACGTAGTATACTTACGAAGTTATTAATATCTTACAAGAAATGTTTGCTAAGCTGTAATATATGCAATCTAAAAATTTTAGAATAATGCATGTTTCAAATACTCAAATTTTTAACCGCATAGAACAGTAAGTAAATCTTAATAAATAAGAGTAATAAAATTGAAATTGCTCTCTCACAAACTGTTGCTTTTCATATAATAAAAAAATTTTATAACTCATTGAGACTAGAACAGTATTGTAACAAGGTGTAATGTTTTTTGTACAACTCTTGCATAATAAATGCATAATTTTTTTTAAATTTTAGTTTGAATTTTGACAGAATGGCCTAGCATGGATTAATAACCTTACAATAAATTTTAGAAAGAAATGAAAGGATAATGTAAAAACTTGATATCAGATTTACAGCATTATCTATTTGACGTACTTTTTTCGTACTCATGTTACGAATACAGTAAGTTAAAAAAAAAGTTCGATACAATTAGAACAAATATTCTGAAGTGAAAATCCTAGTAAAAATGTTTGTAATTTTCAACTATCTTTTTGGATTCTTTTTTTATGTAACAAAATAATGAAAGTATTGATATACTAAAAGATACTTATTGAATAAAATTGATTTTTAAATGCAAATCTCTTGCATGTCAACGCAATAAAAATAATAAAAAGTTTCATGTAAAATTTCTAAACACTTTATTGCATCCTTCTTCCTAAGCCCATGTAATATGTTCCTGAGAAGAATGATGCGATCATGTATTATATACCAAACATATATAATTTTAAAGGTACATTCCCTTCGTATTTCCGCAGCAGTAGATACTTTGCAATTCTACTACCTTTTTTGTAAGTGTAATATATACAGAGTATCCAAGCTAAGAGTATCCAAAAGTAATGGCTTATTATTACGGAACTACCCATCAGAATGTAATAAACTGTTCATCCGTGGATTGAAAAACTCTCCGAGACTTTTTGAGTCTAGTCCAATCGGCCGCACGTACGCGCATTATTCGGCAATTGCAGACGATAAACTATTTACACTGACTTCATTAGTAAAGATGCGGACGGACAGTAAAAGATGCAGTGCGTACTTTGGTTAACGGAATTTAAATCAGTCACGCATGTACAATGACTTGTTCGAACAGAATGGAATTCCAACCCTCCGACATCAAAATCTATCCACCAGTGGGACAGAACTTTAAAAGAGACCGGAACTTTGGTAGCTCAAATTGTCAAGTATCCTTATGTTCTCGAGATAGAAGACACTGTTGATCATGTGTATGATTCATTTTGTAGGAGTCCTGATAAATCTATTAAACAAGCCATTAACAACATTCCATTCTGTTCGAACACGTCGCTGCACACGTGTGAGTGATTTAAATTCCGTTAACCAAAGTACGCACTGCATCTATTACTGTCACGTCCACATCTTTACTAATGAAGCCAGTGTAAGAAGTTTATCATCTGCGATTGCCAAATAATGCGAGCACGTGCGGCCGATCGGACTAGACCCAAAAAATCTCGTAGAGTTTTCCAATCCACGGATGAACAGTTTATTACATTCTGATGGGTAGTTCCGTAAAAAGTCATTTCTGGATACTTTAAGCCCAGGCACCCTGTATAATTTTAAACCTCACGCAGCGCATCCCGCGATTTCCACGGGCAACGTATATGTAGCAAAATTTGCGCAACCCGCGTTTTCCACGGATATGCATTGTTTTGACTATTTAGCTGTGCAACCCGTGCTGCTCAGATTTATGTTTTCATTTACGTTTTTATGTTTCTCTCTCTCTCTATTTTGATGATCTAATTCTATATATTAAAATAAAAAATCTTTTACAAAAGCTTTCGTAAATTTTAACTCAAAAATGTAGATTTAATAATGTAGAGTTGAAATACGTAAGAAAACCATATGCAATTTTTGAACCTACTTTGATAAAAATAACTGCATAGTGAGAGGGTTAAAGATACATTCACATCATATTTCTGACAATAGATAATTTGCAGTGGATTCTACAAGCTTTTTTGTAAGTGTAATATATATTTATGAAAAGTATGTGATTCTCTATGTAAAGATTGTGAAACGCATAGTAATACTATATAACCGTAGTTTATAATAGTATTATGTAAAAAGTTCATTTAAATTAATCATGTTCTTCTATTTAGGGAGATCATGGGATATCTTCGACATTCGGGACGAAATCGAGATTACGAAGAACTCTGTAGAAAGACTCGACTCTCAGATGACATCCTTGACCCAAGACGTAGCCATCCTCAGTCAAGAAGTCAGAACAACTCTCGCACTTTTGCAGCAAAAATACGAATGCACAGTGACGTTGCCCCAAACTTCCCAATCCTGTGAGTCTCTCCCCATTAGGAAGCACTCAACTAATCCCCTATTACCCCGAAGAGCCTCTTCCCAACCCTTGAGACTTCCCAGTGGAGACCAGACGACCAACCAAGAGGAACAACAACAACCATCCCCGTCCATCACCGATTCAGAAACCCAAACTGACTTCTACTTACTGGATGATATCCTGTACAAACGATCTGAGAGATGTCCACCTCTACAAAGAAATTCAGGGTGCTGTGCTTGTTCTCCCGGTGAGGAGAAGGTCACGTTTCTAGTGGGACATTCTACGAGTCCTACTGGTGCATCCGGTGACGACGGAAACTATAAACTAGACTTTGCCACGGGCACTCGATCAAAAGAAACAATTCCTCGTGAATCCACAAAAATGACAACGTTCTGGAGCTCAGCCACATCTGATGCATCTGTGCCTTCATCACGATTTAGAAATTCGATGAACGGTAGTCGCGAAAGTAATGCGCGAAATGACGTTCCAGAAGAAATCGTGGTAGATATCGATGGCTCTACGTCTCTCCGACGTAAGCTGTCGACTGAGTTATAGCTCGAATTGATTCATCGCAGAATTTATTCATTAACACGCAGATCATCCCAGAGCATCTTGTGCAATAAAAATTTACACTTTAGCGATCGGAATTGCAAGCTATTTATCTCTATTTGTAAAAGGTTTTACTAAATAAAAAAAATGCAAAGTAAGGAAATAGCTTAAATCAGAAAATAACTTCATAAAGCTTACTAAAAAAGCTTATATTCATTTACTAATATCTTTTTTGTTTAAAAAATTTTATGTCTTCTTTCTTACAAAAAAAATCATGTAATAATATTTCACATTTCTAAAATATTATTGAATATAGCCATTCAATATCAAAAGCCAACATTGTAAATAACTGAACCGTTGTATAAACATTTTCATTTATATCTTTTTAAACATTTTCTAAGCTATAAAGCTTTCCTGTCAAGTACTTCAAGATTCTATGATCAAGTGATTCTAGATCCAAAATATCAGTTTAATTTCTTTTTCCTTCAGTTCTACAGATTTCTACAATTTTTGAAAATTGTTTTTATTAAGAAAGCTAACATGATTCAAAATCAGTTTCAAAAATATGCTAGATTATGGAGTGCATTTGATGCGACAAAGATTTCATTTCATTCAATAAAACCACACATTTGATGAAATTTACTTTTTCAGATAATTTTTTTTATTACGTTTGTTGAAATCTTAATTAAATCCACCAGACATATCAAAGGGAACAACTCGCATGTTAGGAATTCATCTGCATCATTTTTCAAAAAGTATTAATCTGTCAGAACATTCATTGCTTGCTTTGAAGAAATGAATATCAGATGCAAGCTCTAAATACGGAAAAGCTTCCGAGAGAATTTCAGGCAACTGCTCAAGAGTATTAGGGGTAATCTGTGTGTTAATCAAAAATCTCTTTCTACATTTCTTCCATATCCGTATACATGCATATATCTTCTTGACACAATATCTTTAACTCTTACTTATAACATGTCATTTTATCACATTCCAACTAGATACAAGACCGAAACAAGTTCCTTAACTCAACAATAATCACAAAGTTTATATACATATAAACGCTAAGTCAATGACAAATAAAATGTGATAATAAATAAAAAAAACAACAGAAGAAAACATTACATAAAAATGAGCACAGTGGGATTACAATTTATGTGACAAAATTACGAAAATGTTTATTTAAATTTCTTCAAACATCTATTAAAATATCTTGAAATGGTTTAAACATTTCAGAAAAGAAAACAATTCAATAAGAATTACTTTTTTTTTATTAAAACAACATTATTCAGTTGTGATGTATTTTTTATAATTAAAGAAAATAAAGTGTAAATAGATATTACAAATGAAACACGAACAAAAGTTTGTACCACACGCGCGTAATGTTTAATCTCCACATACTAACCCATTAATTTATACAGCGCATGCTCATTTCGTCCTTACAGTTCCGAAACTTGGCCATCACTGAAGATTGTTCTGTTCGCTAGAGGGCGCGAAAGTCTCTTTACTGTTAATATGGAAGAGTCTAAATCACGGGGGGTTACATACTTAAATTGTAATAGCTTTAATTTTAAATTGTTTCTGAAATATGTATTCATGTCTTTTAAATCTTTACAATAAAAAGAATGTTCAATAAATTAGATAATTTTTAAACTGAAAAGTATATTACACATTCTTCGCTTCTGAAAATAGTTTTTATGTAATTATAAAGCGTGATTTCTCTTATTAAGCTTTAAAAAATAGTTAAACTTGTAAAATATGCAAAGTTTTTTTTATTTTTTTTAATATTGTGCAATTTTCAATCTTAGATTTTTAACTGATTTGCAGACGTTGAACTATTTTAGTTCTCAATTCATCGTACATTACATCAGTTTATAGCAATATTAATTATTTCACTATTGCTGTCAAAACTTAACACAGAAGTATATTAATGTAGATTTGTCAAAACTTTGCCCAAATTCCAAATATTTTATCATCGCAAAAATTTTATCGAACTTTTTTTTGCATTGTGCTTTATTCACAATTTCCTGAAAAGGATTGCTTTGATTTTTTGATGCTTTTAAAAAAAGTAATATGAAAGTTTATCGAGAAAATGGAAATGAAACGTAACATAGCTTAAACTAAAACTTCTGATCATCAATTGAACTGCAAAATCTATATTTGTGAATACCAAGTAAATTTGTAAATAATACACAGTAATAAATATCTAAGAAAAAGAAACACCAATGTAAAGAGAAATTTTTCTTGGTATATTTTATGCAAAAAAGTAATATAAATAGAAATGTAATAAATTAAAATAATATTGAAAGTATTTTTGTAAATATGATTAGCGCGTACAATATGTTTAAATATATAAATGACATTTAAAAGCGGAGGATGTAAATAAATATACAAAAACTAATTCTTAACAGAAATTTACAGAAATGAAGTAAAGAAAACATGTCGAACATTTCCAAACTTGTTAAATGTGAAAAGAATCTATGCAGGTTAAATACCACACAAAACGCAAAAAATTAAATATCTTCTAAATTATAACAAAAACGAAAAGCTTGAAATCTTAGGGATGTGCTTTTAAAATAATTATTTTTATAGACATGACAAATAATTTGGCACTGTATTATATTTTGTCAATATTACTATGAATGTAAAAAGAAATATTCAGATCATTTAAATGGACTCAAACTGTGCCCTTGTGTTTCTAAATATATTGTGTAAATCTGAGACAGTCTGGTATTTTTGATGCTGTTGAAGAACATTATTTTATGTATATGTATAACTAAATAATCTCTCAACTGAATGAGGGGTTATAAGAAAGTAATGTGATAAGTTTATTCATAATAATTAAAAATGCAGACAAGACATGCAGACAAATAAGAAATACCTGATGTAATTATGCTTCTTAAGATTTCTTGTAAAATAATATATTTTACAACAACTTCAAAGAATTTCTATTCTATAAATTTAGATTCTATTTATAGAAAATTAATGTAATTCCAATAGTTTAAGAAAAAACTATTGCATTTGCTTGACACTAAATATCATTTTTTTTTAATTTACATAATCGCTATATTTCTATTCATATAAATATTTTCATAATTATAATTACTATTTATAATTAAAAATTTATGTCTGACGAACCATGTGAATAATTGTACAGATAACCGAGTTTATATTTCCAGTTTATTTGTAAGCAAAATTGAATCTCATTCTTAAGAAATTTCATTTTGAATAATCTTAAGAGAAATTAAATACATATAGTATTAAAAAATATAATTTGATAGAAAATTTCACAAAATTAGCTGTAAAATTCACAAAATACTAAAAATGGGCTAAATTATAATTTTCAAGTGTTTGTCTACCTCTTCCTTTTTTTCCAAAAATACTTTAAGGCATAAAATATAAACAAATTTGCTATCTTTTCACAAAATGTTGCAAAATATTGATCTTATAATTCTTAACTAAATAGAAAATTGTGTTTTAAAAACACAAAAAAAACTACACAAAAATTACAAATTTTTAAAAAGTAATAAATTGGTTTTTTGCTTACATTATAAAGATATTGCACTTTACGTTGTGATACGCATATTAAAATATAAAAAAAGTTTAAATCTTACGAGCACACCACAAATTTCGGTGTATTATAGCTACCTTCTTTATCAATTTAACAATCAGAATCATGATGCTCAAATAAATATACAATACATATAATCTACCTACAACTTTTCACTTGTCAATCATATTTGCTTTAATAGTTATTTCTTAATAAACTCATAAAATTTAAGAAGAGTATGATAGCAAGCCTTATTCATGCATTTAAAATGTTGAAAAAATTTTATTTTTCAAATAGAACAATTTCAAAAATCTAATTACAGTTGAGATGCCTAATTTATTTTAATTGTTGAAAAATATTTAAAATTTTTCTCTTTTTAAAAATATTTATCTATAATATTAATATGAAGAGTATTTCACTTCACTTGCATTAAAAAAAAGGCTTAAAAAGGCGCCAGGACATACACTTGTTTTTTGTTTGTTTGTACATAATTACAATTCAAAATACTTATTTAACTTTTATTATAAATTAAGAATTTTTTTGACTGATTTTTCTATTTAAAATATAACTATTTTCTCTAATCTGAAATTTTCATAAGTCTCGGTAATATACGTAAAATCAATGTGTCAAAAAAATTCTACTTAAATAATCAATGCAATACTGCTAATTATGATGAACTGAAAAATTTAGTTGGGATAAAAATGCATACAAGGATCAAAAATTTATACTATTCCTTTTATAAAAAATATTTATGTAATTAGTGAAAAAAATCACTTGTGAACATATCTTAGTTTCTATATACTTCTATTTAAAGGACGAAATTTAAGTTGCCAAAAAAATCAATAAGCTTTAAAGGGGGGATTACATAATATTGGCAGAATATTTTATATAAATTTGTTATTTATTTACTATTAAATACGATTAATTTATTTTTTATGCAAGTAATAAACTGATCCTATCCTCTTGTTCCCTTTTGCACAGGCTTTATTCACATTTACTTCTTTGATGTATCTATGTGTCTTCATCGTCTGAAATTCGTTGTATGATGTCGTCATACTTTTTCAAGAATGTTACATGTTATGCATTCCTTGTTTTTGTTTTTTTATAAAATGTTTATATGTTTTGAGAATTTGCACTAATTGTTGTCGATATTTATGTTTAAAACTATGCTTTGTAAATATGTGTAGAAATATACCTTTGATAAAGTACTTTGCTCCTGAAGAGTCTGCTTATTTTATTTTGATATTATATAAATCACAAGAAATTATTTAAAACATTGATTTTTTTAGTTATCCTGTCTGATAGAGACTTTCAAGAATGTAATGTAATAAAAAAAATTGTTAAATCAGGGGAAACTAGTGTTGATACACAGAAGCAGTTTTTAAACTATAATTACTTGAAATTTCTGAAGGCCTTGGTGCATACCACGGTAAGAAAGTTACGACTATTTAAAATTTATACATTTAAAACCATATAAATGGCAATACGTTTGTCTTTACAATACAATTGTACTTTAATTATTTTTACTTTTCTCAGCTAATAGAGAAGAAAGTGAAAATAGTTTAGATAGTTTATCTCACAAACATACAAAAAAAAAGTGTTGTGCATATATATATGCTATATTTGCTGAAATTTTTCTTAAAAATAGTAATATATAATAAATATATGAGATATTAGATGTTGCACCAAACATATCTAAATAGTTTTTCTTCTATATACTTTCCTTAAAGTTTAGTTAAATTTTAAATTATATAAAAGTTCATTAGTTGAGGTTTTATCAAATAGCAGACTTGTTTACGTTTATTGGGAAAAAATTATTTACAACATTAAATGATTTTTATCCTAATTAAAAAATCTAATCACTTAATAAAGTTTTCATCAAGTGAACAACCAGTTAAAAGGAAAATAAAAGATAACAAATGCATTTATTTTTAGAGGCAAATAAAAACAGACGTTTCTTGCATAAATAATATGTTTATGTCATGTAGCATTTAATTTTAAATAATCTTCGTATGTGTAGTTAAAACAAATCTCTCAAGTTTATTTTGTATTTAGCTAAGCTGCTTATTTTGAGTTTAAGCTGATTCAGAATTAAATATCAAGTCAATGATAAATCCCTTTGTGTTTAGAGTCAAAAGTCAATTCTTGATATTGTCCATCAGTTTAATACAAATTTTCTCCTCAGATTGAGAAGTTAAAATACTTAGAAGAAAGTAGATAAAAACGAATATTTAAAACAATTTTCTCTTCTGCGGAAACAAACATTAAACTAACAGTCATCTAACCACATACGCATACATGAATTTTCTCTTTTGGATAATTGCAACAAAAAAAAAAGAGTGCACGAAAAAAAAAGTCTGAAAAGATCGTATATGTTGAGATTTTCTCCTCTCAAAATTCATAAATCTACATTTTTTGGAACCGAATCCATAAAAGATTTTTAAATTCAAAGAACAAATTTTATTGTATTAGTTTGTAACATGAAAATGAGACTTTGAAACTTTAATAGAACGCTTTCATATAAAAAAAAATCTCTTCATAATTTCTTATTTTAAAAAGATAAACTTGTTCTTTCTATCTGAACTAAAAATCATACATTTATGACTTTAAAAAAAATAATTCAGTGATTACATTGCTACAAATATTTTTACAAAAAAAAAATTAATATAATAAAAAGTTTTTTTCACTGTATTAAATTGTGTTGATAAAACCATTAACTTATTATTAAAGAATGCATTAATATCCATGTTTACATAAAAATGTCTGCAATACAATATGCTGTACATATATTTTTTTTCAGATAAGCCATTTTATAAGGAAAGTATTAAATATAAAATCGATATTTTTAGAGTAACGCAAAAAGTATAACGAATAAAATATTTCACCCAAAAAATGGCAAATAAATTTACAATACTTAAATAAATTTTTATTGATTTTTTTCAAAAGCATACAACTAAAATAAGGAAACAATTTGACTATGGCATTTAAAACAAATACGTATGTAAAAATAAATGCAGTTATATCGTAGATTTTAATTTATAAATTTTGATATTAAATATATATTTATCCATAGAGATGGACAGCAATCTCCACCTTTTCTTACTATAAACAATATTCGAGTTTAAATTACAATTAAATCCAGAATGGGTTTTATAAGTTTACACACATCAAGTGAGAACTTGAAGTTTAAAAACTGTGGCAATCTTATTTCAAAAAAAAAATGATATACTTAATTTAATAAGTAGGCATACACAAACAGATCCGACATGCATACAATTTACAATACTACAAAAATTGTTTTCATTTCATGCCATTTAGAGGTGAGAAAATATGTTGCAATTGAAAGAATAAAGAGATTGATTATTCAAAATAAAATTACAGATTTTTCTATGATTTGGGATCAATATAAAATTTTCCCTTCTTTACTATCGTAAATTATATTGTTCCTAAACACACTCAAATCATATTTCGAAGTAATTAATGAATAAAATCATAAGAGAGTTAATATTAAAAAAATTCAACTTATAATAAATTTAAAAGGAAAATATCTTTCTCAAATTAACTTGTTAAAACACTAAAAAGATAAATCTTGATTTATATATATATATCATATTTTATATAACTTAACAATATCAAGTTGCTAATTTATTTATTTCATCAATTTAGTTTTTCCATATGTGATTGAACTCTAATCACAGATTCCAAAAATTTTACTCATTTATCTCTATATTAATGAAGTTATTTACGGACAACAATATCAAATAATTTTTTTTAATAATTTTTTTTCCAATTTTAAAAAAAATACATCGCAAATTTGCATTCTACAAACTTTTAATCCATATTTTTATCGATATTGTGAAAAAAATCTCATCTCTTATCACTAAAATTTTCAATTAGTTTATGAAAAAATTCTCCTAAAATGGTATTTAGAATTTCACATTAAAATTTATCAAAAGTATTGAGTGTATTAATACACCATATGATTCCACAGAACCATCTGTATAATGTAATGGGGTTTTCCTTATGCCCTAGTAATATGATAGAATTAAAGCTTTTGTGGCCGCTTTCTTCCATCTTCTTTTGAAATTAAATCAGTTTCAGTAGACGAAAAATCCGAATGTTCGCTATCAGCAGATTTCCTGTTTTTGAAACTATTTAAAGAAACATTAGACCAAATTTCAGCTACAGATATTTCAGATTCGGTTGATTCAAGTGTTTCGCATAACGTCCTCTCATTATGGAAATCAGGAGTACCAAATTCCATAGGGACGCTCCTAAGAATGCCTTTTGGACTTCCGGAACTGAAGTAAGAGATATTTTGTCTCCTTCGACAACTAAAAGTTTTCGGTCTATCTGGAGTGAAATTTGCGTCATCCTTAGCAATCTCGTTATCAGAAAAAAGGCAAACTTTTTCAGCATTTTTAGGAGAAAAATGATGTATTTCATTACTGCCTTTCAATGGAGTACTAACTTCCCTGTTTTCATTGATTTCGTGTACTTTTTCAGGCGTATTCTCTGCAGTAAAAAATTTCGATGCAGAAGGTGACTTTACTGCAACATTCGTTGAGTTTCGAGCTTGCATATCAGTTTGCTTGTTTAAAAAAGTTACCTTCCATTTTACAGCTGCAAAATAAATTACTTATCAGTTATTGTTGCTCGAGTAATATAATGCTTAAACATTAAGATATGTAAAACAACCATTGTAAGCAATTAAAAAGTGACTTAATTATGAGATAGACTGCATTTCTGAAAAATTATTTTGCGCAGAACCACCAAAAGAGTGTATAGCATAAGCTAGGTGTATCTGAAATGATGGTCCACGCTGAATGAAGAGGATATAGGTCACCAAATTAAAAACCTCTTTACAATGTTGGTTGGAAAGAAATCCCCTAGCAGCTAGAGAGTTTTTTGTATACTCAAGCTAGTACTCAAATTTATACCATTAAAGAAATTCACTCGAAACTTCCAAGAAATTAATTTGTATCCCATCCCACAAACACAAAATTAAAAAAGCGCTAAATTAACAAAGTCCCACTAAAATCAAGTCTCAACAGAGAGTAAAATTCCTAGAAAGGAGGTTTTGTCAACTTCGTGCTATACACAAGTGGGTTGCTTAAAATTTTTTCTGAAACAAATTATATGCCAAGCATTTATTTCAGATTTTTAAAGTAAGATTTAAGTGTTTATTAAAATGAAGCAATTGAAAAGAAATGGAATCCTAGATGACATAAAAATCCAATCTTTAATTAAACAAAAAACCGAACGAGTTCCGGTAGGGGTGTCCTCCCACCAGGTCAAACATGTTTAAAGCTGACGAAGGTTACAAGATTATGATGAAATACCGGACATTCCAAATATGGCAGTTACACTGGTGTAATAAATCAAGAGAATATGCTGACTTGATCGATTATCTCTAGAACTACTGGATTGATTTTAAGGAACTTTGATATGCACATACATTGATACAATACAAAACAAATAACCATTCAACAATTGCACTACACACGCATGATCGTGCGTAACACTCGTTGGAATTAGAAGATATGAAACAGTGGTTGCAAAGTAAACAAAAGAAGTGGATTAATAGGGGATATGGCCCTTCTTACGGCTAAACAGGCTTTGCAGCGCGATGTCACACTTGAAATAAGACAGTTTATCACTTCTTGTGGCAATTAGTCCCACTCGTTTGTCAACGCTGTTTTCAACTCCTGGATGATTCTTGGAGAGAGGTTGCATGTTGCAACTGCCCTCCCCAGAGTATCCCAGACATGCTCTATAGCGTTTTCTAGAGACCTGACTGGCTAATCCATATGGCGAATACCCTCACTTTCTAGAAATTCTAATGGACTCACGTTAACGCCCATTAAAATGAACTCGGGGCTACATGCACCCTTGAAAAGGCAGACATAGGGCTCCAAAACCTCATCCCTATACTTCACACCAGTCACAGAGCTCTTTTCAAAGACATTGAGAGGTGTACGTCTATCTAACATAACTGCCCAGACCATTAAACCTCCTCCGCTATAATTGTCTATTTCGTGGACATTGGTGGGTAGGTAGCAGGTCCCTGGTTCTCTCCAGGAACGTATGGCAAGAATCAGTGTTTAGGCTGAAACGGGACTCATCGGTGAACAGAACAATCCCCAATTAATCCATACTCTAATCTCTATGCTGTCTGCACCGTGCTAAACGGACTCTCCTGTTCGTAGACGTGAATGGGACGCAAACAATAGGTCTTCCGGCAAACAACCCTCTCTTATTAAGTCTTTTTGAAACAGTTACCCTTGCACCGAAGCACATCCATATTCAAAGTAGTTGCGTTAGTTGACAATACACTTCTGCCAAAGTTCGTTTAACATGCGAAAACACAGCTGGAAACCATTTTTCGCAACCTCCCATAAGACTTCCTGTGATGCTACTTTCACTTCATCTGATAACACAAAAAGGACGTCCTTGTAAAAGTTTTTTCACTGATGAGAACTGGCAAATGTCACACATGGCTAAGTCTGGTGAATAGAGGGGATGTGGAAGCATGATAGTTCGAGTTTTGGCGAGGAACTCTTTTACCAATCGGGATCGTGCGTTTGTCATGCAGAAGATACCAGTCATCCCTCTGCTAGAACTGAGGCCGTTTACGACGAATGGATCCCCTCAAACGACGTCTTCGAGAAGTGTGTAGCCTCAGCAATTTGTTCAAGTGTTTAGTGAGGATCCTTGCGAGCACATTCAGACACCAATAGAACATTTTCCACGTTTCGTGAAGTCGAAGGTCGTCCAACACGTTCTTTCTACGTATTCGATGAATTCTCGGCTCTCTTTAAAATGCCGATGCCATTCAAAAAACCTTGGATCTCACCATGGCAGATTCGCTGTACACCTTACTTAGCAGTTTCAAAGTCTCCATTTGTAAATTAATTACCTAAGAATTGACAGAATTTAATGTTCAATTCTGTTCAAGAAAGCCATCTTTCTTAGATCATGGAAACAAGGCTAACTATGTTTCGGGAGATAGCAGCTGTGCGTGCGGTTCGGTCACATGACAGACTATCAACCTGGCCAGGTAGGAGAATGTTGGGATAATCCATTTCAAGTGTTTTAACTTTTGGCACTTGGCACTTGCTTTCATCGCCAGCATTGTCCAGTCTTCACATTTTCGGATCGTACTACGTGTGTCACTGGTTTGTTGCTTTTTTTGCCGGATTTTTTAGTGACTCTTAAAGTTCTCTGCCAAAGTGCATAATTAGTTTTTAACGTCAGGTGGATAAAAGGAGCCACTGGGTGGCACATTAAGCTACAAAATATGCCTGCTCGTTGATTTAAATTCCCATGTGACTAAAAATTCATCAGAAAGGGATTCCTTATCCAATACGAATAAGATTTTAATGTAATATTGACATCAAACACAAAAGAATGGCATGGATTGTCAGACTGAAGTTTTTTCAGAACGCTTAAGAGATTCTGAGTAAACAATGACGTGCCTAATCTTTTTTGCAGTAGATAGCCACGTCTCTCATAAATAGTAGTTTCTGCTATAAAAAGAGAGCAAGAAGAGTTGTTTATAACTGGTAATATACTTATCACAGACAAAAGCAGAAACCACTTGGTGATTTGCTCCAAAGCCAACAGGATAATCTGCTAAGTAGACAGAGGAATAGGCACGATGTGAGAATAAAATAAAGTAATTACTGATAAATATGGCTGTTAGTGAAGGATTTCGAAAAGTCTGAGAACGTACTTAAACAGGTGTCATTTTAATTATATTAAGATGATGGTGGATAAAGAGTGGCAGGAATAGTAGAAATATTTGAGAGATTGGCTTCAACTAAGAGAGTACACAAATGTAAACCGAGGGGGAGGGGGGAATGCATGAGGGACGCTTTCGGTCAAGATTTTTGACAATCAAGAGATCCCTGTAAGGGTGGGTAGAATGTGAAAATGCACGAAAGAAGTAGTTAAAGGGCAATTGGGTATGAATTGTTGCAAGAGATGGCTTGTAGCAATAAACATACAAATTAGCGATAGGTGACGTACCAAAGGCTCCAGAAAAAAAATCGGAGTGTTTGATGGTGCACCGTTTCAAGTCTTTTCAGGTCCGATTGGCAAGCACGAAGTCGTATTCCACACAGCCAATTTTTAACGGAAAGTATGGTTTCGTAGACTTTTGGCAACGAAATACGATCACCTCAGAAGAAAACTTTGAAGATTCAGTTTTTTCTCGTAAAATTGCCGGAACTGTAGTATGGGCAACAGAAACGTTATCCTGCAATAACATACTGTTCCCAAAAAAAACGAACAGTGTTCGATACAGAGATTTTGGAACTTCCAAGAAAAATCTCGAACTTAGAATGCGGGCTCTTATGCCGTAAGGAATGGATATAAGTTTTGTCTGAAGAAAAAGAGAAGCCACTCTAAATATGTTATTCAATCATACAATTTATGGCAGTTTCCAATTGTCATTTGAAGGCAATTTTTCTCTCCCTAACAAGAAGTATGAAGATAAAAGTAAAGAGCGAACTAGTAACTGAGAATGGAAACACTTAA
>BMAV01022312.1:27909-58779 GCA_019973955.1 Trichonephila inaurata madagascariensis | reverse complement strand
GCTGCCCTACATGGCGGGTCTTTAGTGGTACTGGGCTCGAACTCATGACATGCCAGCCATGATCCGATACTTTGATCACTGGGCTACCGCAGCCCCATAAATTTATGAAAGAGGGAAACCCAAGCGCGTGCACTTAAAAAATGTGAATGAGTATTTATTAATGTTGCAATTTAAAACAACTCGAGGGCTGAGGGCTATTTTGATGGACCTCGTAATTTTGAACCACCGCCACAAGTTAAGAGAACTTGACCTGTGTGTGTGTGAGCTAGCACTTCCCTTTCCTAACTTCCACACCACGCCAACGTCAGGATGATCCATGACAGACTTAACTGAATACTAGGTTCTCTTACGGCTTTTTGCACGACTTTGCTTTGTAAATATGTTATTAGTCTTGATTTCTTATGATTTTTGAATGTACGACACATTAAAGGGTTGCTCTAGTTATTTCTCTTATAAATTTTTACCGAGTTCTTTCTTTTGCAGCTGACTCCTTCCGATTATTCATCCCTCTTGATAAATATTAAAACACATTTTTAATCAAAAAACCTTAATTTAATGGTTTTAAAAACAATTTTGAAACTGTACGCTCTCCCAATTTGAGACAGTTTGACATCTTATTTAAGATTTCATTTCTGTATAATATTTGCAAATTCTTACTTTCCCTGATGAATAACAATAAACGATTAATATCTCGAGACCTATAAATATTCATAAACATGTTTTTCATATATTTTTTTATTCGGAAAATACTATTTGTCACAAAAAATAAGTGCATCGCCAACTTTAGAAATGAATATATACAAATATTCGTTTCTAAATTTTAATATTTCCGAAACTTTTAGTTGCAGGCAAATGATTACCCATTTTCATTCAAATATTAGATGTAAAATTAATTAAATGCAATGAATTAGAATTTCTTAGAAAGTATAAGAACGGACAATATTCTTCCGACATATCCATTACTTTTTAAATTGGGAAACATGTTTGGTTATGAATAGTAAAAAAATTATACTAGTCAAAAAGTTATAAAAGAAAATTAATCTCAATTAATTTTCATATTTAATGTATATATTCCTTAGCTAAATATAATAAAACGAAATATGAAAAAAGATTAGGCTGTCTTCAAACTAATTTTTTTATCTGCTTTCTAAATTTTAATTTCTGTTTTAGAACCTGCATTTCTACAAAATTCCAAAACATTTGTCATTTTATGTTGAAGAATTGTTGAAAACAACGTATCTTTTTATATACAAGAAACCATCAGTTGCTACAGTAATAAAATCAAGACAATTTTTGTCTAAAATATTAATAAAATTTAATAACTGCCTAAACTTACATTAAATAAATTACAAAAATCTTCTTAAAACTAACTTGATATCTGCAATCTTATTAGACCTCTGTAGAACAATTACACTATTTCCTTTTGTTACCCTAAAATACATTTAAGACAGCAATAAATTAAATCAATCATACATAAAAATGTTAAACATTGCAATGAATATATATTTTACAATAAACTTTCACATAGATGCAATTTATAAAAGATGTAATTTTTAAATTTTAAAAGTAAAGAAAATAATCAGTTAAACTTTAGAAAAAGTTTAAAATTAAAGCACACTTTCATATTACACGCTGTATCATTCAAGAAAATATCAATGCACATTTGGGATAATTTAAAGTAATCAACGCTTGTTTCATGAAATAAGTTTTTACTGTATAGGAAACCCAAGTAGTAGAATTTAGTGTTTTAAAACCAAATGCAATTTTCTCTCAATAAAATATTTGCAAAAGCTGCTATTAAAAGCTAAAAATTCATAAAAGGAATGTTCTGGACAGAATTTCAGTGTACTTTTAATTTTAAAAAATATTATTTCTGCAAATGAAAATGAAACTTGTAGTAATAATCAAAATTCGAATACCTTCAAGTGTATTTGCTCTTAATTCAATGATATTGCTTTGTGTTTTGCTGTTATAGTAATCCAAATATATAAAGTGTTTGCTTTAACACTTAAATGATTCGAAGTACTCATTTATAAATGCATCTCAGAAAAGAAATCTAAAATTATTTTTTCTGGCATTGTTTTCTTAGATTTACGTCCATCGCAATACCTCATTCTTGGATCATTTTTCAAATATTTTGAATCTTTAAAATCATTTTAGTTCACCGTTGCATCAATATCAATATCAAATATGCAAGTATAAAACTATCGTTGTATAAAATTAGATATATTTGAGAAATTATTTTTTAACAAAATTGTCTCGAATTATGTCGATGAGTAACATTTTCATAAACTAACATTTGGAATCCTTAAGTTCATCCTCCAATATTTTTATAAAAGGCTGGAGAAAAAATTAGTCTCCTTTTTTTTTGTATCATTTAAACGAGATAAAATCGTCATCAAGTAGATTCCCAATTTACAGAATGCTTCCTTCTTAATATTATTCCATAGCTAATGATCCCTTGTTACAGTATCAGAAGCTCTTACGACTTAAGTAAAACTTTGGAAAAAATATCTTACGCTATGGAAATTTTTTTTGTGTCACTTGACATAAAGCCACACACAAGTTAAATATAAAACAACAGAAATATCAAATTTCAGGATATATTTTCAAATACCCTAACAAAGTGAATGTTCCACACAAAGTTAATCCTAATAATCAGAAATTGAACAATAAATTTATAAAACAGCTTATATTTCAAAATTTTTTTTAAAAAAGACAAAACTATCCATTTGTTGCTGTACGTGATAACTTATATAGCATGATAAACCTTTCTTGGTAAGTATTTTTTCCTTTATTATATATCAAATAACTGCGATGAACCAAATTCTATAATTGATTTCAAATATTTCGTCAAACAATGGCTAAATGACTATCGAATTTTATGATATCTTAACCGCTGTCGGTGCTCTTTGCGCACAGTATTTTTCAATATGTAATTGAAAATAAATTCGAATTAAGATTCTCGATTTATTTCAATTACCTTAACATAAAATTGGAGCAACTGAGTGAATTTTTATTAGTTCCCACATCTGATGGAAAAGGAATTACAATGAAAAGCATTCTATGATATATTTGCTTTAATGGTTATTAAAAATGCAGCTTGCATCAAGTGTTCAAGTGGGTAATCCATCAAGCAATTTGCACTAGTGATAGATTAAAGGTAGATTTCAAACGCACTTTACAAATTTTTTCATTATTTTATTATCATTTAAAGTTTACATTAAAGCACTTTTTCGTGTTATAAATAATCCACTGTGGGAAATTAAGCTATTGAAAATTAAATTTAGGACTAAAGTATATATAAATACCTGTACAGATTTTTTTTCTTATACGTATTCATTTTATACGCCTTTTGTTCAAATTCTTTTACTTCGCGCGATTTCATATCTCCTATTACATAAGATATACATTAAAAAGATTATCTATAATTTCAGCAATTCAAAATAAGCCATTTTCAGATCTTGGTTGATTGATTGTTTATTTTTAACGTCGCATTTTTAGAAATAATACGAGAGCTATCGATATATTCGTGGTAACCTAGTGGGTATGGTCACAAATCCATTGCCGGAGGATCATGAGTTCGAGCCTTGAGCCACTGATGACCCGCCATGTAAAGGGGCTGATGCACGTTAAAAGTGTCGAAGCTCAATGTCCTCCCCTTTGCATGGTGTTGAGATTCGAAGAAGGGTGCCAGATCAGCCGTCATCCTGGTCACTTGACCATGATTCAAAATTATATACGAGGTCAGTCGCCAATAATTCTTGTGTTGCTTTATAGTGAGATGTTAATATATATTCAATCAATCAAAAAAAGAGTGTTATTGGAGACAAATTTCGTAATTTCGAATCACAGTCAAGTGACAATAATGACACTTCAACCGGCACCCCATTCACCAATCTTCTACACCACGACAATGCGCAAAGAGTTTTACTTTAAAGAATTCAGCAAGCATCAACTTCGCTAAGAGGTCAGGCATTTAATGTCAATAGGATTTGATTTCATATTTTGGTAGAAACAACGCCAGCCACGAGTTCGTGATCATGACTATATTCCGCTTCTGAGGCTTCTTTTTAATTTTCGAGCAGCATTCATTAAATTGTCAAATAAATATCCACTTACAGTAAACAAAAATAATTATAACTAAAGATATTAATGTTCCGCCGCTTCTTGATTCCATCAAAAAACAATCAGAAAATTTCTTCAACTGATTACCACAGATTTCAAATGACTCTATCAAGAAAATCCCGACTTATGACAATTCTATCCCTAGCTCTTCTAAGAGATCTAGAGCAGTTCTTAACCACTCGTATCAATACTTCCCAGCTCTGAAAAGGATGAGAATGTCTTGATACGAATAAGATAATTCTTATATATATATAAAAAAAAATTCAATGTTTTACTGTTACACTAGTTGTTTTCTTTTGCAAGACTTCACTCACTCTAATTATTCCCTCCACCGCCACCACCATGCAAGCTTTTGCATGCGTTTGGTGTGGCAACTTCACCTCTTAAGATTTTATTTCAAACTCCACTGCCTTTCTTACTTTCTTCCAAGTGGTTATTTAAAATTTCCCTTCAATAACCGCACGGAGTTATTTAAGAAGTAACGAGTAACGGACTTAAAAATAATATTCTCTTAATCATCGTTATTAAAGAAATTCATCCCTTCTCTCCTCGTTTCGTAGAGATGCGGCAGCCGGTTGAAAGATTGACTTTGTTGTAATGGAGATCATTTTCTCTTCGCTAAAGAAACAGAAACTAAATCAACTGAGATAGTGGTCTGCTATCTATTGTTATGTAACTTCCCCAAATTATTCTCTGTTCAACTTATTATAATGAGTAGATAATAGAGCTTTCTCTAAGGTTCCACGTAAATGTATAACCGTTACCGTTACCATAAATGATTATAATATTAGTTAAAATAACACTATATTAATTACTGAAGATACCAACGAAACGTAAAAGAGCTGACCACTTGGCTGCCGCAACTGTGTGTCGTTGTTTTATCTACGCAAATAAATAAAATTTAAGTATCTGTTTGTAATTTCAAGTTAACACCTTTTTTTAAATGAATTTAAAAGTATATAGGTACTTATATCAAAAAATAAATTTTTAAAATTTTTGTCTGTTTGTTTCGGTTAATCTTTGAAACGGTTAGACCGATTTTGAAAATTCTTTCACCAATGGAAAGCTACATTATTAGCAAGTAACTTAGGGTATATTTTATCCCCGTATTCCTACGGGAACTAGACGGGAGAAATGGTGCAGCGCTACTTATATCTATTCATATAAAGGAGAAAAGCTACTCTCTCTCACCCACTCATCACGATATCTCCGGAACTATTAAACCTATAGGCTTGAAATTTGGTAGGCATGTTCCTTTTATGGAGTAGAAATTTGCTAAGAACGAATTTTGTAAAAATCGAACCCCAAGGGACGTTGTAGATTAAGTGGCATTATAGATAATTGCTTCCATTTTTAAACTATTAGACTTACGGTCTTGAAATTAAGACTGATTCCTTTCATGGGGAAGAGATTCGCTACAAAATTGTTTTTGTGAAAATTGACCACCAAGTGGCATTATGGGGGATTAAGGGGCGCTATAGATAATTATTTCCATTTTCATTCTATTAGACGTACTAAGGTTAAACGGAAATCGACTCTACGGAGCGTATTAATAAAAAAAATTCCGTTTTTGAACTATTAGAGTTAGACTTTAAATTTGTTTATTTTTTTTTTTTTCCACTAAAAATGGATTTTGCGAACATCCTCTTGTGGGGAAAGGGGTTTACGGTAGCGCAAAAGATAATTCTATTTCAGTTTTAGATATTATTATTTAGAAGTCCTATCCTTTTTTTTCAAATCTAGAGGTGATGTTTTTTTAATGCAATCAAATGATTAATGTGCTAGGATTTAGATATCAGTAATATATATATATATATATACAACATTAGGAAATACCCAGCGAGAAGCGGGCGGATAATGGCTATTTACTAAATTAGTAAAATAACTTATATATAAACACATTGTTCCCTGCTTAACGAACAATCTCAGTTGAACCAAATGGAAGAAAAATACAATATTAGTTAATTAAAATCGAATAAGTATATTATATACTTAGGAGGAAATATTTAAAATAAAATAGGTAATAAGTAAAAATAAAAGATTTTGTGTTAAAATCTTAAAAGATTTGTAACCAAGTAGTCTCCCTCTATGAAGCTCGTAGATATTTATATTCCAATCGAATCATTTGTTACAGACTTGATTCTACTAAAGGAACATAGCGTGAAATAGCTAATGCATGTTAAATCTTCCAAGGCTCAAAATCCTCTCATGGGCATGAGGCCTCGTGAAACTTCAATGGAAGAAGGAAATCAAAATTCCTATCATCAAATATCTCATGGGTAAGGAGTTAACGCGGAGATTATGGTGCTACCTCAAATGACCAGCTGGTCATCAAGGTTTTAATAATGATTGAAAATTAAGAGGCGTATTGGCTATGGTTAACAATGTGCCCGTAGAAAAGGCATCTGGAAAACATTTAGTAGGAATATTAGCCTTTGTTATTCAACATCCTATAAATCCATCCATCAATCAATCAATCATATAATAAGTAAACAAACAAATCTGGGAGATTTTATATTTGAAGTTATAATTCTTTTTTGCAGTACATTTCTGAAAATATTTTCACTTCCAGGTTTTATATTATTCTTTGTGTTTCAGTAACTGAATATAAGAATTCCTCTGCTTTAGGGTAAATATTTTTAACTATAACTTTATTGAATTGTATCTTTTTGCAATGTTTTTTAAGTTTAAATCAACTTGTAGTATCCAATGTTAATTAAACGACTTTTTAACGATTCGAATATTTTGATAAAACTCAAATTGTTGGTATTTAAAATTCAAATGTACTTGTAATACGTAATTTCAAATATAACGTTCTTTTCTTAATGATATTATCTGAACTAACCTTATTTATGCATATATATAATTTAATGACTGGTTATTTTCTTTTTAAACTCAATACTGTTAAGTCTAGAGGAATGACAGAGGGTATTCTGCACATATTTCTATTTAAGTTTGCACATAGAATCCTCGAGAGAATGATGTTAAGATATTAAAAGGAGAGGTATCAATCATATCAGTTATAACAAAAAAATTTTATATGCTAAAACAAATAAAACTAAATTTTACATTTTAAAATTTATTTTAATAAAAATGCTAGGAGCTGTAAAAGTTTTTACTAAACAAACATAAAAATTATTCAGATAAAAGTATTTTTATTACCTTCTACAATTCTTTTTATTATAAAAAAATCGGCCCTTAAAAGTTCTTTTCAAAAACATTTAAAACTAAAGTTAATTTTTACAACGTTCGTTTACAACGAAGAAAAATTAGTTCTAACATTCAAAATTCTTACTTTTACAGCGAACAAAAATAGATACTATATTAAAAATAAAATATCACAAATTCCTTGCGCAACAATAAAACTGACTTCAAGATATCGGGACTATATTTTAATCAAATTTATCTAATATATTCCAAAGCACATATTTAAACTTGGGATAAAAATTATGTTCTGATTTTTCCATTCAATATTATAAAGTGTACCTCCGACTAATAATTATAGTGAAAAAAATTGAAGTATGATCAATTTAAAACCAATATAAAAATTTGACTAGGATGAAAACTTTTATTTCAGTAATTATATTTAAATAACTCAGGTATTCTAATTTGATTATGTGAATAATTGATATAAAACTTATTTTTGTCTCATTGTGAATGCCTTATTTCTTTTAATGTGAGTCGATGTACAGTGGACCACAAAAGTGTTCGTACATTTGCAATTTCTTGTAAAATTTAATGTTTTCGACTATTAAAAATTAATATATTGTAGTTTTAATTTTTTTATGATATCTGCAACTTGTTCTTAATGGAATGACAATTTTATGAAAATAGTATAACTATTTATTTTAAAAAATTAATAATCAAAAATCTACTAAAAAATTACGCCCCAAAAGTCTTCGTACACTTAAACTCTCACAAAATATGTTCTACTGAGCTAAATAAAGTGATTGAGGAGGTGTTTTCATAATTTGGGGACAGTTATAGACACCAGTGGCGTTCATTGAGAGCAGTGCACTTGGTGTCATTATCCTATTAAAAAAGAAGTCCTTTCCAATATCTAGATTTTGGGCGGATAATTTAAAATTTCTCTTTAAAATGTCTAAATAGAGCTGATTCACAATATCAACAAAAAATACCAAATTACCTAATTCTGTGGCCGATTTACACCCCCACGCAAGAACACTTCCACCTCCATGTTTTATTGATCCAACTATATTCTTGTGATTAAGTTTCAGAAAATTCAAAATTCACAGCAAATTGATTGGTATGGAAGATAATTCAACATTTTTGGTTCCAATGGGCTTATAATAGCTTGTAAATGAAAAAATGAGTTTAATCCCATGAATTTATGTGGAACAAGAACTCCACCTCCATGCTTCAGCATGGAAGTGAAGGTGTTCTGGCGTGGGGATGTAAATTGGCCTCGGAATTAGGTAATTTGGTACTTTTTGATAGTATTGTGAATCATGAGCCCTATTTAAATATTTTAAAGAGAAATTTTATATTATCCGCCCGAAATTTGAATATTGGAGATGACTTAATTTTTTAACAGGGTAATGACGCCAAGCGCACTGCTCTCAATATACGCCACAGGTGTCTCTATAACTGTCCCAAAATTATGAAAATACCTCCTCAATCACTTTATTTAGCCCAGTAGAATATATTTGGTGAGAGTTTGATGGGGGGGAAAGAAAACATGACAAATAAACACAAAATGAGAAGTAAAAATAATAATCACAGAATGGAGGAAAATCGATGCAGAATTTACAAAAACTTATTAAATCTATACCAAGACGCTTAGAAGTTGTTGTGGACACTAAAAGATATCCTAATAAGAACTAAATTAAGAAATACAATATTTAAAGCTAAGTTGAGATTTTTGTTAAGTGTACGAAGACTTTTGGAGCGTAATTTTTAGTAGATTTTTGATTAATTTTTTTAAAAAAAATAGTAATACTATTTTTAAAAAAATTATTGCATTCCATTAAGAACAAGTTGAAGATATCATAAAAAAATTAAAGTTATAATATATTAATTTTTATTAATCGAAAACATTAAATTTTATAAGAAATTGCAAGTGTGCGAACACTTTTGTGGTCCACTGTATTTGAGTTGTTATAGTAACAAGCTTATAGGTCGGCGATGTTTAAGTTAATACACACATATCCAAGCTCTAATTCCAATTTATACCAACCGTATGAAATAGCGAAGGTTTTTGCGGTGTAATAGAAATGAGCCTGTCAAGTCCTCAGAATACTCGTATGAGGACTACGTTCAGCTAATGGTCGTGACGAACTTAGTAACAGCAACATTTCGGTTGAAGGTCAGCTTTAGGTCACGGCCTCTAGTAAAGACCTATCGGACAATTTGAAGATAGGTTCAGTTCCATTCAATAATTGGAAAAATTCACTTATAACATTGAAGTGTAAAATTTTTCTTAAAATTGCAAAATTGAATTAAATTATATGATTACTTTGAAGCAACATAATTCAAAAATTTAAGTAAGAAAAACTAAACTTTACGAACGATAAGTTAAAATTTTTCTCCGCTTCAATAAGAATCAGAATTATGAGTTCATCAGATAAATTGCTATCTTTCCCTCCTTGACTTAAGAAATAAAAAATTAATCGTTATTCTGCTGTATGAAATAATGCGAATGTTGTGCTTTACAGCCCTTTTAATTCAAATTCAAATTATTACAAATAAAAATACATTTCTTTCCACACATTACTATGTACATTTGCTCTTTTATTGGTTTTTAGTTAAAATTCCTCAAGTTGTGCTAAAGCATTATTTCAAAATACTTTTTTTAAAAAAATTATACGTATCATGGTCAGACCATTAATCAAGATCTCCATACTCCAAAGGTCGGTGTTTCAAGTTCGTGATCTATTACAAAGGTTCCCAAACTTTTCTGACTCATATACCCCTTGCCATGTTTTCCGTCTTTGGGTAGACCCATGCTTATCTAATATTAAATTTTTGCACACTGATCAACTTAAATGTCTTTCTGATGACTGTTACAGAGCTACTTACTTTAAGAGATTAAAACTTTTAACTGTAGTGTGAAATATAGTGTTTAAAACTAAAGAAAAACATGTTAATTAATTTTAAATTTCAGTTTAATAATACATAAAGTAATTGAGTAACAAATAATATTGTTTTTAATAGAGGGGTGAATCTGGCCTTCAATAACGAATTTTCAACTTTTGGCATGAATCTTGTCGAGTTTAATCTTGAATTTCTTCGGTTAATAGTGTCCAGTCATTTTTTTTTGTCTACTATAGTCAAAGCATTCCAAATCTTGATTCGAAATCTGAATAGAGGGCATTTAAATGAACGTAGGTTCAAATAACGTTATGCTGGCAAATTGTCTGTGACAAAATGTGAAACTGGGAAAATTCGCGACGGCCAGTATTAAAACTTCTTTAGTAAGGAGTTCTGCAAGAAATGCCGAAATGATGGTCCTTATTTTAATAAATATATGCTGTCACCTTGTAACTGTGCAAATTAACCTCATTAAATTTAGTAAATAAATTTGTTAAATAAATGAAATCTGCTTTCCTCTTGATTACATTTTCTTTTAAAATTAAAGTCACATAGTTTAATGAGAGCCTCTATCATAGACCCCCATTTACTAACATGGACCCCTAAATTATTTTTGCACTGACGTGGACTCCTTACAAGTCACTATAGAACCCCCGGGGGTCTATATAGACTACTTTGGGAATCGCCTATCTATTATATTGAGTCCTGATTTGGAGCGTGCATCATTTGAAAAGTGCTATACTTGGAAGCGCATATGAAGTTTCTAAGAGAAATCAACGCGTTTCCAAAGAATCAATAATTATATATGCCTTAATTATTTACCTTGACATGCTAATATTTGTACATATTTATGTATTTTGTATTATAAATAACAAGGAAGTAAATACAAACTATCAGCCAATTGTGTTTCGTTTTATTGTTATAACTACAGTACTTAATCAAGATTGAACAAAATCTGTACTTGATGAAGAAAAACTGACCACATCTTCGGTTTCAAAACACTGAAAAATAAACAGTAGCAAAAATTATCAAATCAAATTTCAGAGGTTTTTTTTTTTTTTTTGTTTATTTATGTATAATTTATCATATATCTCATGATCTATTTAATCAAATTTAATATTTATCTGTAGCATAATTATGAAGTTTGTACTTACTACCTAGAAATTTTCATGGAAATATGTGAAATTACTAGTAAATCTTGTTTCATCATTTCAAAATTAATTTATCAAAGAAATGCATAGAGTTATTAGTAGATCTTATAGTTTTGTTCTTCCGTATATCCCAATACTTCGAAATCCACTGGATATTCATTTCAAAATGCAGTGAACATAAATTCAATCGCTTGGAAATGCAATGTGCATGTATAAAAGGTAGAAAAAAAATAGTTGATTGAGAGATCCGACGCAAAGCACCTTAAAGGAATTCCCTAACATTTTAAGAGAAATACTATTTAATTGTTTCAGACTGAACTTCGTTTGAAACATGGGCAGTTAAATGTTTAAAGTCATTTTACAAAAAGAACGTTCTAGAAAACAGCAAAAAAAATAATAAACTTTACGGTAGGATATGTTAAAATTTTCTAAAATTTTACTAATTCTTAATGTTTCCAAATTTCCAGGATGTTTCTAAGCATTATTAGGAACAGAAGGAAGCCACCAGCATTTCTGCTAAACGAGAACAGAATAGAAAATTATTCAAGAATTACAGCGAACAAGGATATGGTCGACTCTACTTCACAGAACTTTTCCCTTGCATCTGAATCAATTAACACAACTCCTCCCCCTTCACCTGACAATCAAGTCCAGCAATTCAGTCGCAACAGATATGAAGCTCATATAAGTCCTCCAACAACGAAAAAAGCAAAAATATCCTCAAAAGTATCACCCATTTATAGATCAGAAGATACAGATTCGTTAACGTCCACTGATTATTCTTATTCAACTTTTGATTTACAAAAGGAAAAAATTTTGAAAGCGTGGGTCGAGCACGTGGGAAATGCACCACAGCTTTTGAATACAGAACTATTTTCTTTTGATGATGATACTTTTATGGAAGAAAATAGATATCGTGGGGATAAGGGTAAAAGACCTATGAATCCAAAGTATGCCTATAAAAAGAAATCAAAATCTGTGCTAAATTCCAAACTTGAGGCTTTTGATTTGACAAAGGTAGGTAACAAAACAACCGATAATCAAACACTTGATTCAATAGCATTTCAGATACATTCTCCGATGTCGAATAATCAAGAACAGATTCAGAGTGCAGACAAAGATGAAACACTATTGAGTACTAAATTCGAATGTGAAAAACAAGCTCCACATATTTCAGATTCCGACCTTGAGAAGAAGAGATCGTAAGTCTAAATTTTGGATGCTGAACTATGTAATAAAGACTTTAAAAAGCGTAAATACGCATAACAAACTCAAATTAAAGGAGGAAATATTTCATTAATATATTAAATGAATAACAATGAATATTTTTAAAATGTTAGTGATATAACTGTAAAGCTGGGGAATTTTTTGATCTTATTACTAATGATTTTTTTGTAATCCTGTGCAAATTTCAACAACTAAGAATGTTTTTTTTCACAAATCCTTACAAAATTCATCTTAATACAACTCATATTTTTAAGCAAATTTTATGAAAAATTTTAATATATTTTCATATTTTAATTAAATTCAAAGAGCTGTGTAATAATCTCTCAATATTAAATGACGAAGGAACCAAATGGTAAAATGTCTTGATCTTGCTTTTAAATCTTGACATGTCTTTTTATTCGTAAGATCAGTTACAATTATTTTTATCGAGCTTTGTACGCTATTTTTCTTGTTCAATTATCTTAAATCGTTTTTCGAATCTAAATTGTTGTCATCTTTTACTGCAGAAAATAAAGAAAATGAATAAAGATTTCGTGTTTTTAATTTTTGTATTTTTCAATTACTATTTTTCTTAATTATATCACATTGCTGTAAAAAAAAATTATATGAATTGATAATTTTCTTATGAAAATGATGGGCTTGGGCGTTTAGAATTATAGAGAGCAGCGATAGATTTCAATGTCTGTTAACAAAAAAAAGCATAGCAAGAAATGATGCAGCGAAAAACGGCACTTATCAAATCGAATGATTTTGCCCACAGCAGTGTTTGAAAGCTTAACAAGATGTCTTAATTTGATTTCACAATACAAGATCGTAGATTAGATTCCTAAGTTTCATCATCTATTAAAGATCAAAATCAATATTGCACTGATCTGTAAAAATTAAGAACGAATATTAGAAATTAGAATATACCAACTGAGCAGGCGGGTAGGACTAGGACAGGTAGTTAGGCACGTGTATAGTGATCAAGGTAACAAACTCCAGGCTGGCATGTCAAGAGTTAAAGCCTAGTACCGCTGAAGACCCGCCGTGCAGAAAGGGCTGATGCATATCAAATATGTGAAGGCTCAAACGTCTTGTCATTGGTCTGGTGTGAGAATTAGGAGAGGGGGTGCCAGCTCAGTGTAGTTCTCGTCACTTGATCTTGGTTCAAAATTGCAAGGTCCGTCACCCGTAGCCCTCGTGCAGCCGAATAGTGCGACGTTAATGTTCACTCATTCACTCTAGGCATGTGTATATATGCAAAATTAAAGTTCTGTGAAAGCTTCGGATGGGTAAGGCATGCTGGTGGCGTTTTCTCAGCATTTTCGTAAAAAGCATTGCACAGTGTATAAGAATTTAAATGCCTTCGAGTTTCTGTGTATTAATCTATATTAATCTGTGTATTAACCCTCCAAGAGCGGTCTGCACGTAAAATTCCGCCATTCCAGAGATGCTTTTTCTGCCTTCAAGCAAGATTCCCAAAAGCGGACGAGCCGCATTCTTAAGAATACGGCTCAACCGCTTTTGAGAACCCCACCTGAAAGCAAAAAGAAATATGTGCGGTGCATTTTTGAAGCATCTCCAGAATGGCAAGGCTTTAAATGCAGACCGCTCTTAGAGGGTTAATCTGTGTTCTATAGATGACCTCCAGAAGGATGCAAGTTGAAATTATTGGTAAAAATGGTGGTGTGTGGCTACGGAGCTCGAGGATTGTTTATAGCGTCGTCACACGAATTGGGAAAGTATTTCAAATTAGAAACGAAGAAAGTAAGATGAATCCCCTATTCAAAATTTTGCTACGACATTTTCTTAAACATTTTGAAGTATTTTATATAGATAAATTTTTTGTAATATATATCCATTAGAAAATAAGATGCCTTATTGTAAAATCCTAAGACAAATGGTAATGTATCATTGAAAATTGGAAAATTACTCAAAACCAATTATAAATTTAATAAAATTTAATTACGTAAAGGTAAAGTACTTGAGTAGTAGAGTACTTGTCTCATCCGACTTTCCTAACTCTTACACAACGTGAATGGGGAAGTACTTTTATTTGAAGCGGATTAATTTCCTCTACACGACGTGTCTTCAGTGGTATTCGGAATGGAATCCATTTCTCGACAAAATCAATACAGACCATGGGCTCGTAAACAGAACTCGCCATGTTCATATTTTTACTACATATTGATGGGGTAGACAATAAAACCGCACTTTAAGTAAAAATATTGTATTTTGAGGGCTCTTAAAATCAGTGCATCGATTCATTTTTCGTTTTTTACGAAAATGTATTGTATTCTTAGAAAATTTCTTTTAACAAATGGATAACCACAGTGATTTTTTAAATAAGCGCATAGTTATGCTAAAGTTTCTGCTAATACAATCAAAACACATTTTGGGATTAAAAAAAATAATCCTTACGTAACCCGACTGTGAAATGAATAGCCACACAGAGATTCATCACAGACAGCCTTTGGTAGCTTCAGAATATGACGTAAATCAAATCGAAATACAGCAACGATAAATTTAATGTAGGCCAACCACTCCACAGAACAGATCTTAAAAGGAACTACAACAATACGCGGATTGATTGAGTTTGATTTGTTTTTCTCAATTAACGTCCCACTAGAAAACAATACGAAGGCCATTGGCAACGGACTTCATACTTTTGAACATCGATCAAGTGACAAGGATTACTCTCTTCCCCAGCTTCTGAACCATGTGAACGCGAAGATTTTGAGCCATTCTAGATTTAACGTTTATCAGCCTCTTCATACAATGGGTCTTCAGTGACACCACACGACTCGTGGACCCAGAGCTAGTGACCAGGACCACTCAGATACCATTGCCACAGCGGCTCAGCTGCAACATATGCCACGAGCTCAAAACCATTACTCTACTCGATTATAGCAGTCATCAAAATATACCATCATTAAATGAAATTTTGTTTCAACGTCTACCTGATTTTATAGATTTAAGAAAATGACTTTTTTGCTTCAAATATTAGGCGTACAAAACCCATTTTATACCACTACCCTATTTAGAGGACAGCTGAAAAATATCATGTAGAAATCATTATTTATTCTTTGCGATTATTTTGTTAGTTAGAATATGCAGGGGTATGTGCAGCAGAACCTGTTTTTATGTGGTAGATAGAGACCGCATAAAAATAACCGCACAAAAAAATATTCGAAAATTTTAGAAATTCTTACATATAAAAAAAACAAATTCGTAGAAATACTACAGAATTTTTTTTTGTGTTAGAGTGTGGGACCGCATGAAAAAAGTCGCACTTAGAAAATACGCCAATCATTTACAAAATTTATGAAAAAGTACTTTCATGACAAAATAAATTAAATTATACACATGGAAACATTTTAAAAACATTTTGTTTCGCATTATATATGTTACAGGCAAAGTATGAAATCCGGCATTCTATAGGATGCCTAAAACTAGCCGGCAGTGTATGAAATTATTCGTATTTCACACATTGCTTATGCATTCTATGGAATGCCTACTGAGTGAGTGAATATTAACGTCGCACTGTTCAGCTACACGAAGGCTTTTGGCGACGGACCTCGTAATTTTGAATCATGGTCAAGTGACGAGGACGACACCTGAACTGACACCCCCTCTCCTTACTACCACACCACACCAACGGGAGGACGTTTCAGCTCTCGACAGATTTAACGTGCATCGCTGCCCTACACGGCAGGTCTTTAGTGGTACTGGGTTCGAACTCGTGACAAGGCAAGCCACGATCCGATACCTATACCACTCGGCTACCGCGGCCACATGCCTACTGAGAAACAGGTAAAATATGAAATATAACTCCGATTCATTTCGAATATTGCGTGGCAAGACACAAGACTTTAAACGCGTGCCTGAGGTTCAGATTTTGTCAGTTGCACATTGCGAATTTATCGCGGGAATGTCAAAATACTCAATTGTACTTAAACTATTTCAACCGAAAATTGGTTTTTTCCTGTTCTATACATGAAAATGGAGCAGCAAGTTGCGGTGTTGGAGAAGGAGTCACGGTTTATAGCAGGGATCGGCAACCTATGTCACATGTGGCACACGGTACAATTCTTAGTGGCACTTTACACTACTCAACAAATTCGTCAATTTTTAAATTGTTTCAAAAATGCCCTACTGTGGGGTACGCTGAATCACATACTGGTAGATTGGTTTGACACGACACAGCTATAAGTTTGCCGACCCCTGGTCAAAAGACATGAAACAACTATTCGACGACGAGCTGGGCAAAATTCTTGTTAATGCTGCAAAAAAAAGTTTTTTTAACTGAAATTACTTACTAGAAGTTAATAACTGATGTATATATACACAAAATACCAAAATGACTACTAAGAAGCAACCCAGGGACTATTGGTTGCTGAATAGTTATGATGTGATGTTTGTGGAAAATATATAAAAGTAAACTCATTTAACCTGTTAAAGAAGGCGTCAGTACCAAATAGCAGTGGCCCCCAATCCTTGATCCGTGGATCAAATAATATCGGACCACTCAAGGAGGAATTATTTATAATTCATTTACTGGGGTGTATTTCTCTCTTGTTCGTGCAATTTTCCATGAAAAACACTTTATACTTCATGTAAAATCACTTTATATTTATTTTTAGGGCAACTGAATTTTATTCTGTAAAGGCCTGTTTAAATACAATTAAATTATTAAATAAAAACAATTTAAAGTATAAATAATCAACATCCCACTCTCAGCGGACTACGGTAAAATTATCAGACGTTGACCGGTCCGAAAGATAAAAAGGTTGGGAAGCACTGCTCTATAGTATTACGTCAAGGATTCTGAGGATACGATACAATTCTGAAAAACTTTCAACCAAATACCAAAATATTACACTTTATGATATTAAACTATACATCCACCTTTGTGAACCTTTCCAGAAAAAAAACTGAAATTTTTTTTTAAAAAAAAAAGGTATTGTTGTGAAACCTGTGATTTTTTCCGATTGCCAATACATTGTCACTTGTAATGAGTGGAGAAGGATAGTTTCTATCGTGATTTGGAACTTCTGAAGGAATTTTAAAACAAGTATTTTGGAAATCCTATCTTACTTAGAGCCCTAAGAACTTGCTTAGAACTCAAGGTGTTCCTTTCCACGAAATTACTCTCTTGCCAGTTGCAATTACTCAGTCTAATGGAAACGGCGAAGGATTTGCCAATTGTATGTGTATAAAACTAAGTACCAACATAAGAATTGTCATTGCGAGAAAAATGTAATTCAAATTGTCATTCAAGCCGACCATGTTGCAACAAGTATCTTATTTTTTTATATGAAAATTTTGTTTTTCATTTAAGAAAGACATAAATTTTGTTTGGTACAACTTTTTCATTCTCCTTTACGTATTTTGAATAATTTTTTTAATGGCACTCATTATTTTGTCAGAATAGCATTCGTATTTTTAGGAATGTACGTCATTGATATAAAAAATAGCATTATCATGACATTTTTCATGCTTTGCTTAACTAGTTTTGGTCATTTTATGGAATGTCTAGGCAAAGTATGTAATAAATCTCATATTTCATACTTTGCCTAAAAACGTCAGGCATTCTATAGAATGCCGGCATTTCATACTTTGCTGGTAACATATACATAGAGGAGTATTCAAAATGCACATAAATAAATCACTGCTAATCACGATAATCCAAAGCGCTCATCTTCCTGTCATGAATAAGTTCAAAAATCGCTGTCGTCACTTAAAGATACAAATTCAACTGATTTATTTTTTGGCACCATAAAGTAAGAGATAAGTTTTTGCGATGAAGGTCGGTTGGTCAGTTACTTGTGAATGTCACAATAACCAGATATGCATGATCGAAGCTGTTTTTGAAATTTCATACTCCTTACGGAACTGGAGTCTATTTTAAGAAAATGCTTTCCCAATTTGTTGGAAAGCTGCATCCCTGCATATATTTTATCCACTCTCAAAGAATTCGGTTCTTATCTCAGTCTACGTAATCTATCAAATTATTGATAATGCCAGTCATTTGAAGTTTCGTCTTCACTCAAGCGCGGGCTGTTGGCGCGTTGAGATTGATTGATTGAATATTAACATCGCACTGTTCAGCTACACGAGGGCTTTTGGCGACGGACCACGTAATTTTGAACCATGATCAAGTGACGTGGACGACACCTGAGCTGGCACCCCCTCTCCTAACTACCACACCAACGGGAGGACGTTTCAGCTCTCGACAGATTTAACGTGCATCGCTGCCCTACACGGCGGGTTTTTAGTGGTACTGGGCTCGAACTCGTGACAAGGCAAGCCATGGTCCGATACCTATACCACTCGGCTACCGCAGCCACTTGGCGCGTTGAGAGAAACGTGCATTGTCGGGAGACTGTTTATAACAAATGAAGAAAGAAAGCGTCTTGAAGTGTATATATGTATACTGCAGTGGCGTGGCGTACATTGCAGTGCCAAAGCCGTTGAAATTCATATACTGCATTAAAAAAAAGCTCACAGAAATATAGCACAAAAACAAAATCTCACAAAAATAAAATCGCGTAAAAAAGGGCCGCACAAAAAATCGGTTCTACCGTATTTTCTTCTGCTAGCGTGAGTTATGTGTTTCTCCCTTCCTCCTTTCTTTGGACATTTTGCATATTCATTGCATTAGTGAGTGTAATTTTTACCATCTCTTTGTTGTAGCAGAAATCTTTTTCAGTTTACTTTGGATATTTAGCTGGACATTTTCTATGTGATAGTACCATTTCGTTTTCGTTCTGGTGGTTAATTAAAGCTATATTGTTCAGCGGTATATTTCAGCACATTTTTAAATGTCTAAATATGACAATTGGACAATAAGCACGCACAATGGACGTATTCTTTCTCTCTTTATAAGTAAGAGTTATTAACAATAATAATAATTTCCTTTTTCTAGTGTTTCACTCCTTCTGAATTATGTCAGGGCAAAGGTCTCTGAAGTTAGAAAAAGCATTAGAATCATTAAATAGTTCAGATTCAGATGAGTGACGTTGAAATTGTTGTGTTACCACCAGAGGCCAGAGAACTAACTGACAAAGATAAAGGGCATGAGAATGAAGTAAATATTAGTGAGATTATTGTAAATCATTGGTCTCTGGGTGTTAGAACAGGAAATACAGTTTCCAGTCTGAACCACACAAGCTCCAGTGCTTCGACAACAAAGAGTAGAAAAAATGCTAAAAATATATTCAGTCGTCTTGGATAAAGAATAAATCCCCGTAACATACCAAATGGGAACCATGACTGAATCAACTGCAAATAACTTGCTCAAGCAAAAGGAAACTGCATTTAAAGAAAAACTCCATCAGAGCATTTTTATTCCAGTGAAGTGTTCGATCTCATTGTAAAAAAAAACTGAGATATGCAACACAGATGTAAAAATCGAACACGATTTCTTGACCACTGCTAACGAAATAAGTGTTTTTATAGCAATTTTGCTCTTAAATGGTTATCGTTCAAATGCCTGTGAACGTGACTACTGGTCAGATGCTGAAGACCTTGGCATTACCCTTGTGAAAAATTACATGTCACGGAACAACTTTCAAAAGTTGAAACCTTATTTACACTTTGTGGGCAATAGAACTGTAAATCAGTATGCCCAAGATATTTAACCAGAGCATCTCTAGAATAACAGACAATAGACCACATAACTTTGGCTTACAGTTGCCAGAGCTCTATTTGACCACACTGCATCTAACACTCGTTAATTAATTTTTAATCAAGTGCATCATATATATTTATAACAAACGTTTACATGATTTGGATATAAGAATGATGGCAAAAAGTGCTAAATATTGGTAGTCAAAAAAAAAATAGAAAAGATCAAAATTAGGGAAAGATCACTTGAGCGTATTGAGGAATATATATTGCCTGTTTGCCAAAAAGCAGTAAATTCAATGGGTTTGATTTTTTAATTTGCGTTGTACCCTTAAACTGCACGGTTTATTAGAAAATGACTTCGTAATTCTGAATTTCGGTTAAGGTGTGTTGGAAAGCTAAAATCTAATTTTTTTTACAATTTGAGATTTTTAAATTGTATAGTTTACTGATTTTCAGAACCTACTTTACATTGCAAAGTCATCTTTACTGAAATAGTTCTTGGATTAATGCGTATTTGTCTCACAATTCACCTCTCTTCATGTTCATTAAATATCTTTGGACGCACCCTGATTTTTGCTTGTTTTCAAAACTTTTTGTTTTCTTGAGCCTGTTAATGTTAAAAACAGTAGACTTGCTCAATTTTTCAAGATTTTTCCTATACGGAGAAGTAATTTACCCTCTTTCCAATGACTTATTACGAGATTTCGCCCACCAACCGATTTATCTTGGTTTCTCGCCATTTTTTCTATAAATAATCTTATCTGTTGAAACGTTTATGTTTAAACTTCTAGTCTAAAATAGTGGTGTGAAATTAAATTCTATTGATGCGCTGTATATTTGTTAAATTTCTCATTTCAAAAGTGTCCCAATACTTTTTTGACTTCAGTGTGTCTTTAAAAATTATATCTGAAAAGCTAGATCAAATTATAATTCTATAATACTAATAAAATTTTCCTTATATACTATACACCAAATGGTAGAATATTTCTTAGTTCATTTTGTTTTTGTTTAATATGATAAATATTTTTATAAATGGCTTTACAGTTATGCATGCCAAGTGCCCCAATCCTTTTTTGAGTGACTGTATATCTTATTCACAAAAAAAAAACAGTGAGATTTGGAATGAATTCATATCACTTTAAAAATTTCTCTCATCGCTTAGAACCACAATGAACCCCACGTCCAAAATTTATGAAGCTTCATTGGAGTTGCTTTTATCTCTGAATATCTACAATGTCAAATGATCTCAAGGCCCGGGGTTCGTTATAATCAAGACTTGAATCCATGACTAAAATTCAATATCACCGGTCAGAAGTTTGAATCAACTACCCTGGCTTTCTAAGCATAAAATGTAATAAGTGTTGAATTTTAAGTAACCGTATCTACTGTGTAGCGAAATCAAACAATGGTATATTTGGCGTTAAGTTTATTGGTATGATAAAATATTTTTAAATGTCAGTTTTGAATCCGATTCTGCCTTACATAATGTACCACCGAATTTTTTTCAACACTTATGGAATATGCGTAGCATCATGTAATGTAAATTTAGTATTTTTAAACAAAAAAAATGTCTAGTGCCTTTTAAATAGATTAAATATTTAAATCAAATCTAAGTTGTGTTAAAAAATAATTTTGTGTTTTAAAAGTCGATACAAAAAAACCCACCTTAATTCCATATGAATTATTGAATTGCAGTCACTACAATAAGTATAATTTTGCTTTACAGGAGAAAAAACTTATTTTGTTTAAAGTCATTTAAAAACCTATAACGGTAATAGTCACGAACATAAATCCTGATGATACTAAACACTCACCGTGCACAAAATGTATGCTAAAACTGCCCGAGCATTAACGTTTTCTCTTTGACATGTAGAAATTTGGAAAGTGGGGTATATTAGTTCGAGTCTCGTCACTTGACAGAGGTTCAAAATTATGGACTCCGTCACCAATTATCTTGTTTCCTAATGTGACGTTAAATTTTTAAAAACATGTACTTCAGTAATTTTTTTAAAATATTATTCGAGTAATGTTTGACATTATTCAAAAATATGTTAATAGAATTATATAGAAATGGTAAGTCCGAAAATAATTTAACAATATTTTATTTAAAAAAATGTTAGAATGTATAATTTAAAAAGAAACTCAACTTTAATGAAAATCTCAGATTACGTAAATCACAAATTCCAAAAGAAATTCCTATTACACTTCAATTTCTTGAATTCTACGTATTCCAAACGTAGAGGAAAAATATCCAAACTTAACTTTCTCATTTAATTTTGAACAAGAACCTTCAGTTGTTGTTGAAACCCTGAGATCATCTGAAAAACAAAATTTAAAATAATTCATAATTTATTTTATGAAAATAAATCAATTTTTGAGGCAATTAAATAGCATTAAAAAATCACCATATATTATAAAATAAATTATAGTAATTCCCAACAAGATGTAAAGATTTCAAAGATTGATTTCTCAAAACACTCAGTAAAGTTTAATGTGTATTTTTAGAAAGACTACATGGTAGCTGAAAAACAAAATTGAAACAGAAAAGGTTAATTAATCTATTCCGAAACGGAATTGAAACATTAATACTTGAAGTATTCAAAACAGTTAACTATTATAAAAAATAGTAGTGAAATTCAAATATTGCAATTGAATATTATGCAACTAAAAAGCAAAGTTTTCCTTTGAGATAAGGGCCATATTTTTACTTTATTTAAACATTTTCCATTTATGAATTCATGTTTAAAAGTCATATTTAAAAAAAATTGTTTTTAAATGTTTTAAATTTTAGGGAAGAGTATATTCCACAAGCCCCTTATCTTCAAGTGACACTGAGAATTATTTTGTAAAAGGGAATGTAGAAGTCTTGAGTCACAATATGACGACGTTTACAATATTATTATCTAATTACTGTACTAAGCAATTAATACTTAACATTAAATCAGATATCACGTGATTTATACGAAAAAAGACAATTTTAATAGCCCCTGCACACTGTAATCATTTGTGAAATGTACAAGAACTACGAGTTAAAATGAGAAAGGAATTTTCTCTAACAAAGGGAGGGCATGACTATAAGAAAATTCATTTGGGGACGAGACTTCGTGTAACAGTAGTATTCCTTTAGGGGGATCAACCCCCAATGTAATTCCGCCGCGCCGAATGGCCAGTCAATTCGGAGAAAATAGCCTTCGAAATTCGTGCTTAGCTTTTATACAAATAAATTTTAATTTCTTCCAACGACACAGTGTCATGTTTAATAGAATACCTGTTTACCACGCGCCCGGCCAAAGTTTGAGTCACGCAAACGGTTCTTTTATAACTCATTTAATTATTTTTACAATTACATAAATTTATTTTTAAAAGACTTAAAATATTTTATATAATATAAGATATATTATTTTTATTTTATTAATTATACAATAATTTTTTTTATAAATAATTATTATAGAAATATATTATAATTATAAAATATAATATAAATATTTATATAATTACAGTAATTATTTTACTTTTTAAAATTCAAAATAATTATCTAAAATATCATTTAATATGCCTTTTTTAAACGAAGTTATTTAATTGTAAAAATAATTAAATGAATTTAAAAAATAAAGCAAAAAAAAACTGTTCGCGTGATTCGAACCTTGGCCGTCGCGGGGTAAACAAGTACTCTACCAACTACGCCATTGCGTCGCTGAAGGTAACTTAATTGTATAAAAGCTAAGCCTGAATTTCGAAGGCTATTTTCTCCGAATTGATTAGCCATTCGGCGGAATTACATTGAGGGTTGAACACCCCAAAGGAGTACTACTATTACACAAAGTCTCGTCCCCAAATGAATTTTCTTTGTCGGGCCCTCCCCTTGTAAATAACGATGGTCGTTATACTCTCTTATGCTTGAAAATTGTACATAAAATATTTAATATACTAAGCATGTGTTCAGATTTTGAAATAAATAATTAATCAAAACTTTCATAATTTTAAGTAGAAAAATATTTCAACAATTACTAATTCGTATAGTATTTAACACGTCAGGTTATTATGTTTTTTTTTAATATATACTTATAAATACTAATTTTTCTCCTCTTAAGTACATTAATCATCTACAATTACAGTACAGAATAAAAGGAATATGTTCTGTAGTTGACCCTTATAGTATATACAGATATGAATAATGCCCTGCGCCTTCATACATTCGCACAAAAGTTTTAGACATGGGATATTCTAACAGAAATAAGACAGCAAATAAAATGTGTTAAGATCTTTGATAACAGTCGAAAATGCGATATTAACTTAAAACATACTTTTTTTTACGGAAAAAAGTTTCCAACTGTGTGCTCTATTTCTTAAGTTGAAACGAAGACAGCCTTAAATACTATATTTACACTAAAGAACCAAAACATAGCATGAACACATACTCAATAACTCGTTGTTTCTTGTTTCCGCCAGTGAAGTAGTTGCAACTCTCCTTGGCATGTGGGGATGCCACAAGTTCTTAGTAGAAGACTGGAGACAGGTTGTACCAAATGTCTAAGCCAAGCAGAGACATGATATTCCAACATAGATATGTTTTATCTCCGAATTGCTTTTCTATGAAAACCCAGATGTGCACTCTACTGAATTAAGATCTAGTAAATTAGATGGCCAGAACATAAATTAGAATTGATTATTATACTCCTCGAGCCCCTCTAACACAATTCGAACCTTGTGACTTGGGGCGTTGTCCTGCTAGAAGACTCCGTTTCCATTTGGGAAAACAGAAGCCAAATAAAGGTGCAATTAATTCGCAATTATGCTCAGATATTCTGTAGCTTTCATAGTCTGTTCTACTACAACCAAGGGTCCCAGTGCCGCCCAGAGATCATCCCTCAAAGCATAATATCGCCACCATTAGCCTGTATGAAATCTACTATGCATAAGAAAGCAACTGCTCGCTTGGAAGACGGCACACCTTGACATGACTTTTGACATAAATAAATCATGATTCATCTGACAAACAACTCTCTTCCTCTTATCTATGGTTTAATCTCGATGTTCCGGGATCAATTGTGAGCGTAGTTAACCATAACGCTTGGTCAACAGAGGCACAGGAGTGGGACGTTTCCTGTGCAATCCTTTATCCAACAGTGTTCACTGAACTGTGTGTTCCGAAACACTTGCACCATTGGACCACCCGAGGGATCCCTGTATCAAAATTCCTTCGGAGGCCCCTTTTTGAAAACAGCAGCTTTGTTAGTGGGAATATTGATAACATTATTATTGATAACATGAACTTACACCTATTGGGGCCCCTATAGCTTGGGGCCCGTATCATTGATATAAGGCGGTAGCTACGCCCCTGACTTAGACCTGGATTATATTGGGCTGTCAGCTGATCCTTTGTCTCGCCAATTTTTCTTGACTAAGTAGTCTCTGACATCCTTTTTCTTTAAGGATGCGTGGACGTCCAACAGCTTGGTATCTACTGCTAGTTTCCCTGTCATTTATTCACTTTACATAAATGCTAAAAATGGCTGATCACGAACAACCTATCAGTCATGTTGTTTTGGAGATATTCATTTCGAGTCTAAGGGCCGGTACAATCTGGCCTTTATCGAATTCACTTAAACTAAACTTAAACTAATAAACTTCACTCGCATAAGTAAGTGCAAGAATGATTCCTTACCTTCTCTAGCAGCAATTATAAATATCATTTTCTCTTAATCACTCGCCCCCTCTAGACTAGCTAATTGAAAAATGTGTGGGTGTTCATAAAACTTTAGCTCGGCAGTGTAAAATCTTATGTAATATTTAATATGTATAAAAGAGTTATAGTTGCATTTGTCGTTGTACTACTTTAGATACTTTTACTATAGAGTCAGCAAGTTCATTCATAATTATATTCAAAATGCCAGTATGTGTGTTTGCAAGGAAAAGGCTCTGTGAAAAAAGTGACTCAAGAACACATTACCGATACCAAACCATTACCGATCTTCTCTCAACACCTTTGGATCGTTCCTGATTACTCGTATGTATGGGTAATTTGTTAGACGAAAAAGGAATACCTAATTTGACGACATTTTGTAATTGTATTCTTAAATCCTTCCTGAAATTAAGGGGATCTATGTCTTTTGCTTCATAAGTGAAGCAGTTCATAATACAAAGCTCAAGGGACCAACTTTAATGTTTAGATTGAACCTCAAACAATACAGCTTAATATACCAAGAGAAAAAAATATTAAAATCTAAATAGATAGCGGTAAATTATTATATATTACCCGACAATATAGCATTCAAACATTCAACGCTTGATATTTTGTAGACATTTCTTGCGCTGAATTCCTTTAATTCTGGCTTCAAAATGAAGTGTTCGCTAGAACTTGAAGAAATTCTTGTACTGCTGTTCAACTTTTTTGAATGGGATACACAAAAGATTTTATACTTCATAACAATCTGTATAAAAACTAGACAAACTATCAAAGATGTCATTGAAATAATTACATATAAAAACACGCTTCTTTGCTCATAAAATACAAGTATCAAGATAATTCCGATGCCAGATAATACACAAAATATTCTTAAATAGAAAAACAGTACATTAATACAAGAATCGTTGAAGGGATATGAAACGACATGGTTGCTGTTGCGATTAGCAGAGGGCTCAGCCAACAGGATCTGAAAATATTTACGATAATTTTTCAATATACATAGAAGCATTAGAAAAGGGAAAACAAAAAGAAAGTTTTCTTGAAATTGTTTCAATATAAACCATAAGATAATTGAAAAATTATAAATTGTTTTAAAAAAGCCAATTCTATAATTTTGTATAAATGAATTTAATTAACAATACAGTGGGTGATCGGTTAACGAACAAATCTGTTAACGAACACTTTCACGAAAGATTTTTGTGTTTGGACAACGAATACATATCCGGATAATGAACAAAACGAATTCTAACGAACACTTCTCGGCTCTGAAAAAAATTAATATTAAACATTTGTTAGCATTTTGCATACAAAATAAGATCACTGAAAGGAGAAATGTTTAAAGCGTGCTTAGTACTGATAATTACTAAATGAAACTTGAATTAACAATGAATTTAAAGGTCATTCAATAATTATTATGACTAAAATCAATACACACTTGAATGCTTGAATTTCAATATTTCCTGACAGCTGATAAGTTATGAGCGAGTGGATTTGCTGACATGGCAAATAAATTAAGCGAATTCTTAAATTTTTTCAAACAGTGCAGGCTATAAAATATAAAGGTGCCGATGACGTGCTACCGCCGTAAAAATACGTGAAATATGAGAAACGGACTAAAAATCGTTTTTCGTCTCTCCTGAATTATGTTGCTTACCTATTAAACTTCAAAGTTATATTGAAAAAAAATCCAATAGAATATTCATACACATTAGACCATCAGTTTCGGTTTTGATTTCATTTTTTTAGGGTCTCCAGAACGAATTAATCGATTTCACATAAAAGTCTATGGTGAATCGATGATCGGTTAACGAACGTAATCCGCTCCAAGACTAGGTTCACTATCCGAACAATTCGGATAGTGAACAGTCTTGGATTGATTGATTGATTGATTGAATATTAACGTCGCACTGTTTAGCTACACGAGGGCTTTGAACAGTCTTGGAACGGATTACGTTCGTTAACCGATCACCACTGTATAGGAAAATATAAGCAACATGAAGCTCACCAATATATTTAGTAGGAAGTACGTTATGCATATTCTCAAATTCGCCTAGCAATAAGTACCCGTAAAAACGTTTAATAATTACTCGTATTGTTTGAACACGATTTTTTAATCAAGAAATTTGCCTTTGGAAATTATTCAAGTTATCATAGCTATTTTTAAGCAAAAATCAGTTTTTTCTTTTAATAAGCGTTTTCTGATTTTTCTATAGTTATCTAGTTTCTGTAGTACCTTATGATTAGATCTTAAATTGAGAATGGGTCTATAATTCTGAATATTCCTGAATTATTCAACATATTGATAACTCAAATAGGTGTTCACCAGTATAAGTGAATTCATTCTGTCATTCATAAGTCATATCATCCGCTAATAAAAGTAACATTCTCTCTCATACAACATAATTAAGATGATTGAATTTATACATCCACATTTGATGAAAATAAGAATACATAATTGATTATGAAGTATTTTTATCATTTCTAGTAAAATTAACTTTTAACAACAAAAATTGAAAACAAACTTCTGTTATACAATAATTGTAAAAGGACATAGTATTAGATAATTTTTAATACGCAAAATTCCTATAAAAAAATTAAAAAATGAGATTTTTCCCAAATTGCCATTCAATATAATATTGGAAATATTCAATTTCGAGATTTTGAAATTTATACTAAACTTTCAAATAATTCAAGAAAACATCCTCAAAAACAACAAAACCAGCTGTAATTTAAAAATTATATAAAGTATAAAAAAAAAGAAAATCATTACCGAGGCAACAGTTCTATTGTCAGACATTTCATTAATGATAAAAATTGGCAGAAATAGCTTCGTCGGAGACGTTAAAAAAAAAGAATCTATGCAAAATAAATTCAATTACAAAAAATACCATTAGAAAGTTAATTTCCCCTGGATGCCAACTCAACTAGAAAAAAAATGAAACACACACATACATTTCAACACCAATATGGCAGCAGCCTACTGGTCATAGTCGCGAACGCATGGCTCATCATTTTTTACGATTCCTGGTGGCTTTGAAATCCGCCGTAGAGAGTCAGATGCCTGTTAAATCTGTCAAGTCTCAAAGTACTCATTTGACATTATGTAGAATTTAATTTGATTTGTATTATGTCATACTTTGAAGCTATATAAGAGCTATTTGACAATGGACTTGTAATTCTGAGCGTCGGTCAAATGACGACGAGGGCACTTGAGCTGTCAGCCCATTTTCCAAAAATCCAGACGCCGTCAATGTGAGGACTTTGAGCCTTGACAGATTTAACGTGCATCAAACCCTCTGCAGGTCAGGTGCTCAGTGGCACCAGCATTCGAGCCCACGAGAGGCTACAGTGTAATGTAAAAGCTTGTAAATTGGGAATCCACCTCAGATGTCATCCATACCACTTGTTCGTGACTCAAAATTACAAGGTACGTCACCTATAGACTCGTTTCGTTTCAAAGTGAGACGTTATAATAAGCCTATAGCAATCAATTAAATCCACCAAAAAAGGATTCTACTTGGTAGAACTCATTAATTATTATCAATAATTGGTACGGAACAAATCACACAGTTCATTTCGCTAGCGGAAAGTTTTTATATGCTAAAACATTCTCAGGCTGGAGATAGAAATACCTGAAGACAATCTTAGATGAGTGGCTGTGGTAGTCGAGTGTTTTAATCAAGAATTTGTGTTTTATTTCTAGAGGCAGGTTGTGATTGCGGTAGCTTAGTGGTCAAAGCAACAGACTCGTGGCTTTCGTGTCATGAGTTCGAGCTTAGTACCGCTGATGACCAGCCTTGCCGAAGGGGCCGATGCACGTTAAATATGTCGAGACTCAAATGTCCTCCCGTTGGTGTGAAAGTTAGAAGAGAGAAGTGCCATATCAAGTGTCGTCCTCGTCACTTGACCATGGCTCAAAATTCCGAGGTACGTCGCCCAAATCCCTCGAGTAGCTGAGTAATGCGACATTAATATTCATTCCTTCATTCTAGGGGTGGGTTGAATCTTTCTTCAATTATATATATATATATACAGACTCGCCGTGCAGATAAATATTGACGATAAATCTGTCAAGGTTCAAAGTCCCCTCATTGGATTGGGTTGAGTTGAGTGGAGTTTGGTGTTTTATGACGCAAGAGCCAGTTTTGGCTATACTGCGCCAAACATTCATAGGTCTGTGGTCTGGACCGCAAAAGATGAAAAGAAGAAACTGGATGACAAGATGGAGCGACAAAAATAGAGAAGGATCACTGGGGTACCCCGGGGACGTGACACCCGTGTTTACCAAAGATAGTAAACCCCTTGGGAAAAGGAAAAGATCACTAGGGTACCTCGGGATTATGACACCCATACCCACCTAAAGAAGGTGAGCCCCCTGAGGGGTCACGTTGGATTGGAAGCTTAAAGAGTGATTAAGAGTGAAGAATTTCATATTTGACTCATTCGCAATCTTACATCTCGTTGATAGTAAAAAGGATATACTGAACCTCTTTTTTTTTGGCGATAGATTAACCGCAGAAGTTTGGAAATGTACACAGATTTTATACAATTCTTCATATGGAATAAGGAAACTATTCTTCAAACGAGGTGGATATTGAATTCTCTTTACGATGCACGCAAATTTGTAGTATAAGATATAGAGTGTCATTCTCGTCATCTGATTGAGTCAAAATTATAGAAAAAGTTTGTTTCTCGAGATGTGAATTTTAAAATGTGACTTAGATTACTAATAAAATAGTTACTGTACTGTGACGAAATTGTTTATTAGAATCAACTTCACGTTTAACTTGCATGTGATCTCATAGTTTTCAATTATTTTATCAAGAGTTCAATATCAATTACCGTAAAATCCACCGTATAACGCGCACCTATACTTTCAAGCTGAATTTTTTAAATTTTAGGTATATTCGCCGCGCCCCTTCTTCAACGAAGAAATCTGAAATATTAGTATACATTGCTCTTACATTTTGAAGTCATTTATTCGAGGTATTATCCCAAACTTTTGAAAAAATA
>BMAV01022312.1:0-19815 GCA_019973955.1 Trichonephila inaurata madagascariensis | reverse complement strand
TGTAGGGCAGTGATGCACGTTAAATCTTTCGAGAGCTGAAACGTCCTCCCGTTGGTGTGGTAGTTAGGAGAGGGGGGTGCCAGCTCAAGTGTCATCCACGTCACTTGACCATGGTTCAAAATTACGTGGTCCGTCGCCAAAAGCCCTCGTGTAGCTGAACAGTGCGACGTTAATATACAATCAATCGACAGATTTAACATGTATCACCCCCTTACACGGAGTCTTCAGTAGTACTAGGCTCGAACTCATGACATGCAGATCACGCGAGTCCTTTACCTTGATCATGAAGCTACCGTGGCCAACTTCATGGAGTGGTTGAGCTTCGACGTATAAATCTCTTTTATAGAGTCTTTAAGTACTCTCTTTATTCTCTCTGTACAGTATCTGTGGAACTAGATAAAACTAGTGCCATTTTCAAAAATTATTTCAGCTTCAATCTTCCTAAGCTTCCCTCAGTCAATCAAAATGGGATTCTGGAGCGTCAAAGATTTTGTCTATCAGCAAACCCCTGATGTTTTTTATTCAAGAAACTTGGCTCCAACCAAGAGATTCGGACCTCAATTCACAAACTACCGTCTTTACAAAGACGTTTGAGTTCATTTTTTTTCAGCATCATGCACAAGGTCACACTACAACTTATAAAAATTCCGTTGCGTCCTTATCAATGATTCCATGCGAAACCGAGTTTGAGTTTGAGTGAATATTAACGTCGCACTGTTCAGCTACACGAGGGCTTTTGGCGACGGACCACGTAATTTTGAACCATGGTCAAGTGACGTGGACGACACCTGAGCTGGCACCCCCCTCTCCTAACTACCACACCACACCAACGGGAGGACATTTCAGCTCTCGACAGATTTAACGTGCATCGCTGCCCTACACGGCGGGTCTTTAGTGGTATTGGGCTCGAACTCATGACATGCCTGCCATGGTCCGATACCTTAACCACTGGGCTACCGCAGCCCCATGCGAAACCGAGACACCAGTGACTACAATAAATATCAATAGACAACTCATTGAATGGCGGCTGAAGTCATGGCTATTATGTAGACTGCCCCCTCAATATTACACACAACCAGGCCCATTTGCTGTGGTGACGGGCGCATTCACACAACCTCAGTGAACCAGCTCACCAAACTGTCATCTACCAACAGCCCAACAACCAGGAGTAAGGGTGTGAAGTGCATTTCATTTGATATCCCCTTTTTTGGTTGTCATCCAAGACATCCTTACAGCACGTAATACGCTGAAGAGATGTTATTCCCCGTAGTGTTGCCCCTTCTTTCATAGATCCCGGGATTTACATTTCAATAGGATTGAAACAATTTCTATTCCTTGTTTTTGTGTCTCTCCAATAGAACACGCTTGGCTCGGATGAGCAGTGTCTCCAGCTATCCTTGAACCGTACGATGTGTTGCCGTGTACCACAAACCATTCCATAGGAAGACACAGGCGGAATCCATGAATCAATACTCGGCCAAAAAACAGCTTTCATGAGGATCAGAGTTGGGCGGCGATTCAAGTATTTAACGGATAAAATCTTTTATGATACTGTTAGCGTTTCGTGTTCAATACATGTACGTTGCATCTTCCAATTTTTGTCACTTTCATCTAATTCGTTCTTGAGGCGACACTTTATGTTACATTATATATAACTAACCCTGTAAAATGTGTTTTAAATGAAAAATATGAAACATTTTTGTTTAAAAAATGTTCTTTTTTTTCTGTTGGTATTAGTTTCATCTTTTCCTTATGTAAAAAAAAATATATATATATATAACCAATTTTTTTTTAAAAACGGAATTGTTTATGAACACTTCAATAAAAAAGCAACACTAGAGTTTATTGCACAGTTATTAACTTTGAAATAAACAGTAATCTTGTGCCTGAATCGCAACTTCAAACTTTTAGCTAAGGATTTTGGTTTCTTTTTTAGCTTGAATTTGGACCAACACTCTTAAGATCCACAGATCCTTTTTATTTTTCCCATTATAATGAATATATTTTTCTTAATTGAATATAAATTCTCTCTCTTTCTCTGAGCACTTAAATTTGGCGAGTTTCGACCAAGAATCAAAATTATGAAGTAAGGGGTTTTCCAATAGGGACTTGACAATTTTAAATTTAGTTTGGGAACGCACCTTTTCACTTAACATCGAACTGTCACTGTCGGTTTGTTCAGTAGATATGACATTTTCATCATGGCGAAGTACACGAACGAACATCTGCATATCTTAAAAAATTACTACAGAAATTCGGAGTCGGTGGCCGCTACTTTAAGAGCGTTAACTCCGATTTTCGGTCGTAATTCTCGCCCTAGTAGACAGGCTGTAACAAGTTTAGTGAAAACGTTTGAGTCTACATATTCGTTGTGTGATGTTGCCCTGCCAGTGAGACTACGGGTTGGTCGAAGTGTCGAAAATATCGCTGCCGTTGAAACGTCCGTAGCAAATGATCCAAATCAGTCAATTCCACGGCGTTCTCAAGAGTTGGGCATCGCCAAGACCACTTTATGGCGAATTTTGCGTAAGGATCTTACTTTACACCCATACAAGATCAGGCTCACTCAAGAATTGAAGCCGATGGACCATTCGAAGCGACGTACGTTCTCCGATTGGGCTCTGGAAAAGATGCACCAAGATGATCAATTTCATCGCAAAATCATCTTCAGTGACGAAGCTCATTTCTGGCACAATGGGTTTGTCAATAAACAAAATACGCGGTATTGGGTGGGTGAAAATCCACATGTGCTTAATGAAAAATCACTTCTTCCACAAAAGATAATTGTTTGGTGCTGTTTGCATGCCGGCGGCGTCAAAGGGCCATATTTTTTCGTCGACGATAGTGGTCGCCACGTTACTGTGAATGGTGATCGTTATCGCGCCATGATTATCGATTATTTTTGGCCCGAATTAGAATATATGGGCTTGGACAGCTTGTGGTTTCAACAGGACGGCGCCACAAGCCACACAGCATACGTTACAATCGATTTATTGAAGAACAAGTTTGATGAGCGTGTTATCTTAAGAAATGGACCAGTCGATTGGCCGCCTCGTTCGTGCGATTTAACGCCTCTAGATTTTTTTTCTTTGGAGCTACGTCATTTCATTGGTCTATGCTAATAAGCCGACGACGTTGGAAGAGCTCACAGCCAACATTGAACGCGAAATAGCAGCCGTTTCGGCCAAAATGTGTGGCCGAGTCATGGAAAATTGGGTCCAACGAACCGACCGCTGCAAACGTGCCCATGGTGGCCATATGAGCGAAGTCGAGATCCATTCATAAATGTTTTGAATGTACTTCAACCCGATAATAAAGTTTTTGAAATATCTCAAATGGTTTTCATTTTATTTTGAAAAAAAGTTGTCAAGTCCTTATTGGAAAACCCGTTATAACCCTCGTGTAACTCTTCAAAGTGTGATATCAATAAACAAGCAGTAGAGAATGGTTCTAGCTTTAAAATAAGTGAAATACCCCTCTGTGCAAAACCTCCTTAACTAATGAAAGACTTACATGTTAAAATATAGCAGTGGAATCCTTTATTGTAAAGAACACGTCTGACAGTATCGACCATTTAGTGGCTAAATTATATTTTCTCTGTCGTTTTCCTCCAGATTTCAAGAAGTTTTCTAGTAAAAATGTAATTGTAAAAGATTTGCGCTTAAATTTTAAGTGACACTAAAAATGCTTAAAATCTTTTTGAAAAATTTTTAGAAAACTGAGAGGTTTATTAAGTGTACATTTAATTTTGTAGTATTTTTGATAAAGTTTTGCATCCTTTTTTAGAAAAAAGGATTAATTTCTTTTACATAGAGGGATAGTTGTGTAAAGGACAGTTTTAGTGAAAATGTTCCCTCACTAGATGGCTGTACCTGTCAGCTGTTTCAGAATCAGCGGAATAGATGGCATGGTGTGATATAATCCAAATTAATTCTATTCTAATAAATGTTAAACTTAAATAATAAATGTTAAACTTATTTTATATAAATGTACTTAATCACTGTTAATTTTTAAAATGATTTTCATAATTTATATTTCAACTTTATATTTTTACTTGTGTACCTCTATCGAATATACATATGTTTAACTGTAACTAAACTGTATTTTTTGTGAAACGTGGCATATTTGAACAACGTTTCTTGACTTGCTTTGCTGACGGTGTCGAATCGACACGCATAATAAAATTTCCAGTAGTTATTGATAAAGTTGAATTATGAATTATTTTCAAAACTCAACACGCTGGGTATTTATTAGAGTGCTACTAAACAAGCACCTAATAACTCTGGTGACCCATAATTGAAATAAAACTAGTAAAAAGAAAAAAAAGATTTATACAATACTTTGAGCAGATCCTTTGGACTAATAATTTTGAGTCTCTACCTCCTATTCAAATCGGAATAGAAAATATTTGCTGAAAGTAAACCTTTTTATATCAGTTGTTGCATTTGGATTGTTTTAGAACGTTACTATTTACAATTAACTGCTGTAACACAAATAGAAGCGGGAAACTAGTTGCAGCCGACATCTGATCGAGAAACAGACGTCGCATGAGATGTCCCAGCTGGGGAGAGAGGAAGATGAAGAATTCGAGCTTCTTTTAAGTTTTGTACTGCCGGACCGTTTGGATTCCTTGGACATTATACAGAATACAATATTCGGAGCAAAAATTCTTATAAATTTGTGCACATTACTCTTGAAACATTATATACCCTCGTTTTATCAGAGTGTAAATATATTGTTGATCGTAAATTTGAGATACGTTGTTAGAATCCCCATCATGCTTAAGCATTGCAAGACTCCCAATTCATTTCCTGTAATTTATGTACTAACCACGTTATCCATCCGAATTATTTATGTAAATATTGCAATCGTGAAGAATTTAATGTTTGAAGGTCAATTGACTTTAACTAACATGTTAGATGGTGTATGGAGTTTACTTGCAAGTTTCATTTTTTAATCAATGTCAAGTGACAAAGACTATATTCACAGTTAGCACTCTATTCTTTTGACTTGTTTACCGCACCACGAGGGAAATGGAGGTCTTGATGCAATTATCAAAAGTCACAATCATTTTCTCTTTAAGGTATCCGACTACGTTCGGAACCATGATATTGCAGAAGTGTATAAATGGATAATATTTATGATATTTAGAGTCACTTAGATTAGAAAATGTATATAAAATTGTTTTAAGAATATTATTACAATAAAAAATTATTTAAGTACAATATTTTGACAAAAAATTAACATAGAATGACCAATTTTCAAAACATTCTCCTTTTGTGAAAAATGCTTTTATTATAATAATATTTTGCCTGTATACATCTCAGACCTTTGTACAGAGGCTGAACTAGAATTTTTGAAATATATAACTTAGAAGTGTATTTATCTATATTCTACAACAGAGGGGTGAAATTTTAAGGAAAACACGCCGATAATTATATTTCAAATGGTGGTAACTGAAAAAAAATATGAATTTTTCAAAAATCCTAGCTCGGACTCTCTGGAAAAGTCTTTACTTTATACAAGCAAAACATTATTATTATAGAAGCATTTTTTATAAAAGGAGAACGTTTTGAAAAAAGGTTATTCTAAGTTAATTTTTTGCCAAAGCATTGTATTTAAATCATTTTTTTTTTGTCACAATGTCCTTAAAACAATTTTATACCTGTATTCTAATCTAAGTGACACTAAATACTATGAAAATTATCCATTTATGCGCTTTTTTAAAATCACGGTTCCAAACGTAGTCGGATACCTTAAGATTACAGAGTACCTCTTTTCAAAAAAAATTTTTGGAGACGGTAGCAATAAAAATAATTTATGTTTTATATTTAGACTACATTTTATGAAGCTGGTTCTGATAGTAAAAGGTCAGTTTGACCAGCCATTATTTTACAGTTTTAAAAAATTAGGACGTTTTGAAGTTTTTTCAAACCCTTATAAAATGCTCAATTTTTAAAAAATTTTAGTCATTTTAAGTGGTTTATGTTTCTTGAATTATTGTGAACAAAAGTTAGAATGGATTCCAAAATTTATTCCCCTTGCTGATTTTTAATAATTATTTTTCTAGCTAAACCTGGAAAAAACGCGATTTTTAAAAATATTAACTTAAGCATTTAAAAAATAATTAGAGATCTCTGACCTAAACCCATACTAACTATCACGGAACGTACGCTTGGGAATATATACAAAAAAGTTTCCAAGGCCATCTTCAGCAGAAAAAGCCTTAGGAATTAGAAAACTCATATCTTCAAAATTAAAAGTCCGAGAAAAACGCATTTAAAGATTGTACTAGCATAAAACAAAAAATTATTAAAAAATTAGAGCTTTACGTGTATTATATGTTATTTGCCAATTTATTTTCTACATTAAAACACTATTTTAATTAAATATCAGACTGAAAACTTTAAAATATATTTTTGCATAATGATAGCATTTGTTACTACGACAGGTTATTCAGCTTAACCTAATATTTTCCCGTAAGTTTTGAAACGCAAAGCACATTTAAGTAAAAAATAATAATTATATTAATTTAAGCTAAAAATTTCCAGGTTTGTTCATAAAATTTAATATTTTTCAGTTTTAAATTGGGGCAGTTTAGCAAGTTTGAGTTTCTGTTGAACTTTAAAATACAGTACTACAATATGTTTACTATAATAGAATTTGGTATGTGATGGAAATATTCAGTTTTATCTGCAATACTTTTATTCAGAATACTTGTATTTCGAAGTTTAATTGCAGTATCAACCGAGGGCGTATTTAGATTCATCATTTTAATTAATATTTTAACATTTGGTGTACAGTATACAAGGAAAATGTTATTAGTATTATAGAATTCTAATTTGATCTAGCTTTTCAAAAATAATTCAAAGACACACTGAAGTCAAAAAAGTATTGGGACACTTTTGAAATGAGAAATTTAACAAATATACAGCGCATCAATAGAATTTAATTTCTCACCACTTTTTTAGACAAGTTTAAACATAAACGTTTCAACAGAGATTATTTATAGATAAAATTGTGAGAAACAAAGATATATCAGTTGGTGTGCGAAATCTCGTAATAAGTCATTGGAAAAAGAGGGGAAATCACTTCTCCGTATAAGAAAAATCTTGAAAAATTAAGTCTACTGTTTTCAAAATCATTAACAGGCTCAAGAAAACAAAAAGTTTTGAAAACAAGCAAAAATCAGGGCATCCAAGGATATTTAATGAACGTGAAGAGGATTGTGAGACAAGTACACATTAATCCAAGAACTAGTGCAGTAAAAATGACTTTGCAATGTAAAAGTAGTTTCGGAAAATTTAGTAAATCCTGAAACTGTCAGAAATCTTTTAAGAAAACATGAGTATCATGGCAAAGTACCTCAAAAAAGCCCTACATCAAAGCAAATAGACAAGCTAGGTTGGCATTTGCTAAAATATATGTAAGGCAGCCAACAGAATATTGGGAAAATAATTTTTGTTGATGAAAACAAATACAACATTTTCGAATTGGATGTGAAGAATTTATGACCTACTATCAAATATAGAGAGTAACCAAATTGTTAGCGGCTGCATGGCAAGCTCTGGTGTCGGGAACTTATATTTATTCATTATACCATCAATGAAATTTGTCTATCTTGACATTCTCAAGCGAAATTAAAAGCAAAGTGCGAGCAAGCTAGAAATTTCGGGACACTTTAAATTGTACCAATATAATGACCCGAAACATACTGCAGATATTTACATGTTATGCGTCCTCTACCACTGTCCTAGTGTTGTTAAGAGTCCTGCACAAAGTCCAGACCCTAATCCCATTGAACATGTGTGGGGTTATTTGCAGCAAAAACTATACGAGCACCAAATTTCTAACAAGCAGGATTCAAGAAAATATTTGGTTTAAGAGTGGACCAAAACCGATAGATCGTTTTGCAAAAAAATTGATCCAATCCACGCCAAATAGACTTCGAGAGGTAATAAAATGCAAGGGTGACCCAACAAGATATTTCCAAGTTTGAATTGTTTTTCCTTAATTTAATGGGAAATGTCCTAATACTTTGAGCACTTTTGCTTAACTCTATTTCTTTTCAATTTTAACCATAATTTCATTAATGTATAAGTTTTGTTCAAATTATTTGTATTTACTAAAATAGCATTTTTTTGTTTCATTTGTATGTTTAAGTAAAATGTTTCTATAAAAAAATCTATGAACTGGTAGCGAGTCTCGATACTTTTTTAGCGACTATGTAGATATTTTGCGATTGACCATTTTGAATTCCTCCCGAAGCCTCGTTTCCATTCAAGCAGAAAGCCTTTAGCATATAAACTAAAGTAATTTTTCCTTCCCTTGTGATTCAACTCCCTCTGAAGATTCCATTTCCTGTAGTTATATAAAATTTGATAAATACATTTAAGACTCATTCCGTACCAGCACTGACACCCCCTCCCCGCTTTGTTCATTAGAGATTTGTAGTTGTGATATACGACACGACTTAAACTTTTATTTGAATTTACTTTTAGCCATTCAAATTTCGAATCGAGTTACCTTGCCAGGACTAATCTGAAGTTAGTCATGACATAATTTTAAATTAAGATCAAATACTCAGAAGTCCTTAATGTGTTCGCATATTAATATTTCAGGTGGAATCCATCCTAACTCTTGATTTGAACAATGGTGATTATGACGATCATGACTTCATTTACAAATTTCCCCTATTATCACCACCATTACGGATAAGGGTATTAATTTAGTAATAACTTCGAAGTACATTTACACTTATTGATTTGTGAATAAAATATCCGATAGCACCAAGAAATAAACTTTACAAGAAAAACTTAAATGACTTTCATAACCAGGCAAGACATTTCTGAAGAAACCGAGAGATCTTTAATAACCGATTTAGTCTCGTGATTAGTAATGACCCAAAAAGTACATTTAAATTTAAAATCCCCGAATTAAATTACGTTTATCTGTAAAAAATACGCAAGCCCGTGTATATCCAACCCATTTATGGTATGCGCATAAGAGATTTGTCTCCAATATAGGCTCGAGATTCGTCTGTTAACAGAACGCAGAGAGATCCCAAGCAAGGATAATGGAAGTGCATCCTACCAAGTCTAATAGAACAGTTTAGAATTTCTCTTTCTACAATCTGACACACTATATTAAAATACCATCAGTCAAGATAATGAACAAGAAATGCCGCGTTACCCTAAAACCCCATTTGACACTTTCCCGTTTAGTTTAAGGCTGTATAAAAGTCCAGAAATAATGAGCTACTAGAAATCATACCAACAAATCTTTCAAATGCATTTTCATCCTTACCAGTTATTCAAGAAAAATCGTGTAGACGATTTTTTTTAGTTTAACAATGAGGAAAGATGGAAATAAAAACTCAATTTGTTTCCAAGTTGATATAAAAAAACTTTTATTAAACAATAAAAATGTACAATTAAAACGCTCCTTGTAACAAGAGCAAGTTATTTAAAATATGTAATTAAAAGGTGGTTAAACACACAACAGCTCATAAAATGGGTGCAAATGCATCCATGTACAAATTAAAGGTAGAAAAATTAATCTTTTTGTTTACACAATTCTTTTGACTGGATTTGTTGATCGTCCGAAATTTCCGCAATTCGAGAACTTTCCTCAGAACCTGTACTAGGAAGCGTCATCGAGCTTGGTGCAGCGGTAAATCCCGAAACCGACTGCTGAAGATCTGAATGTCGAGACGAACTTGTGCTTGGAAGAGAAATTGAAGGACTCAAGGGAAAGGGTGAATCCGTATCAGGTCGATGAACTTCCACATCTGCTACAACAGTACGGCTCGATTGTTTTTCTAAAATTATACACAAGTATTAATTCACTTGACAACACACTCTCGGCATTCAGCCAGTAATAGAAGACTAATCAAGTTTTCGATATCCACAACGCATCACAAAACTCATTAGCAAAAATATTTCTCCTTACACAACTAATTGAGTAAAGGCACAATGAGAGAGAAGTTTCCACAAATCAATTTTAAAAATAATAGTACAATATATACCATCAAGATTGGCTTAAATTTTGCATTCAGCGTTTATACATTATGCTTCAAAAACTTGCCTCCATTGGCATTTCATGGGGTTGTTTCATCACGATCTTCATTCGTTTGCATAACAGTTTAACAAAATGGTATAACTCAGTGCTTCTCAAACTTTCAATATACGCGACCCACTATTCAATCATTTTCATCGCGCCCCCCTTCCATACAATAACAATGTATTGAATTCCATAATACTATACTTTGACACTAAAGCTACAATACGACTTTAACCTCTTATGTGCCACCGACGTATATAAACGTCTCGTTCAGCCAAAGTATTAATTTTCTGGACGTATATATACGTCTTTCCGAAGTACAATCTTTTCTGTGCAGTGCGACCCATAAAATTATTCCTAGGGCTTTAGAATACAATAAACGGACCTTGACAGTGTTTGAGAAGGATTTACTTATTTCAGAGGATTTTTGCTTATTTCTTTCTCTTCTCCTCCCCCTCCTTCGCAAAAAAACATCAAAATACGCTCGTCTGCGTAGTAAGCGATGGCATTGGGGAGCGAATTGCTTAACTTTTAACAGGCAGTTAAGGAATTATAAACCGTACAAATTATCAAGATAAGTGTTAATACAAGCCCATGGGGTCATTGATAATTATCGAACTTGTTCTTAACTTAGTATTGTTAAATTAATAATAAAATATACATTGTACAGTACTGATACATTTATAAGTGTATTATATCAGTGTGAATGTGTATTTTATTATATCATAAAGTATTTTGTTTACTTTAAGTAAATTAATAATTTTCTAAATAGCCTTTTGTTTTCAACTCTTCAATATGCTCGCGCCCCCCTTGCAGAGTTATCACGCCCCCCAAGGGGGGCGCGCCCCACAGTTTGAGAAACACTGGTATAACTCTTGATTTCTCATACTACCACAGAGATCAGCATCATGAGAAGCTCCATAATCATATGGCATACACATCTGATGGTTGAAGGTTTAGAAAACCCATGTTTAAAAAGACTATAGTTGTTTTTTTTATCGGGGATATCAAGTCTCGCGTAACATATTGGTTTCCTTATCTAAATGGTTGGATTTTTTGCTGCAGGGCGCAATTGTGGACAATGGCTCTTGCGAGAATGGAATCTGAAAAATGACCTTCAATAATTTAAAATAATCGCGAGTATAGAATTTACCCAAATATGTTTTTGAACAAAAACATTCAGTTTGGTCGTCATTCATCGAGACACAAGCTTAACCATTTAAGTCAAGAAACTCTCGGTCATCCGAAAAATTTAAAGAGTTGGGTGATGAATTTCTAAAAATGCATCTCAAAAATTGAAGTATTCGAAAACAGCGCAGTATACAGAATTCATAATACCCAGAAAAGTTGGAAGCGAGATTAAGGGCAAAATCGTTACTCATCAAAATAAGTATATGCACGGTTACTACCATTGGAAATACTATAACTGAATACCAGGCATACAGTTAAGAAAAATTTACTCAAGATACAATTGAAAAGCTTCTAGAAAATAGCAGAATTCCTGGCCTGTTTTTCCAAAATTCATAAAAATCTAAACAGAGAAGTGAAGAACATAAACTTATATCTGATCAAAGACATTGAAGAAAATTCACCTACAAAAAGAGACATGTACCACCTTAAGGAAGACATCTTAATAAGCTTTAAGGTAACCTCTAAAAATATTGATTAACAATAAATTTGCGATTATGAACTTGGTATGATAAAGTACAACTGCCTTCTCTGGTATGCTTAGGACTTCACAAGAAGCAGAAAAATCTTATCTTTAGTAGCGAAATTCTTTCCAGATACAGTTAAATTTTCAAAGCGGCAATGAGGAATGATGTAAATAATGTAATAGTTTTAAAAATTTTAATTCATTTAAGAGAACTGACGTCTAAAATCACTAAAATTAGTTTTCACGATAAAATATCCAATAAAAAATTTTCAATAATCCTGGCATTAAGCCCGTTTCTACTGCATGCAAGTCACTTTCGTTTGTTACAAGATAAGACATTGTTGCATTTTGGTAACTGTCAAATGATTCAGACAGCTGCAATAATACTTCGAACATATTATGGAAAGGCATTCAAGTCAGTTCAATTAAAAATGTTTCTGTAGGAATAACAGATCTACACAAATATCAGATATGAAAATACTTCAGTAATGCACGCCCTAACATTAAATTAATGCTTTATCAAAAACTGAAAGAAATAAGATCATTAACAGATGCACAATTGGTGCATTACTCCAAACTTTAGTTTTAAGACTTAGTACAGGTATAAATATTAGTACATTCTCCTTTTTTCTTCCAGTCATTTAAGGATACAACTTTAATATATTGAGTGTAAACTGGTTCATCACACATAGTTGAGCTTTCTTATTGGTTATGTAGAAAGTAAGATTCTCACAATACTCTTTTGAAAAAAATTGAATCACCATGAAGGAAGTGGTTGCTTTTAATAAAATTAAATGTGAGCAGTTCATACACAAATAAGACGATAAAAAATATCAAGGCCGTAGGGCCCCATCCACAGCTTTAATTTTCAAATCAGTAGCTGGTGAAACAGCCCCTGGCAGAGATACAAGCTTGCATGTCTTGGTAAAGAGAGGTTCCTAACGTCATCCTGCGATACAATCTGCCAGGAATTCACTAATTGTTGCTCTTTGTGCTTCGATTTTTTTTATACTAAAGAGTATTATGGATAACAGGAATGTTTAGTCTGATACAAGCTAGTTAAATCTGTAACGATTAAAATAGTGTTCAATAGGATATGCAAGGCAAACGCGACCAATATCAAACAGATGCACAGCTAAATGAGAAGGTTAACTATGCAAATTAAGGGTAACTGCAACTCTGATAGGTATCTCAATCGAAGACCCTGTGAAATAAATCCCATTCTAAAACAAGAATTGCACATCAAGGCTTAAGTATATTTTTTGATGGCACACTTTGTATAAATGAATGACTACGCGAAATAAGCTTTCCATGAGCTTGTAATAACATTTTATCAGCAGACAATCGGCAAAAAAATTTCCAATTATATTAAAAGTAATGACCAAGAAATGGTACTTAAGACTCCGAGATTTTAATGGAAGATTTTGTAATCATCCATCATTTAATTATGGCGCAGTAGTTAAAGTAGATAACACTAAAATATTCGGCCAGTATTCATCTTAGAATTTGTGGCACTTTAAACTCGAATGGAACAATAAGACGTTGCCATGAGAGATGGCTTTGGAATAATTAACCGTTTGAGTCCCAGAGGGTATTGAAAACACTGTCGAAGAATCCCAAACAGCGCTTTCTCGAAATGAGTACAAAAAGACACAAGCAGCGCGATAGCGCAATTTTATTTTTATGTCGAGAAATACCGTGGCGCGACAGCGCGTTTTTCATTTTACACCGATTAATCCTAATCCGAGCTCTATAGCGTTGTTTTACCCATTGTAAAATGTACTATTTACATTAAAGAGAGCTATGTGATGTACTTTCTTCAGTAAATCTGAGCGCGCGATTTCAACTGATGGTGCGTTACCGATTGTTATCCACAATGTTCGAAATGTACTGGTTTTCTCGACATAAAATCTCAACAGCGCGGTCGCGCTGCTTGGGACCCGAACGGTTAAAGGGAACTAGTTATCAAAATAGTAAATTTTATCAGTTGCTTAACAGACGTTCAATATCATTTCACCTCTGCAGTTAAAATTGCCGAAATCTATTTTACAGAAAACTAAGGAATATTAAGATTATAACAGGATGACGCGAGCACGAAATACTCGATAATTTAAACTTTAAGTCTTTGTGCAAATAATTTGCCCAATATACAATAATAATTTTCATCGCATCCCCCTCCTCCCGCCATTCAGTAACATTGTATTGAATTCAATACTATGCTTTGAAGCTAAAACTACAGTACGGCTTTAGCCTCTTAAGTGCCACCGGTGTATACAAACATCTCGTTCAGCCACTGCGTTAATTGCCCTAGATGTATAGATACGTCTTTCTCCGAAGTACGATCTTTTCAGTGCATTCAAAGGCTTCAAAATTTCGGAGGTTTTGGAATGCAAATAAAGGACCTCGACAGTGTTTGCGAAGGATTTACTTATTTCAGAGGATTTTCTCGTTTTTATTCTTTTTCCACTCCCCAATACATTACATTAGTGTTCCTACATGGAAAACAGTGGCATTGGGGAGCGAATCTCATAACTTTTAGTCGGCAGTTAAGGGATTAGTCTATTGTCTCAAATTTAGTCTATATTGATTAGTCTATTGAAACTCAAACCCTTCACACTGGCGTTGTGTTGAAAGAGTTTGTAACAACTAGTGTTGTCGCTTGACCATGTTTCAGAATTACAAGTGCGCTTGCCTATAGCACTCGCGTTGCTTCCGAAAGTAGAATTAAAACACAGCAAGCCGCATTAATAATTTTCTGACGAGACCTTGACATTAAATGCACCAATAAGAGCAAATATTCTTTTTTGTTTTGCTACTAAATTTTAACTGACATGCTAAAAAATCGATGGTACCAATAGAGATTCTCTCAATTTTGAACGGCCAAGTGACGGTGACAATACATGTGCTGTCCCCCTACATTAACGTGTGGATTTGAAGCCTAGAAGTATTGGTGTGTGCATTATATAGATTAGAGATCCGATAGTCTTCGGAAGTACCTTCAATAATAACCACTTCAAGATTAATGCAAGATGCGACACGTATATTATTTAAGCTTTTATCGGAAGCTTAATTTGATGTTGTCAAAATATACACAATTTGCTTAAAGCATCTTTTAATTTAAAGGAAAATTACAATCGAGAATTAAAATATGGAAAATTACCTGGACGTGGTTCCGTTACATTTTCTTCCAATATCGGCGATTGACTTTCCACTGATCGTTGTTCCGTTTCTTGTACAGGATTTGTTACCTTAGGGAAGTCTTCAAGCGGGTGTTCTCGGTAGTCATCCATAGAATCAACTAGTGAACAACTTAGCATCCTAAAACAATCCCACTTTTTGACACCATAACCTCTTTTCACAACTGCGACTAAGGAGCAAACCGTAATTACTCCTAGATACATAGCGGCTATGATTGAATCATCTGGCTGTAGAAAAGGGCAAATTACAAAGATAGAAGTAATACATATACCCGCTAATGTAAAAGGTATCCAGTGGGCCTTTAGTAAGTTAACGAGTCGCTGTCTTCGATCCATTTTGTTTTCAATCTATTCCGATAACTGAAAAGAATAATTTTGAATACATCTTTTTGCCGAGTTGGTGATGCTGTCAATAATAATCGTATATTACTTTTAACATTTACAATAGAAATCCTCATAGCACATTAGAACCATATTTTGTTAAATATGTTACAGAATTGTTGCAAAAATGAGCATAATATTGTTCAAATATTAAGATTTATATATTCCACAGGAAGAAACTCATTTCGAATTCCCCTTCCCTAATTTTGTTTTGAGACACATTTCCGATTTTAGTTCAATTTCTTACTACGAGTAGCATGGAAAGCATCCAATTCCTGGATTCTGTCCGACATTTACCTCCTCCAATTCTTTATAATTTATAGCCTCTTTAGCATCCAAGCGAAAGTTAATAGCAGAAGTAGCATGTAAAAACTTCATTTTTTCAACGATAAGAGCTCTGTTTTGTAACGCTCTTTTATACATTAATTGGCTAGACAAATGCCACAAGATTCCACTTAACGATAAAAATCATATGGGAAAATTTTTTTACTTTAATATATCAAGTGCCAAAGTTTACATCAGAAATAATACCGAGTAAAGAAATCTTATTCTTATGGCTTTGGTACATTAAATCATTCTCGTAAGGAATGTATAGCAACTAGAAACATTTTCTAAATGCTAAAAGTTCACGGGGTTCAAAAAACCCGGAGTCGAAATTTTGTGTAAAAGAGTAGATACTTTGTTAGCTAATCGTTTTTGTAATGGATTACAACTCTTGAGTTTCCTTTTGCAAGTAGTATTGTACTTATCCCCAGAGTTTAACTTAAGGGTATCCAGCACATGAATTTTTGATTTTCATATTTTAAATTTTCTAAAAGTTCAAGTATTTACATTTCTGCTTAAAATGATATACAATGTGTAGAAATACGACACAATTAGACACATTTTTTTAAGTGAAGCTACTCCTTGAAGCACATCGAAGGAGCTCCGCTAGAAGCACCTGTGCTTCCCCTAGCATAAGTTTTTGATGAGCGCGAATCCATACGAGGTACAAGTGGGAAAATTGGAGTGTATTGGGTCTTAAAAGCAAAAAGAGAAAATGTTAAGTGGTCGTAACCAACATTTTAATATAAAAAAATTCAAAGATATTATGGTGTACGGCTATTAGAAATAATGTCAATTTATTTTCATCTTCTGCCTTCAAACAAGAGCCCTCAACATGAACCGTATCCTGCGGGCGTAAATTCTTGGTGCAAGTTTCAAAAGGCAGAAGCTGAATGTAACGAAAGGTACTATGATCATAGACACATATACACTTGCTATATACCATAATTAATTCAATGAAGCCAATTTTTAGGAGCCTAAGTGATCCTATGCAATTAAGAAAAATTTTTACATGGAAAGACTCGGGACCCAAATGAGTCAGTAACACCATATGGTCAGCGATCCCAAAATTTACATTTGTGGAATTAAGAACTAAAGTTAGGGTAAATGTGGCTATTGCAGAGTTCAATACGAGTCATGTAGCAAAATTAAGGATATTAAAACATTGTGAAACTGAACCAAGTTATAACTGCGTCACGCTTCAAAAAAATTAGATGCATGTAGGATTCGTGTAGCCCAACGAAAGTATCTAGCGATTCAAAAAAAAAAAAAAACTAAATTTTTAAAAATAATGGAACAGAAAAGTTGGGGTCTATTTTAGGAGCAGAGTGTAAATAAAATGCTTCTGGAAAGTGTAAAGTAAATGCTCAAAATTTACACTTTAAAGCCTGTTTTCTCAAGATGTTTTATTTTTTTGTCTTTCTCAAAAATCACTTATTATATATTTCTCAAAGTTTCAGTGAGTATACTTTCAACATGTTTACATATTTTAATGGGAGTTGGATAGATCTAGCAAACTTTTTTAAAACTAAATTTTAGTGAAAAGAATTGAATAATTTTTAAAAGATTCACAATTACTTTAATTTTTAACAGAAGGACAAAACCCTTTGTTAAAGTTTTATTGATAGTACACATAACGCACTGTAAAAATTTTATCCATGAGAAGTGGTTCCCGAGAAAGGGAACAAACTTGTGCAACTTAACATGGGCTCCTATGGACGTGCCGGACCCCTTTAATACATTGAATTAGTCCGATTTTAAGTAAAAAGGGAATTTAACTTTGACTTTCTCGTCCCTTCGTATTGCGTACGCTTAGAAATTCCGTTTTAGTAAATTTCAGTTCAAAAAATTTAAATATTTTTCATAGAGCAACCCATTATAATATTTTCAGCATTATGCTCTTAAAATACAAATAAAATGTAGTATTTCCAGATTTCATAACCTCTTCATATATGGTCAGTTATTTCAGTGAATATATCATTAATATAAAATTAGTAAAATTTGAGAGTATTAATATAATTTATTAAGAATTATCCTAATCAGAAAAAAACTTAAACATTTTTTTTAAATTTTCCTCCAACTAGAGTGTTACAGAAAGCTTTTCCAGAAGCAAAAAAAAATAATTTAAAACTATTAAAGTAATTATTATAGCACAAAATGTAAGCTTGTATTGACGAATAATAAAGATCAAAAACTTACTTAAAAAGGAAGCAATAAAATACGATCTAACGAGCTGGGCTAGTATTCGTTATATTTTATGTTTCTTCACATCACAGGGATATGGATCTATAAAAGATCCATTCGTTATATTTGGTGTTAATTGCCATTTTCAAACATGGAATTTATTCCTTCTGTTCAAAAACTACCCTCTTCATGCTATTTGGTTGATTTTACTATATCCAAGAGAAGCACAAGGATAATTGACAATGGACCAAATAATTCTGCACCCTGGTAAAAAAAATTGCTTTGATGTAATATCCCGCCCATCAATCTTCCACGCCAAGGTCTTTGAAATACTATTCTCTTTAGGTCTTAAATAGAATCAGGGATCGATTTGAACATCGCCGACTACCCAAAAACTTGAGAACTTGTTATCATAATCGGTGTTAACATGCCGTCAGAGAAATATATTGAAAAAATGACCTGAAACTGTTTTGAGTACACTCATATACTGTCAGTTTTAAAAGGAAATTAGTTCTCTGATAGTACAATAAAATATTAATACAAATGTTACTCTTTCCGATTTATCACACTTTAAAGTAACACGAGGCTTACGGTGTTGAATCTTTAATTTTGAACCTCGATCATGTGACGAGGACGATACTTGAGTTGGAGCTCCGTTCTCCACGTGAAGACTTTGAACCTCAACAGATTTAACCTTATATCAGCTCAACTGTGGCGGGCCTTAATTGGCACCAGGACATGACAGAAATAACATCAGCATGAGTTCGCAAAGACACTAAGCTCCCGAGATTGCAAATTAACGATAGTAGTATGTTAAATGAGACCAGTGGCTGAGTGGTAGTGTTTCGTGCTTCTATGCCACAGGTCCAGAGTTCAAATCTCGGGATGATCAAAGTCAAATCAGACTTTCGTCACATTTCAGTGGGTCGATAAATGAATACCAGGCTTGCATGGGAACTAAACACGGGGGGCTTCGCGTCAAATTGATGGAACATCTGCTCATGCACCTCAGCGAGCAAGGTCACGTATACTGAGTCTGGAACAGTAGGCCTTGTCCTTCATGGACAGTTGCGCCACTGAGTTTAGTCTAGTATGTTAAATGGAATTGACTTCGACATTTTCATATGGTGGGCTGTGGAAATTAAGAGAGGGAATATCGGCTCAGTAATTAATAACATTACTGAATGAGATTTGGTCCATTACGCAACTAACTAAAAGTATATTGCAATCGATCAATTCTGTAGCATAATGATATTAATCCCAGATCTAAATAATGTGTGTAAAACCATGAAAACCATAAAACGTTTATAAAATCTAAGAGGACATTTAAAGGGCAACGTGTTATAATTCAAATTTGTTTTATACTTAAGCAAACAGTAAACTGTTATGAATCTAAGATTAAAAGAAGTGAAAAAACTTACTTTCGTGCAAAGTATAAATTCTGGAGGGAGAGAGGGATAAAAGAAACTTCTTATAGCTGTTGTTATTGGTTATTTAAAAGTAAAACGCTTCTGACGATGGCAGAAATTTCTCCAGAACCGGGGCTATGTATAGATGTATGCCTTTTCAAATGATTTTTTTCTCTTAAAGTATATTATTGCAATTTATATGAAGTTTAAATTTCTTGTGCATGACTTGATCACTACTGATATCTTTTTAGTAAATACGCATTTAATGTGTAACTCATAAATATTTTGTTCTAAGCTCTGCTAGAAATGTGAAACCGTATTTTTTAGCGATTGACAATCTCCGAAGAAAGGCTAGTATATCAAGATTTGAATATTAATAAGACTTTAAAAAAAAAAGGAAACTCGTATAGAACTGCGGAATCTTGAGTTCATAACGGTGCATTACATTCACCAACTAAATCGAATGGAAGTGCAGAATAAAACTGGAACATTTATTCAGGGGGAAAATCTCGACATAAAATGAATAGCTTATTTGTGCCATACCTCCAACGAAACATGATTCAATTGGAAGATATACTAAAATATCGGGCCAAAATCAGTATAA
>BMAV01022310.1:72964-162805 GCA_019973955.1 Trichonephila inaurata madagascariensis | reverse complement strand
AAAACTATGTGACGTCATAGTCACACGATAAAAGCAATCATGTGTTTCCAGCTAATCAGTTCATGCGCTTCGTTGTTGCCAATTTTTCTCTTTTTAGAAACTTTCTCTTAAAAAGTAAATATTTGTTAACAATAATAACGCACATACACATAAAAAATGCATTTTATCCAAAAACACATGTATGAAATGAGATTTTTTTTTTTAAATTGTAAAATTTTTTCTTTTTATCACTTTTTAGCATTTTCTAACCTAATTATGAAATTTGGTCCAAGTTCTACAATTAAAACAACAAGTACAATCAGTTTATGTCTGTTTTGAATTCAATGGAGAACATGTGTTTGTTTTTATCATGTGACCTTTCATGAATTGGGCCCTTTGAGCTTATTAGATCACCTTTTTCTCACGTGTTTAAATTTAATTTACTCATGTGAAATATTTTGCGATTATTTCCCTTTTGTGAAAAAGTAATTAATTATTACTAAAAGGAAAAAGAAACTCAATCCATTAATAAATCCAGTAAAAAAATTCTTCAAATTAGGATATCTTTGTTACACAATGCTGGTAAATTTTGTGATGCGAGGGCTAATGGCAAAACGATCCCTCGTCAAGTGAAGATGTTGGTATCTGAGCTCCACGCCATGCGGAAATGAAGATTTAACAGGCATTAACCCTTTTATTTGACGGATCTTCAATGGCACTAGGATTGTGTTAGTTTGTGAATCTGAAAGGCAATGCTTCTATTAATTGCACAAGTCAGAAATCTTCTCGAGAGAATGCTGATTGCTTTTAATGTTACACATCATGAAGATCATTCGAAATTACAAAATTTGAGATACTTTTCTTTAACCTTAAAAAATACTATTCTCAAAAAATAATGCTTGTCTTAAACCAGGGGTGAACAAATAGTGGTGTGTGGGCCACATACGATCCTAAAGAGTTTTTTTAATGTGTAACATCTTTCCTCTCGGTTGCTGGATATTTGTTGGGAGTGATTTTGTGAAAAGGGACGGATGTGTGTAACCGGATGTGACGTAAGCGCGCGCTACTTGATTTGACCAATGAGAGTGCGTGTCTATGTCTTTTCGCTACCCTCGCATGGGGTCCAACTCTAGTAGCCATCAAGCACTCGAGAGCTTGACTCTAAATCTGTTAGTCACGATATTGGGAGACATAAGTGCGACAGAATGCTTATTTGAAAATGGACAAACAGTGATTTCGGTGGTCGTATACATTTCTTCGAATCAAACAGTTAAAAAAAATTAAAGATTTCCTGCATTTTGTACTTTTACCATATAACAAAGGTGGTTCTGCTCTTTTAAAAAAAAATACCACTCGCTTCCCCTGATTTTGAGTGGTGATTTTAACTTAAACTTCAGTTTGTCAAAAGCTGAGCCGCTCATAGCTTTTATGAATGATGAACTCAAGCTCGAAATGAACACAAATTAGAATGTTTCGACTGCTAACAGTGGTACTGTTATTGACGCTGTTTTTCAACGGTTTTTAATTACTTTGAAATCACAGGTATATGTGTCATATTTTAGTTATCAGAAGTCTATTGTCTCCGCTCTTCCCCAAATTGAACAAGAATAATTATTTTTGATAAAATATTGCACATTACTCCTTTTGTTAATTAAATACAATTTTCATTAAAGATATAATTATTTGATAGAAAATTATTTTCAATCATACCCAAGCGCCCCACGATTTTTTTTTTTCATATTTTTTTCAGGAAAAAAGTTAATATTGCGTATTTACTACGATAACATGTCAGATGTTACACATCATATGCGACTACTGTAAGACTCGTTTCTTTTCCTTTCTTTCTTTCTTTTTTTTTGCAGTCTGCTAAGACAATCGGAGAATCTGCCTTTAACCAAAATTTCTGAAGAGAATTGAGAAAATGTGAGCCTTAATTTCAATTTGCTTTCTTATTCCATTGCTACATATATTGATACAGTGCCCGATGAGCTGCTGCTGGAGCCTAATGACTAGAAGTCAGATCAGTGTAAGGGGAAATGTTTAATGCTACGCCATTGACTTTTACACAAATCTATGACTCTAGAAAAATTTCCATGTATGAAGAAATTTGCAGGAGAAAGGTTCTCTATATTTGAATCGACATATATTTGTGAGCAAAGTTTTTCTTGCATGAAGAATAATAAGGGTAAATATAAGGTGCAATTTGGTTGACGATAATCCGTTAACTACCGACGGTACTTATAAGTACCACTCACTTTAAAATTACATAGAATAACCATTTTTACGAATACTCTGACGATACTCAGCAGAAATATTCTTTTAAATCCACTCTTCCAAGATATATGGCAGCGCGGGTTTTACGATGAGCATTTTAGCGGGGCAGGCGAATAGTTTTATAGCAGAAATTGCGTTTTCAGTGGATTGTGAAGATTGTCATTTTTGTTCCGAAAAAATAGTTGATATCAAAAGGTAAATGTCTTATTTCTTTGTATGTTAATGAAAACCTTATATAACGATTTGACTGTTTATTTTAAGTGAACAGTGTATATAATTAATTTTACAGTTGAATATTTTAAATTGACTAATTAGCTCTAATGGATTACATTTTTCCCAAAGTTGAGTATTTTGTTTATGTATATCCTTTAATTTTCAAAGTAGTCACTCAAAAAAATAATATTGCATGAAAAAAACTGCAGTAAATCAGAATGCGGTAGATAAAGGGTTAACCTCCAGGCTGTGATGAGAATTTCCACAAACGATCTTGCTCCTGGTTTCAAAAATTGTAAAAAAGTACGATAAGGGGACGCTTGTCTTGTTAAATTGATTCTAAAAGTAAATGTGCTTGCAGCTATAGATAGTTACGAATTAGTACATGAAATAAATTGAGTAAACTACTACTATTTTATTAACTTACATTTATAGATTTTTATGATGCAATATATTTCATTTTGTGATGCAAAGTTAACTTATGAATTCAATCATTTAAAAAAGGGGCGGCCCTCGGACATCCTTCACTTCCATTGCGTGGGTCTTGAGCCAAACAATTGCCCCTCCCCCCCGTCTTAAGCAAATAAAATTTCAACTCTTTTCGAACGGAGGTAGATTTGAAAACACTACGAGAACATAGATAAATGAAAAGTCTCAAACATTTTTCTCTAAGCCAGTAATGCACTTTTTTCATACTAAAGCCTGCTCACTTACCCTTACCCTTATTTTACGTTTTACTCGAGGTAATTGCGGGCCAGTCGACGCGTTTCGTGTCCTTACACATCTAGTGTGAAGAAGGAAAAAAAATTTTCACACACGGATTGACTGAAAAGAGAGTGTCAGAGGAAAAAGGGTAGGGAGGACTCAGCGGCAGCGATAATTGAGATCGAAAGGTAAAACTTTCTCCATTTTTAATACACAAGTAGCCGCATGTGAAGAGCTTAGTTCCTACAATATCCTCTTAGTTGAGTCAATTAAGAGGAGGAGAACATATAGTTTTCGAGAAATTGAGGAAGTGGTAATGCAGGGAGTGCTTCATTGGTCGGTATTGGGCCACGTGTTTTAATCAAAAATAGTTCCCCACTTTATTCTTCTTCTGTTAAGTGCGGCACAAGTTGACTTGTGTGACATGACCCGCACTCTTTCTGAAACTGTTTCTGCGGTTCTTGTTTAAACTGATAAGTGGTCCATGGTATTTTTCTTGTCTCAAGTAGATTATAACACAATAAAATACAAATAAGATACCAAGAAAAAAAAGGAGGTTGCAGAACACTTATATACTTTGAACAGTATAAAATATGTATTTAGACTTGGGAAAGTGTGCATAGTAAATTATTATATGCATAGGTAATAACTGTAAATTAATCAAATTATAATGGCTAGTTGTGTATTTTATTTAAAAAGTGTATTTAGAGTAAGCCTAAATTATTTCTTCATCGTAGAGTCATATCTCTATAGTCTTATTTTACATTCCAAACCATGTCATCCAACATTTTCCTTTTGAAATTATTATATCTTATATTTATGTTGTAGTTTGTGTAAAAGCTTAAATGGTCCATGCCCTGTAAAAAGGAAGGGGTTGGGCTTGTGATTCCCTTAGAAACATTGATTGATTTGATTTTTAATTTGCATCGCACTGTGAAGCAACTCGAGGGCTTTTGGCGATGGGTCTCACAATTTTGAAATACAATCAAGTGATAAGTGACACGTGAAACATTTATTTCACAAAAATTGTTTTACATGTATATATAAATCAGTATATAATTTGCGCTTTGAGTTCCCGAGTTCACACACGTAATTATTTAGGACTGTTATATTAAAAGAATTAATGAATTTGAACACATACCTGATTTGAGTATTTCTTGTCTTAGTGCATGTGTGATAATATACATAATTTTATACAAATTAATGCTTACTTTTCTCTATGCAGTTTGCTAAAATTTCGAATATCCTACATTTTCCTTATTTAGTTGTAACTCAGTGTGCATTTTCAACAATTAATAATGTTCCAATACATCTACAGTTTGGGGCACCAGACAATAGATGCGACTTTTTTTACAAGTTGTTTATGCTTCAAGAATATTTAATAATTTTTTACTTCCAAAATATGTCAAAAGAATTTGTCGCATATGTATTTGTATGTTTGAATCGTTTATAAATCTCTATTCTTTCTAATTTTCGTACTAAAGAAACAATCCATATTCTTGTATATTTGAGAACCCATATTCTATTGTCTTTAGTACTATAAGCGTAGATGACTTATATACACTTCTTATTATTTTGTTTCAGGTGTGGTTTCAAAATCGGCGCGCCAAGTGGCGGAAACGAGAAAAGCTATGGGACGGGACAGTCCCAATCTACCATCAGGGGTTGATCTTCTTATGGGCCCACGAACGGATCTACCGCCCCTTTACCCAAATTCTGGCCCTCACCTACACGGTGGAATGCACATGCCACCTACCGATCACCATCTATGGCCTCTTCCAACAGGCTTGCAAAGTCCGTTGGGTCTGTCCCATATTCTGAACTTTAACAGCAATACCAGTACTGGCATTGGCCCACCAGGTTTCCTAGGACATCACCACGCACCATCATGGCCGAAAGCAGTGACGCCCCTCAGTTCTGCTTTGTTGTCCGTGTATATGCTCAGCTCAGCGGCAGCAGCTTCTGCATCAACTTCATCCTCGACTACGGCACCTTCAGTTACTAGCTTTGCACATCATCACGGCCTACCCTCGGCTAAGACATCATTTCTTGGCCAATCCCATTTACAGCCGACATTCCTAAGCATGGACAATAACTCTATAATGAAAGGTATAGACCCTGGACGATCTAGCTTGGACATCCTGCGTTTGAAAGCGAAGGAACATGGTTTAGACAGATCTAGTCCTCCCACTCCGGTATCGAGGCCAGCTTCGTCCTCATGAGCTACTGGGGCTGGCCCTCAAGACGAAAGGGTTATCGGGAGAACCAATTGCCTTCAGCAAAAAAAGGGTCCTCTGTGCAAACTTTGATATGTCAATGCTTCTGGGCAGGATTCCTGTTCGAAAACTCGCTTTCCGAGATAAGATCTTCAACTTGAACCTAAATGCCAAGATTGTTGTGAGTTCCTTTTGTAACCAATTTCTGAAACTGTGAGGTCCTCATCGTCAGACCTGATGTTTGCTTAATGTGAAAGAAATTTAATTTTATGTCGGATCTTTGTAACTTACTACTTTTAGAGTCACATTGTAGAATGTTCATAAAGTCTCAGAAAGCATAATATAAAACACTATAAAGAAGAAAATCTCTGGAAATTACTTTATCTGGTTTTAAATTCATGCAAATGCCTCTTCGAGTTTGATCAAAGAATATCTAGTATGATACAACTTTAGAATTTATTTTATTTAAAACTTATAATATACATAATTTTTCAGTTTATTTCTTCCTGATATTTATGATTTTTCTGAATTAGTTTTATAGATAGATTAATTTCTAAATTACAGGAATCAATTGCCATAATAATATTTATAGTACTAATGCTTGCCAGAAATGAAGAATTATTTAAATTTACAATATCCTAATTATTTGAAAGCAATTCGATTCTAATAATTAATTAATTGTATTATTCCAGTTCCCTTTGCAAAGTTTTAATCGATTATGTCCAATACAATATGTTAAAGAACGTAGATCTAAAGTAGACAATGAAAATAATTTCAGTAAAATTAATTTTTAGAGAATTATACGATTTTTTTATTAAAAAGTAATAGAGTTAAACTATTTAAAAATAATAAAATGTATTCTTATTGTATGATTCTTAGGAACATTTTAAATTTAATGGTAATAAAACATTTTTTTGCTTACCCCTATGTATATGTAAAAAAGTTTTTGTACTCAAAATACCCCAAAAAGCTAACCATTTAATTTTTAAAATTTTTTTTAAAATTGTTGATTTTAAAATGCTACTCCTACAATATTCGAGGTACTCACATGAAATTATTTACAAGTTAGTTGAACTGTGGATAATAAAAGTTGGTATAGGTTTTGTGATAACATGATTGATATTGTGTTTTTATGAAAGATTATTTAAAACTCCTTAAAAAACGCATAAATATTAAACGCAGCTATTATTAAAAATATAAATACTGCTTTGATTCAAAAATGCATATCAACTTTTATTACATGTATTAATGACAATAGGAAAAACAAGTAATATAAAAAAAAAATTAAGTCAATTCCTACTTAGATCAGCAAAAAAAAAATTATTTTATCTACTTTTTATTAAGTAGTTACAATTAATATAAATATGCATATACATATGACAGAATCACAACATTAAGTTGTAATTAATTTTTAATAATTATCATTTTTATTAATTTTATTGTATTGTCATCCAAAACAATCGTGTATATAAAATTTAAGTTCAACTGAATACTTTGAAGCGTGAGAAAAAACCTTTTCAAGTTTTAACACAAGTCGCCAAAATGGTCGCTCAGTCGCCAAAAATGATGCCAACTTGGCTGTATTTGTAATTCTTTAAATAATTAGTTTTAATCAATTAATTTTTGTTAATTATAATTAAATTATTGTATTGTTATCCAAATCATGTATATAAAATTTCAGCTCAATGGAGCGCTTTAAAATGTGTTTTATTAACGATTGAAAATTCTACAAAGATAAATAAATAAATAAATATATAGAGAGTGTGAGCTAATAGTAGGAATTGAAAAAAGCATTTGACACAATAGAAAAAAAAGCCTTAGCATTTTAAATGAATATAAATTAGTTATTATTTTTTTATTTTTCTTTCTGAGATAAATTATTTTAGTTTTTATTTTCCATTGGGATATGAATAAAAGCGAACATAAGAGTTATTTTTTATTTATATTTTTTATTTTTTATTTAGAGCTTTCAAATCTTGTGACATTATAGAAAAATATACAGTAAAATTTGTTTTTGTGCGGTAGATAGGAACCTCATAAAAAGAAACCGCACAAAAAAATATGCGAAAATATTTCATAAATTCTTACATATCAACTTTGTCGGCATACTACAATTTTTTCCTTTTTTTTTTTATGCGGCGGAGAGGGACCGCATAAAAAGTCTCAAAAAAAATACGCGAATTACTTACGAAATTTATGAGAAAGTACTTCCAAAAAAAAAATAAAACAAATAAATAAATTCCGCGTGGAAACCTTTTTAAAAAATTTAATTTCTCATTGTATACATGTGGATAAATTTTCAAAATGTTCACGCATAATTTATTGCTACTCATCGTAATCCAAAGCGCACATCTTCCTGTGATGAATAAGTTCCAAATCGCTTTCGTCACTTGAAGATATAATTTCAATTCATTTAATTTTTTGACACCATAAAGTAAGTGATAAGTTTTTGTGACGACGATCAGTTGGCCAGTTACTTGTAAACATCCCGATGATAATCAGATGCGTATGATCCGAGCTCATTTTGGAATTTCAAATTCCTTTCGGAATTGGTATCTATTTTAAGAAAATGCTTTTCCGATTTGTTAGAAAGCTGGATCTCTTCATATATTTTTTCCGCTCGCAAAGAATCAGGTTCTTGTCCGTTTTCATTTTCTATCAAATTATTAATTATGCCACCGTCACTGAAAGTTTCGTCTTCAATTAAGGGCATGCTGCTAGTTCGTTGAGAGAAAGAGTTTGAATGTGCATTGTTAAGAGACTGTTTGTAACCAATGAGCAGAGCGTCTTGATATGTATATATGTACATTGATAAAAAAAAACGTTACATTGGCACCAAAACCGTTGAAATTCATATACCGCATAAAAAAAATCGTACAAAAATAAAATCGCATAAAAAAAGAACCGCACAAAAACAGGTTATTCTGTATAAGAAATAATTTAGGCAAAAAAAAAAAAATTGATTTGATTTTTTGACCGAGTTTTATCAATTTAATCGTACTGTATCCTCCTAACATAGATGAAATATTATATCATCATATATATGAATAAATCAAACTTCTGCAATTTGAAAAACGTTCGTTTCTCTATTATCACGCACGGAAACACCTTGTCCTCCATTTTGAACAACATATGCGGGTTTGTAATATTTTTTTATATTCATTTATGAGCTCTATTCTCAAAATTATTTGAAAATAAGACTTTCTGTGGGCATATAAACTACACTTAAAATCAAGATTTAATTTTCTTTGCTTTCAATTGTATCATTATCAGAGCTTTATAACTAAGACTTTAACATAAAAGAGACTTTATAAACTTTCTATACAATAGAACTCCTTCACTAACCCATGAATAATTTGTATGGTAACTCAAAAAAGCTATAAATAACTGAATAGTTTATTTCCTTTTAGAGTGAATAAAAAATTAGATATAGATATAATTATGAAATATAAACTGCACAATGACCCACATAAAAGTTTACAGAAATCTAATTATATAATATACGAAAGTCAGTAAAAATATGACAAGATTTCAATAAAGGAAAAAAATTATGTCAAAATTGTATTCATTCTAAAGAAAGCTTTCTTTGCTCTATCAGGAAGAATTAAATGGATTTTTTTTTAGAAATCAGCACAGTATTTAAATACTTTTACTTTTATATGTAGTTGCTTGCATTTTTTCAATTCTTTGTTTGAATATTTTAAATGTTTTTAGACATTGTATTTTGATTTTGTTTCATTTGAAAATTTTCCTCTGTTACTTCTTTTCAGCTTTCAAAATTTTTTAAAATTTTGCATTTTAAGAGAAGTAATTTATTAAATCTGTCATAAACTTTTTTATTGTTATAATTACTCTTAAAATATTTTCTCTTTAATAAATAGTCATGTTCTTCAAATTCTAATGTATTGAAAACATTGAAATTTGAAATATGTACCGAATATCATAGGTTTATAACCAATACCATTAGGAAAAAAAATCAATCTGTAAATATAAATTTTCTTTGTAAACAACATTATTTATACAAGCACCTCGTCAAAGATTAGTGTGATTCTTTAGCAAAGCGAATGGTGTATCATATATACGAAATACAATAAAGTTCTATTACAGTTTTATTTATCGAAGTTTCATTCTTTGCATAGTTCTTTCTTCATCTAATATACTAGTTTCTTACTCAGTTTGAACGCTTTAACCTTTTGCACAGCGATTTCTAGAATTATATTGCAAATAAAATGATACAATATGATGTATTGCACAAAAATAAGATGACCTTTCTGCTGAAATATAAATTAATGTGAAAAATAATTTTTTTAATTATAAATTACCTAGAGTAATTTAACCCTCCAAGCGGTCTGCACGTAAAATCCCGTCATTCCAGAGATGCTTTTTCTGCCTTCAAGCAAGATTCCCAAAAGCGGCCAAGCCACATTCTTAAAAATACGGCTCAACCGCTTTTGAGAACCCACGACGGCAAAAAAATACGTGCGGTGCATTTTCGAAGCATCTCCAGAATGGCAAGACTTTAAGTGCAGACCGCTTAGAGGGTTAAGTAGAAATTAAATTCTACAAAATTAACGATCTTTCAAAAATATTATTTTGTTTCAGATTTTATAAATTTAACACAATTTGCTGAAAATACATTCATATGCATTGACTTTATCAATGCGATGGGCTAAATTTCTTTGACGTCATATTCACATGATAACTGGAATCACATGTTTCATTCAATCATTTCATAAATTCATGTGATATCACATGATAAATGCAATAACATATTTCCATCAAATCAGTTCATGAACTTCGATGTTGCCAACTTTAGCATTTTACCGAAACTTTATTTTAAAAAGGTACAAATTTGTCATCAATAATTCCCCACATAGGTAAATAAAATTCACTCGATTTAAAAATGCATGAATAATATTTGAAAAACTTTTTGATGAATCTTATAATGATAACTAAACATCTTTACCCAATTATCAGATGTAAAATTTCATCTAAATTTTACAAGATCTACTAACACAAGTCTAGTTTCGATTTTGAATTTAATGAAGAACACGTTATTGCCTTTATCCTGAACTTAGACCATTTTGCTACAGAATTATTTTAGCTTGCTTGTAATTCTGCGTATAATACGTACCAATTAAAAAAAATGTTCACAAATTTTACGAAAAAAATAATTTAATAGAACCAAAAACCCCAATGACAAAGTCAACAATTGATTTGGCACTCTATTTTACAACTTTAAACCATGGCATATTTAATTGTTAGATAGAAAGTTTTACAAAAAAGTTTTAGACTGACACAGGGGCAGCATTGTTAAAAAAGTATTTTGATGGAAACATCAAAAGGATATTTTCTATCGATATAATTATAATACTAATCACATTTTCAAAATTGAGTTAATTGGTGAAAGCAGACAAGAATAAAAAAGCCTAAATAAAACTCAAACATAAGGAAATTAAAAGGTGATTAACGTTATACACACAAATATAATTAATATAAAATGATAGTTAACTCCAATATAACTGACAATTGAACAGTTTGTCAATTTATTTGTATCTAAAGTAAATCAACTTGTTTGAGAAAAACAAGGGCGTAGCTACCGCAGTATCAACCGTATTAATGATACCGGGGCTCCAATCTAAAGGGGCCCTTAACATGTGTAAGCAAAACAATCCTAAAATGTTAAGGGGCCACCAAAAGGGCCCCAAAGAAATTTTGATACAGGGTCCACTTAGGACTAGCTACGCCAGTGGCCAAAAACTTCTGAGTTTTTATTAACGTCACACCAAAAAGAAATACGAGTGTTAATTGCGATGGACCTCTCACATAATTTTGAACCATGGTCAAATGACGAGGACGACACCTGAGCTGACACATTCCCCAAACTTCTACACAACACCAACGGAAGTACTTTGATCTATCACAGATTTAGTGTGCATCAGCTGCTCCACACGGTGCTTCTTCAGTGGCGCAAAGGCTCCAACTCGTGACAAGCAAGCCACGAGTTCGTCACCTTAACCATTAAGCTACCGAGCCTACAGGTTTGGGTTAAACTTATACAAATAGATGTCCCATTTAAAAAAAAAAGACGTTTAGGAAATATTTCCTGATTGTTCATTCATTTTCAAATAAGGAACTCAAAAAAATATTTTGTGCCTTAACTTTTGAAGGCCAGTTTATCAAATTGCGTCTAAAATTTTCAAATACTTTATAAATACATCGTTTTTTATTTTAGAAAGTCAAGACAAATATCAACTTAGCAATATGATATAGCGAAAGAAATAAGAGACATAATACATAGGGAGGAAAATGAAGTTATTCATACTCTGATATGAGGACATAAACAACCCGAACTTATGTATTTGCAATAACCTGACTCTTATATGAGGACTTTGCTTATATAAATTCGCAAATACGTAATTTATCGCTATGCCTTGTTCCAGTCTAGAATTCTTGGTTGAGTTGTACGTTTTCTTGACATACACCCAACCAAATAACACGGTTCAACGATATACTTTTTACACTAATTTGTTGTTCCACAAATCCCCCCCCCCCAACTTTTTTAATTCTAATTTTGCTTGAGCTTCTAAATGCTGTTTTTACCACTTAATACTACCTCGTTGATTCAGTCACTCGATCAGGGTATTATGGCAGCATCTAAAATGTATTACTCCAGCGATACTCAACCTCTCTGCGGCCCATGTTCTGAGAAATTAATTTACTTATAAAAATTTGGAGGGAAATTCTTTGTTAAGAAATCAAATATATCAATTTTGATTTTTGCTGTTGTTGTCGTATGGGTGCGAATTGATATGTTTTTTCTGGTTAGTGATAATAGACAACAGTGGAGTAGCGACCATTTTATAAGTGGAGCTCATTTTTAACTATCTTTCATATCTTGAAAGCGAAAATTATTCGAAGAAAATAGATTGTTTCAAGGCGATTGGGAAGTTGACGATTTTGTAGTGAAAAACAAGCATGGATCAGTAATTGTTTGATTTGTCACAAAAGTGTTGTATTTAAAAAACAGGAATCGTTCAATGACACTTTTCCTTGAAGAACTTTTTCAAGAGGTGATAAATAGACTTTCTTGAATAATCTTTGCAACAACAAAAAAGTGTTTTGTCAGTGTTTATGTCACAGTGATAACAATGCCACTGTATGAAATTTGTTATATTATTGGTAATCATATGAAAGCGTTTACTGATGCAGAAATTGGGAGTGATTCTTAAATGCTTCCAATTTAGAAAATTCAGAAACAAAAAAAATAGTTTTAAAAAAAGCAAAATAGAGGAGTTTTAATATTTTGATCAATTTTCCACATTTTAAATTGTCTATGTTATCTTGGTCTTAAAGCATTTTTCTCCCCCCACCTCCTCCATTAGTCCTTATGTTCCGGACCGCGTGAAAAAGCTAACATATGTATGTGGCCCGTCAAAAAAAGGTTGAGTACCCCTGTATTACACAAAACAAACGTTTAAATACATTTTAGAAGCAATCTGGAAGAAAGAACTTTGACTGTTGGTGAAGCATGGAAAAAGTTTACGATTGTAGATTGTATTACACATACTTCTTTTGCCCTTTAACATTTACGCCAATCAATCTTAAATGCTTCTTGAAAAAAAAAACTTTTGCCAGCATTTGTCAAAAGAGGAAGTTTTGTAGGACAAAAATCAGCTGCGTGTGCTGAAATTATAACTCTATCAAATGCAAATGGTGGCGAAAGTTTTAACATGTTGTGACGGGGCTTTTATCGCGATTTCTATTAACTGTCCTCTTGGGGTTCTTTGGGGCCAGAATGGCAATTCTTTCCAACCAACTGAAGAAGAAGAACGTGTATATGTAAATTAGGAATCATATATATATTGGAAGTTTAGCATTCGCGAGGTCGCTAAGTGGAGTCGTTAAGCAAAGTCGCTAGGTGTTGCTAAGTAGAAAGGTAGTCGCAAAGGGATATGAGATATAGTCTTGAAGAGGAATCTTAATCCTGGAAATTAGCCTAACAGTGCCGGTGAAGATTAACCAAAAGTGGGTCCGAGCTCCCAGGAGTCTAGATGGACTAAGACCAGAACAAAAGTGATAAGGACCGTAGCTGTTTAACTAGGATATAGCGGTAAGCTCAATAAGTTAAGCTTTAAGTATAAAACCTTTACTAGTGAGATAATATTTAATCTATAAAGTTAGATTCAGTGGGAAGTTGTGCCTTCGATTGGTAACATGTGTTGCGTCTTCTCGTTCTTGATTATATTCCTTAGATCATTTTTGTTGTTGTATTGTGTTTAAACTAAGCTCTTAAAAAACAGATTTTAGAATGAATGACTTAAGTAATTCTTCGTTCCTCACCACAGAGACAGGTCACGTGGATAGTGTAGAACGGAGGTCCCCATCGGCGGGGACCTCACAATGTAAACGGCTGATATCGAAGCATTGATGCTAGAAAGCCCTTTGGATAAGGACAATTTGATAATAATTATGGCAGCTTATGATAATAAAGAAGTCGATAATGATGAAGTAGAAGATGAAGTTCAGCTATTAACAGCTGATTTTTAATTCGCGAGGGCTTAATATTTACTACACGTATGGAACAACATTGATCGTGATTACTCGTGATCCTGACACATGCAGCATAAATTAAAATGTCCACATAATCTTGATTTTTATATAGAAGAATATCAAGAATTATATAAGCAACTTAAGAAACCAAAAACTAGCCGCTAATAACAGATTTTGTTTCAACAACAACAAAAAATCAACAGAGGCCGATAATAACGAACGAATTGCTTTATTTGAATCAAATACAGACAATTGTGCTAGACCAGTAGCGCACACAGAAATTTTCCAAGGGGTCCAGGGTCGAAAATCCACCATTCTTGTATCATGATCCTTTTGATTTTGTCGATTTGGGGGAACAAAAAACAGTAAAAAACTAATTATTGAATAAATAATTAGTATTAATTAATAAAATTAATCATTAAAACAAATATTTAATTAAATTTTACGTATTATATACTTAAAATTATAATCAATTGGGAAAAAATCAAGGGCTTTGGGGGACTCCGGATTCCTAGGACACCCCCCTTGTGTGCGCCACTGTGCTAGACATATGTGACACATGTACTGATGATAATGTACCATGTCTGATCCGGTTCTTAATAAACGCGCACGCTTGTTATCAAGTAGCGACGAATAGTTGTTAGTTAGAGTAGGTTTATTCCTAATTTCAATTTTTGAATTTTTATGTGTTTTATGTACTATAAACTGAATTTTCACTGAACACTAATTTTTTTTTTAATAAAAATGAATTGCTTTTATTTATAAGTATGCAACATGGTTTCCATCGTTACTTTTTTAGCATGGTTTTTTTTATGGAAATTATTTAGAGTTTTTTCATCTTACATGATTTTTTAAAGTTGTGTGGAACATGTCCTTAAATTTGCCATATGTTTCATATATTTTTTTACCCGATTTTTTTTGCACATTTTTCTAAGAAATATATCTACCATATAAAAAAAAATTGGGTGTACTTTCATCAGCGTTGTATTAGAGACGAGGTTGTGTTTTTTCTATTATTTATTAGAAGATTTCAGCATACATCACGTACAAGGAAAGCTTTGCAGACATATTTAAATAGTGTTGCATAGTAATATTCTTGTTTGGCTCGGAGAGTAATACTTTATTTCAATGGAGAAACTTTCCCTATCAATATTATATATATAAACCAAATTATTAAATTAAAATTTTTCCTGAATTTTAGATTTTTCTTTGTATAAGTGGAAATACGTCTGATTGATGCCACTTGAATTAATAATTCGCAACATTTCTATGCATATTAACAAAATTCCCCAAATGCATCATATAATATGAAGTACAAATAATTATTTTGGTTGAAAAAGAAATTTCATGACTTAACGGTATTGTTAAAACGAAAACTGTAAAATCAGGACTGTACTTCTCTAATTTTATTATTTTTAGAATCCAGCGTTGATTAATCGATTATAAATTAAATTAAAGTTCACAATAATTGATAAAAAAAATTAAATGTCTCGAATGGTTATTCACGCATGTGTATGTAAATTTTTTTACGGTTCAACTTAATAAACATATAGTTTGTTACTATGTTTGTTTTGCAAAGAAGCTGACTTTTTATGAATTAGCATATTAATTCCTCAAAATTATAAAAAAAAAAAAAATAAAAGAATTATTCTACTAAGCTATACAAGGGGATTCATAAATAAGTATACAGTTTTAATTCTCTATAAATCAAAAAAACAATAAAGGGCTCAGGGTCCCAAATTTTTTTTGAGGGTGAAAATTTAAACAATTTTCAAACAGGGAATTTTTAAATTTAAAAAAATACTTGAATTTTTACATTATTTACAAAAGGTTATGTTTTAAAAAAAATACAAAAATTTTTAAAAAAGTCATAATTTTAAAAATTATAAGCATATGAAAATTCTGTAATAAATATTAAGTAATTTTTGCGTTGCGCACGCTATTTTCTAAAATATTTAGTAACCTCTGATGTACAAAACTTTATAGAATTATAAAATGTATCATGCTCTTTAAACCCTACGTCATTTAAGAATAATGTATCTTTTGTATTTCAAAATAATTGAAAAATATTGAATTTTTTTTTAAAAAAATTTGAAAGTGTAATTTTTTTATTTTTTTAAAAATTTAATTTATTATTCTACTATTATAATATTACTACAGTGTAACAAGGATACATTTAACTTTATAAATCAACTTATAAAGCTAGTAATTAAAGCTACTATTTTGAAAAATAGAACGCAACGAAAACTTAAATATTTTTATAAAAGTTTTTTATTTTCATATGCTTATAATTTTTAAAATTATGATTATATTTTAAAATTTTTTATACTTTTCTGAAGTCCTATTCCTTTATAAATAATGTTTAAACGATTCGAATTATTTAATTTAAATTTAAAATAATTACCTGTTTGAAAATTGTTTATATTTTCACCCTCTAGAGAATTTAACACTCCTGAGACCCCATTACAAGTATTAGAATTGCATGAGATTATTCTACGTTTTGTTAGAGATAGTTACATATGTTCCATGTGTGAACCTTCAGTTACACGACACATACTGAGCCGTGTCATCCCAAACGTGTGTTAAGATATTTGAATCAAATCCATTGATAGTGGTAGTGATATACTGTTTCGGCTATGCTTGATCAACAAGAAGATCAACAAGTCACCCTTTACGTATCCCCGCAGGAAGAAATCCCAAAGTGTTAAATCAGGACTTCTGGATGGCCATTGGATAAATGACATGCTATAATCAGCGACTCATCCTATCTATTAGTGAAAGAGATGTTCATCGAGGTAATCTCGCACGTTGGCCATCCAGAGGGATGGCACACCTTCTAATTGAAGAACGAAGTTGTCAGTGTCCTCCTGAAACTGTAGCATCTACCAATGAATTACCATATCCAAAGAAAGTGTTCCCATGAGAGTTTGCTAAATTCAAGAACACAAAAAGCCCTTTCCACTGCAAGTGCCGGCATTTCGAGAATTTGAATCCTGGTATCCAGACCCGCTGTGTAGAGATTATGATTGACGTTAAAATATGTTCGAGGTACCAAATCCTCACCTTAGTAAGATGTGGAGTGAATGTTCATTAACGTCGCAAAAAACAACACAAGGGCTTTAGCAACTGACTTCGCAATTTTGGACCGCTGTCAAATGACTGGACAACACCTGAACCGACACTCCCTCTTCTAGCTATCACACCATGCCAGTGGAAGGACTTTGGGCTTCAACAGACTTAACGAGCACCAGATCCTTTACACGGGAGATCGTAAGTGGCACTAGGGCTCGAACTCATGACACACTCGCCACGAGCTCGTGATCATGACTACTAGGCTACCACGAACAACGTGACGTGAAATTTTGGACAATGGAGTGTCAGCTCAAGTGCTGACTGCGTCACTTGGCTTTGATTTAAAATTTTGTAGCCCGTTACCAAAAGTCTTCGTGTAGCTTCGTTGTGCGACTTTGACAACCAGTTACAAGTATTGTACTTTGTTTAACCTATTAAACATTCATCAGAAGAACGAATAAGTGGTAAATAAATTTGGATCTTTTCTAAATCCTCATTTTTTACCATACAGTAGAGTCCCAAAAACTCGGTCTAATGTGGACCGAAAGTTGATTGAATTTCTGAGAATTCTGGGTTATCGAGAATGGTATTAAAAAAAGAATAAGTACGAGTTTTTCCTCGGAAAATATTGTACTACATTTTGTTGTATATCGTTTACTTAAGAATACAATAGAAAATAAACTGCACAAATATACATAAGCAAAGGAAAAGTATGTACTTTATGAAGGCATAGATCATGTACTATATGAAAATGAAAATTAAGGTATACATACCATACAGTAATTTACCTGATCAAACATACCTCAGAAAAATACTTTATGAAGGCATAAAGCTGTCCATAATGAATATTAAGTTGCCGACTTTGCGAACACTGGCTACTTTTTTCTAAAGAAATACGTAATGTCTGTTTTATGTGCTACACTTTGCATTTTGTTGCTCCATCAAGAAGAAGACAGTAATCCCATTGCCCCGACGAACTTAGTTGTTCAAAATACGGAAGGGTTGTTTCGACAGTTTTGTCCCTCAATATGTGATATTTTAGGAGTGTTTTCGGTTTCCTGAACGCTACCATTTTCTTCATTTTGCAGCCTTTTCCAGCATTTTTTCATTGTGATATCGTATAATTTCTGTATCGGGACTTTGAACGGGTTTGTACGTGAGGTTTTTCAACCTACAAGGGTGAGGCCGAGTTATCCGGACTACCGGGTAAGCGAGCGCCGAGTTTTCAGGACTTTATTGTATAAGTCAGGGATGGCAAACCTTTATGAATAAACGAGCCACTTTTCCTAAAAAAATGTTTAATGAGGCATAAGCATGCTGTCAAATAATTTTGACTCGTGATTATTGAGAAAATATAATAAAATTAAATATTAAACAACTCAAAAACTCTTTATTTTCTACGAAAACATACATTTTGCACTGTATAGTAGTAAATGTTTTAATCATACGTGTAATTCAAATTAAAGTAATATTAGTGTGACTTTTGTTGTTGCACATTATATATAGATGACAAATAACTTATATTAGGATTGTAAGATGTTAATTGGGGTCATCTGCCAATCAGTTTCTAAGCAATTAATTCTTTTTGATCTGGTTCAATTTTTTTGACAAAATGATTTACGATTGGTTTCGAATTACCGTTTTAAAGACAATATTCTACATACCATTGTTCCAGAGCATAAAGCACACATCGTTTTGTTGAATTTACTAATGGAGCCAAATTTCTCGGCCCATCAAGTTTGAAATATTCACTGTTACACTTATTATCTTGCACTTTTTGTTTTTTGCTAAACTAGCCATGTTAAATAAAAGTTTAAAATCATATATATAACACAAATAACATTAAAATTACGTTGTGTTAACAAAATTGACTATACTATGAGTAGACAAACTTTGTATCATTGTAGTCCGCGGCGTAACTAAGGCAAGACAATAACAAACGCGTGTGCGCCGTGCGACAGGATCACTCGCGTTTGTTTGTCGTACCTCATGGCGAACTTTGTTATTTTGAATTAATATGCTAACTGTTTTGATCCATGGCATGTCCAAAATATTGTTTCGCATGTCATCAATGGCACGCGTGCCACTGGTTCTCCATCCCTGGTATAAGCAAATGAACTTGAATTCATTTCACGACATTTTGTAATGAAAAAATTAAACAACGACACCGAACTTTATTAAGGCTATCCTAATATCTGCCTATATTCAAATTAAATTTATATTTTTAACAAATTCATTGAATTCTGTGACCTTTATTTGTAAAAAAATCATTGATAAGAAAAATAATGAATGACTCTTCTATTAACTTTGCTTCAACCTATAATTCTTGGTTAATTAATAACCATACATTTCCGTCCCATGTATCTTAAAGCAAAGTTAATTTTAACGAAATATTTCACGGAAGACTCCCGTGAAGTGAAAATTTGGGTTCAAGTTCTCTTAACGCAAGATCGACCCTTCAAATCCCAGCCTCGAATTTTGTATATTAAAACGTTATTAATAATTACATAACATCTTAAAGACGAAGACAAGATGCCTTCAGCTAAGAAAGTAGCCTATCTAAGGTCTCCAAGTGAATACAATAATTAACGGAAAATTAAATACATTTGGAAGTGGAGAACGGGTGAATAAATTTATAAACTCGTTTTCATCCGCGGAGAGTTTATAAAAATTAAAAGTTAATCAAACTCATTAACACGAAATCTTGGTGGTCGGATATTGAACCATAATTAATTTTCTCGGTGAACTTAATGGATTAAGGCCAGAGAATCAAGTAAAATTGATTCAGATAAAATTGGGGTTGGAAGGGGGTCATGATTTCCTCCATGTAATCAGATCGGAAGAGGATCCGACGAATAGAAATTGGGCATGCCTCAATTTTCCAATTGGGGCAAACTTATTGGACGCAATATTCTTGATCAAAAGGCATTTGTGACGACACCTAAGGTTTTGAGAAGATTTCCTAAGGAGGTAATGAAATCTTTAGAATGGGCTTAATAAGATTTTGATTGATTCCGCTATGGAGGTTCATCATTGGATTTTGAACTCATTCGATTTGTGTTTGGTTCGGCTTGTAAGGAGGATGGGAAATTAGGTTGGATTCATGTCGTAACTGCTGATTTAAAATTGAAATTGATTTAGGTGAAATATCAACAAAAAATTGAGGTTTATTTTTAAATATCAATGAACTTTTGGCAAACAATCGAGATTGATTTATGAGTTGGTTGATTGATTGTTTGATTATTAACTTCCCACTTTTGAAGCTACAAGAAAGCTATTGACGATAGACCTCTGTTAAGCGACAAAATGATTGGGAATATTTATAAGCCCCTTAAACCAGGGGTATCAACCCAAACCACCTTGCGGGCCACTTCGGAAAAACATTATAATCTAGCGGGCCGCACATAAAAAGATGTACGTTTATGTCAGATTTGGAAACAAAAAACATTTATTGGAGTGAAAATATAAAACAAATGAATTATTATTTTTTTCATTATTTTTCTGTATACAGACATAGGTTATATAATAATGTTTATATAATATAATAATGCAATGATCAAATAATGTTTAAAATATATTACAGTTGCCATTTTCTTGAAAATTACGGAGTTCCTTTTGAATTGATCTTTCGTAACTCATTTTTAAAATTTGATTGTGCTGTTATTCTCAAACGATTTAGTATACATTGCCCTTTATCTTAATCGTCCTGAATATTTTTTTTACACTTTAAAAAACATCTCTGACTGCCTCTTGCATTTTGGGCACTCCAAACAGAAAAGGAGGAGGCGAAATGAAAGTCGTACGCACAGAGAATCATGTATCATTCATAGTAAAGGATATGTATAATGCAATTCGGAATTTATTAAAAAAGTTATTTATTATAGTAAAATCCAATGTAACTGTTTGATAAAATATAAATCTATTTTAATCTAAAGGACCTTTCTATTATCAAAAAAGATTTATTTTAAAACAAGAACAGGTAACAGGCAAATACATTTTATATATATATATATATATATATATATATAATTTCCCCTCAAATAAATTTCAAAATGAAAAAACTTTAAAAGCTTGATATTTTATTTTTTTTTTAAATAAAAGAGTTGGCGGACCGCAATTTACGTACTGGTGGGTCACATGCGGCCCACAGGCAGCGTGTTGGACACCCCTGCCTTAAACCAAGGGTGTCAAACTCAAAGGCTGACTTGGGCCAAATAAACAAGGTTTAACTTAAGGTGGGCTGCAAAGAAAATCAAAATTCATAGATATGTATTTCGAATAATACATTATACTAAACACATGTAAAAGAACAAGAAAAAAATTTAATATATACGTCCAGACACTTGACATCTTTTTTTCTGCTACTATCTTTCCTATTTCGGGAGAAATTTTAATATTTTATTATATACTAATGTATGTCAATATACTGATCGGGCCGCAAAAATGCTCGTTGTCGGCCACATGCAGCCCCCGGGCCGTAAGTTTGATACCCCTGCCTTAACGTTCAATTATTTTGTCCAAAATGTTCCAAAAAAGGCACATTTTTTTATTGCATATCATTAAGCATAATATTTAACAGAATGCGAAAACGGAAGAATTTTATTTTAATTTTCAATTTTTTAAAATTTTCATACTATTTATTAGTTTATGATTGTGGAACACAAAAACCCCTAAATGTTTGCTTTTAATAAGAACACTCTGCAATCTATGAAGATTGATTCGTGTATCTTAAAAGAATTTCTCTCATACTTACGAAAAAATTTCATGTCAGTACCTTTTTCTCAAATGATTGTGGTTTTTGTGTGTGTGCATATATATATATATACACTTAATTTGAAGCATGGAGTAATAAAAAATCTTACATTGCAATGAGGGAAAAGGTAATATCGGCTTTTTTGGATTATCTTTCCATTTTCATCTCTTCTCAAGCAACAAATTGAACATTGCCTTCACAATCTCTGTTCTTTATCGAATATTTTCAAGAATTTTAATTCCTAGCTTCAATGAAAATTTCCCGCCTTCACCACAAAGAAAATCCCGGATGAGACGTAGTTCAGTATCACGGACAAATTGCATCCCTTAAAAACACTAACATTAATAATCTCACCATAAGAATTAAAAAATAAGTACAAATCAAAATAGAAAGAAGACAATAACAGTGCCCGTACGGTGTTCGGGCAAACCAGTTGAGGGGTTAACGTAGCACTTAAAAGCAATACGAGGTCTATTGGCGACGGATCTCGTAATATCAAGTGACAATTCCCTGTCCAAATTCCATTGAAGTTGAGATTGATTTCAGTATTAATTGAAGCCGATCGAACTTTGTATAAATACCAAGACTGATTTAAATATCATTTAAGATTTATAAATGTCGATCAGAATCGAGGTTGATTTATATTGAAAAATCTATTGAAATTGAGATTGATTTCGATATCAGATGAGACTAATGATTTGATATCGGAAGAATTAGACTCAAATAATAAGAATAATTAAGTGAAATATAATCAAAATTGCGTGACTAAATAAATGAATGTTTATTAACGTCGTACTATAAGACAACATAAGGGCAACTTGAGACTCTGAAGCTGTTTTACATTCTCTGATACGTTTCAACGTTTATAAGTTAAGTTTCAATATTCTGTTTTGTAGGTTCAATATTCTTCATTTACGACCACTATTTTTAACATTATATTTAAAATTTTATTAATCTTATAAAATTTTACACTTACTTTTTAAACCAATTCTCCCCCCACACACACAAATACATTTTACGTATATGTGTCTTTCGCAGGCTATTTTTTAACTTCCGAGACCATTGGGGCACTGATGAATTTTTCAGGGGGAGGGTTTGAGTGTCGAAAATCCACCCCATTCTTGTATCATACTCTAATACTCTGACAAACATATTCTTCTGATTTTATCGATTGTCGGGAACAAAAAACATCAAAAAATAAATTATTGAATAAATAATTAGCATTAATTAATAAAATAAAAAAGCAACAAGTACTTAATTAAACTTTACGTGCTATATACCTAGGATTATAATCAGTCAAAAAAGAAATCAAGGGCCAAGAAGGGATCCCCTCACCTAATTGACTTTTCCATAATCTTTTATGGACATGCTAATTTCACAGTGGTGCCATTTATCCAAATTTAACCATGGAAGCTGGCCAGCCACAAAATTTTACAAATAATGTAATCAATGATTCACTTCTGGAATATTCCAATTTTTAAATTAGTTTAATATTTTTTTTATTTTTATAAAACCTTTATTAATACTTTAGATACTTAGAAATAATGTATAAAAATCAGCTTGTTATGAAAACTAAATAATTTATTCATTCATTCTTCTTGTTCTCTTTTACAGATGTCTCTTTAATATTATAGTACAATACCTTTTATTTATTATAAAATTTTGAATTGTGGAGTGTTGAATAAATAAAAAACATGGAAATATTGTTTTAAACTGTTATTTATTGAATACTATATAGTTTTAACATCAACCCTTATTTATAAGTAAGGAACTAGATTTTTTTCCCCCAAAGTGTGCTATTAGATATAAAAAATTACAATTTCAGATTTTGGTGAAGAGTTTATTAAATGTGTGTTCAATAATCTTCTCTTCCTCTAGTTATAACGCATCGATTTTCCATACAGTGACGCCATACTAAATTAATTGATATTGAAATTGTGGGGGTGGGAAAAAGAGAGAAAGAGGTATATAAAAGTCGCCCTATAACGCAACAGACTCGACAGATTTAGATTGCCGGCCCCATACGGTGGGTTCAGGGGCCCGGACTCGAATCCCGGGCTTTTTCCCCCAAAGAGTTCATGATCCCCTACTACCGGGGCACGTTTGGGGGGTGGGGTAAAAAAGTAAATTAACAAAAATTCATTCCCAAACATTTAACAATTCGTGGAGGGCTTCAGCCTTTGTCGAGATAATTTAAAAAATCCCTGGTGGAGGACTCTTAAACCATGGGCCCAGAAAATCTTTTTTTTTAAAATTTGGGCCCTAAGAAAGGGTTCCACCTGAGATCAAAAATAGGGTTATAGCAGAACTCAACCTGGGCCCCCCGGTTTTTAGGGCCCCCGGCCCCAGCCCATTCACTAAAAATTCAAATTTTTTGGGGGAAAAATGTAAAAAAATTCAACAGGGAAAATTTTTCAATTTAAAAAAACAAACAATTTGTTTTTAATGTAGAAAGTAAGAAAAGGTTTGATAAATGGGAAAAAAAATTTTCCCTAACTCAGTAAAAGTTCATAAAAATAAATATTTTTGTGGGTGTGTTTGATAGAAAAGTTTATATAGTATTAGTATAAAAGCCAAAAATATGTTTTAATATTTTGATCAATTTTGTTTCTCAATGTTGCTTTCGTCTTATAGTGAGCTTTTTTCACTATCCGCATGAAATAACTGCCATATGTATGCAGCCAGCATGAAATAACTGCCATATATATGCGGTCCCCGTGGAATACCTGTTATGTTTATACGGCCCGCGTGAAGCACCTGTCATGTGTATGTGGCCAGGCGGGAAAAAAGGTTGAGCACCCTGGTATATAGCATGCATTGTCAAGTACTCGTTCAAACGTGAAACAAATAAACGTACACTACTCACAATCTCAAAAACCTAGGCAAAAACCGGCTCGAACGATGACGGCATTTTGACTAAATGAGTTGAATGATTGTTTATGGTATTAGGCCTAGGCTTAGCCATGGACAAAGGTCATCACATAATACAGTCTTACCAATTTTGCCAATTACAGCACAATTTTACTTTATCATACATTCAGTTTGAAATTCCCTTTTTTCAGAGAATATGTTCGGGAATAATATTTGACCACTTTAAAATTATCCGGATCAGGATTTTATTAAGATAGAGTCAAGAACGAAAGGAGGCTCTGAGGGCGAGGCTCTTGGTCCGGGCTTTTCGTAGGGTTAGGCACAAACCACGGTTCGCAAGACCCATTCAGTTCTACAGACTTCTGCCTGTGTATATTATTAAAAAAATAATCATGCCCACTAAATTTGTTTCCTTATATCTTTATTCTATACAATTATCATAGAAAAGCACTACATTACTTCATTTGTACGTACATTTCCACATTTGTGGCTTATATATACTGACTGTAGACAAATCCTTCTACATTAAATTGTTTTCCATTAAAAAAAAAGTTTATTGAGAATCAGCGAACGTATTAGAACTAGTTCTAAATCAGAAAAACTTCAATTTTATCGGTAAAAATGTTGTTGCCGTGTGTTTTTATCCTGGAATACATATGAAATACAAGTGGAAGAACAGAAACATGCAATACACAAACAGAAGAATGTGTAGACATTTATTACAAATGATGATCTCAGCAAATAACAGAAGGGTGCGCTGCTTTCCATTCGAGACGGGAATCCATTACAGGCGAAAGTCCGACTTCTTTCCCCGAAGAAAATACATCCATGCCTTACTTGGGTTAAACGAACCTTCGGTTACAATCAGGGTTACCCCAAATACTCTGAGCGGTATCGGTAAAAATGCTGCTATGGAAACGAATCCTAAAGTGATTTCTTTTGCTTATTACGCATGCATAAATTTTCTGAACATTAAATCCCCTGAAAAAATGACAAAAATATATTTTTTTTTTTTGGCATGCTTGGTCAAAAAGGATTGTTGGGAGTGGTAAATTTAAAGCGTTGCACCAGTTACTCGAGGGCTTTCAATGAACCTTGTTTTTAAACCCATGGGGGGGAGACACCGGTGCTGGCATTTCCCTTTTTCCCCAATTATACATCACACCAACGGGAAGAGATTGAACCTCGATAGATTTAAAAGAACGGCCCCCTCTATTTTTCGGGTTTTGGTGTCAGTATTAAATCCCACCAAAGGGCCACTAATTCGTGCCCCAAACCCTAGGCTACCCGATCATTCGACTTTACAGGGGGCCCGCTTTTCCCCAAAACTGGGGGGCCTGGGGGGCGTGATAACTGTGAAAGGGGAGCGTGAGCATATTGAAAAGATGAAAATAAAAGATAATTTTAAAAAAATCCTAATTTGTTAAAATAAACTGGGAAGGGGGGGCGAAAGGAAGGGAAGGGGGGGGCCAATGAAAATTTGATTGAATATTGGTGCAAATTTGAAAGTTTGAAAGCACTGCAGTAGGTGATTAAAAAGCATATAAAAACACAAAGAGATAGATTGAAAGTGCTAGTACTTCGATACTTAAGGAGAAAAATGTAATTTTTATGGAGATAAATAAAAATTTTCCTGTAAGGTAAAAAAAAATGAAAATTCGTTGGTTGGAAGTTTTTCTCTAATTGTTCAGAGGATGTAAATTTTCAACTAATCTCTCTTCCTTAAAAATTTCTGCCTTTTCCTTTATTTTTTTTCATTTGCTCTTTTTTTTAAAAATTTGTTCCGCTCTTCCAATTTTCCCTTTTTTTCTAAACAACTTTATATAAATAAATTTATTACATCACCACGAAAATCTTTTTTTCACAAATACAGACATGTTTTATGCACAGTTTTGTACATAGCTATCTATCCTTAAACATAATCTGTTCTCAATACTTAGTTCGATCGCAAATAACACAGATGTGTTTCTTTAATTTTCAAATACGCATTTATGATATAATGTTGTCTAAAATTTGAGCTTGAAAAGTTATTGAAAGAAAAAATTGCGCCTTTTTGCCAATTTGTAAATATAATATTGAACCGGACTTATTGCCTTTTTATTATTTTTCTTGTGTGAAATAAATAAATAAAATTTATTAAAATTAATCACGAAAAACCTTTTATATAGATAGATACACAGTTTCAAAATAATTTAAAAGTAAAAACGAATAAAAAAAGTAAAGAAATCTCGTCGAAACTTAAATGTTATCCTTACGAGGAAAAAAAAAACTTTGCATGATTTCGTCATAGATTTAAAAAAGAAATTAAAAAAAAATTGTCAATTTTACTTTGACTTTTTAAAATAGTTACAATTAATATAAAATTATTTCTTGAAATCCCTATTTAAATAAAAAAACCGAAATTAAAAAAAAAACTTTTAACCACATTAATTTTGTAATTTCTTTTATTAATAAAAGTTGATGACTAAAAAAAATTTTTCTTAGAACCAATTAAAACTAGCATATGATTTTTTAGCATATGATTATCCAGAGGTTGTTTAAAACTTCATACAAATTTAACAAAAGCTTTTATCCCAAGCTTCTAGAGGAATAATATAAAAAATATCTCTTAAACTATTTTTAATTTAAAATTTTTTAATAAATTTTAAAATTTTAAAAAAAAGTCATCCCCTACAAGTTTAAAATAATGTTTTTGAACTTGGGGGATGAATAAAAATTTTATCAAGATTAAAAATTTAAAAAGGATATATATATATCATGGGACACAAAATTTTTTTAAAGGGGGGGGTCCAAGGGGCGAAAATCTACATTTTTGGGAAACCCCCAATACTCCAAATATTCTTTTGATTTTTTCATTTTTTGGGGAAAAAAAAACTACAAAAAATATTGAATAAATAATTGCATTAATTAATCAAATTAATTTTAAATAACAAATATATAATTAAATTTTGTTATATACATAGGATTTTAAACCCAAACGGAAAAAAAAAAAGGGCTATGGGGGGGTCGGGCCCTAGGAACCCCCTTTTTTGCCACGATATATATATAGGGGGGGTTGGGCTAAAGTAGAAATTGAAAAATAGTTAGCATTAGCATGAAGGATAACATTTAACACGTGGAATGTAAATTAAGATTGAATATGGTTAGCATTAATGGGGGGGTGTGATTTCTATATTACATTCCCCATTTTAAGTAACTATTTTGTTTGGTATAGCAAACTGCTTCAATTTCTTCCAATTCTTTAACGCTTTAACTGTTTTAACTGGAATTGCATATTTGCCATTAAAACAATTAAGTTTTCTCCAAGATGACAAATCTGAAGTGCATAAATATACTTGAAAGAAAATCGCAACTTAAACTTCGGAAAACACAACTTTATTACTTGAAGATGCGTGCAAATTAAAATTTCCAGTTCTGCGAAATGAAATTTAAAAACACGCCGACAACAAAAGCGCGTGTGGGGCGTATTAAGCAAATAATGATTTCTATAATGTTGAACAAACTTATAAACACTTAATGAAAGGGAAATCACGACAAAATAGAAAACTGACAAACATTTAAAACGTGTTTAATCACTGTTACTAAAAACACAAGTCGACAAGCCTCATTTCGAAGAGAAAGTTTGGAGGTTCAGGTATAAAAATACAAGCGCCCATTCAAGTCTGACGATTCTCAAACAAAATTACAGCAGCGCGCGCAATAATAAAATTTAGAAACATTTTTTTTTTTTTTATTTCCCAGTTTGTACAGTAACACGTTGAAAGAGGGGGAAAAGAGAGAATTCTTTTAATTCTTCCTTTTTCTCAACTCTTCTCGTTTTCTTATTTTTTTTCACCCTTTCTCTCTTTTATTCTTTTCTAGTTTTCTCTCCCCACCCCTTCCTCCACCCCTCCCCCGAAGAGAACTAGGATCCTGAAAATAAATGTTGGCATTTTAATTAAGTTCTGAGAGAGAGACAAGACTCCGATGCTAATTGCTGGTAGCGGCCGAGAGAGAAATTAATTAAATAATTTATTAAGCTAGAATAATTACAACGTCAACACGACATACGGTTCGATTTTTACAAATATCCTATCAAGCGCTAACGAAGTCCTGTTTGCACTCGACTTTTCCCATTAGCGATATTCAAAATAGGTGCACAGTAACTAAGAAAGGGAAAGAAAAAACTCCATTTAAGTGAATCAACGCTCTGCGATCACCAAATATTACTTTTTAATATGAGTCGGCGTTTCGTTCTTCTACCCTGCCTTAATTAAGTCTTTGCTTTATTAGCTCGTCTGTGTTTATACGGATGGGGCTCGAATGAAAAGAACCCGAGAGAAGAGAATTAGTGGGGAAGGGTGGAAGAGCGGAGCGAGGAGGAGCGGAGGGCGAATTTTTCTTCACGGTGGGCGAAAGGAGGGGGAAAGGTGGCATCGAATCCGGAAGAAGACGTGAGAACTGAAATGAAGAGAGGCGGAAAACGAAGGAGCTGAGAAAAAAAAATTTAAGATGAGGGGAAAAAAAGCTGCAGTAAGAAAAAAAAAATTCACTTTCACGTTCATAGGTTGCTAAAAGAGTAAAAAAAGATTAAGATGTGTGTGCACAGGAGCTTGGTGTATACATATGTATTAAAAAAAGGGGAAGGAAAAAAAAATGGGATAGCGAGAAAATTTCGGAACGACAGCACATCAGAAGGGAAGGATGAAGGGAAAAAAAAGGGAAAAACTGCTGAGTTTGAATTATGCAGAGTAATTTCTTATGCAGAACTATTTCTTCTCCTACCCTGCTTTTTTTCTTTTTTTGCTTTTCCCCCCTTCCTCCCTCTCATTTTTATTTCTTTATTATTTCTTTCATTTTTTTTGTGTGTCCAAGCCCCGACGTCTTGTGATTTTATTACTGTAAAAACTAGCGTGTGCGAAAGGACTGCCTTTTCTATCCATCTCTCTTTTGCTCCCTCTATCTCTCAGTTCTGCTTGTGTGTATATATCCATATATCCATATGAATAAACTGCGTGAATGAAGAGATGGTGAAGGAATAAGGAGAGAAAAAATAAGGAATGAATAAGGTAAAAAAGTATAATAAAGAAAATGAAAAAGAAAAACTTAAGCCATCTCTCTCGCTCCGTGGACTCAGTAGGAGGGTTCTACAGGGGAGGGGGTGGAGCCCCGATGGGGAAAAAAAAGAGGGCGGAGGGTAGAAACGAGTCTTGAGTGCAAAGGGAAGTAAATAGGAAGAAATATATTGGAAGCGCTCACTTGGAATATATGCATTCTTGATAAATCCACGACGGCGTGACGAAAAAGGGTGAAAACCTCGTCCCCTGAAAAAATATAAAAGAGCAACCGAAAAGGCGGCCTTGTTGAAAAAAGTAAGAGTAATAAAATAGAGATGAAAAAAATAAGACGTTTGTACTTTCCAGGAGCCACATTGAATCAACATTATCGAAAAAGGTAGGCAGAGCGGAGGAGATTAGAGCCCGGTCAACACTTGTCTGTTACCTCATCAAAAGCTTTTCTGGAGTACAAGCCAACGGGAAAAGGATTAGGAGTACGCGGTGGCTCAAAGCGGCTCCGCCCCTGTGTTATTTCGGCAGAAGGGCGTCGAATTTAAGTCGGGGGGAGAGGCTAAAAAATTATTGCATCGGCGCGTGTGTAGATGGGATGATGTTTACCAATTCATATTTAAGAAAAACTTCGTTTGTAAACTTTTTTTTTATTATTATTATTGTTCCCTTTCGTTTTGTTAAAGAGCGTTTTATTTTGTGTGTGTTTGTATTTTTTTTAGTTTTGTTTTTGTTAGTTTTCTGCTTAAAATTTTTGAATATGCTTCGGTGTCAAGGGCAATGGAAGGCGTCGTTGTTTTGGAAGTGTTTAGTTGCAACTTTACATGATTTGGAGTGAGTGTAAAGAACATTTACCAGTTTTTCCCCCTGAGGAAGTTATGAAAAGTTACGTCCGTATTATTATTGATTTCCTCTTTTGAAAATGTTTTAAAGTAGTTTTTGATGAAGGGATAAAAATTGTTTCTGTGAATGAAATAAACATCGAGCAGTTCAAATAAATTTTCTGAAGTCCTCACACTTCGTAAAAAGTTCCTCAATAACGAGTTATAAAAAAAACCCGTAAGAAGAATGTTGGAAATGAAATAGGAAAGTTAATAAAAAACATATTGGAGTCCAAAAATTTAAAAAGCAATTTCGGGCTAAGGGCTGTTTATATGGGATTAGACTAGCTTAATAGCACAAATTTCCCCTTTGCAACCTAGGAAGCTAAAAAAACATTAAAAAGAGAGAGAGAGAAATAATTTAAAAATAAATGAATGAAAATCAACCAAATGAAAATTGGAAAATTATGAAAATATCATAGAGGTAACACATGAAAAATGCACTTGAAAAAGAATTAGAAGAAAAAAAAACCATGAAAGGATTACAGATATCACATAAAATGTAGATAATCATTCATCAACTAATCGAAGGGTAGAAAACGCAGGTTTTATATATGCGAAAGGTTACACATCATCATAACCAAATCGTGTAAAGAGATGAGAGCTGATGATCTGATTGGTTCTTGGTGGTGTAAATTTTCAAGTGGATAAAATGGTTTAGAATGAAGGTAAGAAAGTCAAAAATGGCTAAAAAAATAACCGTAACCTTCACAACTAGATCACTGAAAAACTGATTTTGTGGTTCTGTGAAGGATTTAGAAGATAAGTCATAACTAAAAAGTATTATGAACGTGTGTTTCTAAGAAATTCATTTTAATTATGTTCCAAACAATAACAGAATAATTTATTAACATTGTTGAATTTCTCTGTATTAGATATTGGAATAAATTATTTCGAAGTGAAAAAATTATGTACCATAAAATTCGGCGTATAACACGCACCGGTGTATAACGCTCACCTATACTTTCAAGCTGCATTTTTTAATTTTTAGGTATATTCGCCGTATAACGCGCACCCCCTTTTTTACGAAGGAATCTGAAATGTTAGTAAACAATGCTCTTATGTTTTAAGGTGATTTATTGGAGGCATTATCCCAGACTTTTGGGAAAAAAACCAGTATACTTCCAGCACTATTACTCTAATAGCTCATGAGGCATGTCATTTCTTTTAAATAAACATAGAATGCATAGAATCGATATGCATAGAAGTAAAAAATTTGTATGCTCATATCTTTTGTTATCTTTAAACTTATCGTTTTTGTACCCGACGAATAAAGCACCGCCTTAAATCTCGATCTTTTTTTTTGTGTGTGTGTTAAAAGTGCGCGTTATACGTCGTATTTTACGGTATCTTATTATGAATTATATATTTAAGTTTGTGTGAACCATTGTATGTAAATATTCAGAAATATATAAAAAACAATTATGAAAAAAAAAAAAAAAAAGGGGGACTTTTTAATGTATATAATAGCATAAATATTTTACATTTAACTTTTTTAGCATTCATTTCACAATATTAAGAACACTTAAGCATTTAAATGATGAAATAGATGTTTTAGAGGTTACAGATCTTGTCAAAATAGAAATTATATTTAAATTTACTTTAAATAATGAACTTGAGATAATCATATGCTTATTCATACTCAGGTAAGCAGTTCCTTATAAAATCTTATTTAAAACATTACTTGTCATACATTTTATTTACGGAATAATGTACACAAAGAAAAATCTAAAAAATAATGAATGAATAATTTATTAAGTGAGGGTCGCGCGCTAAAGTCTACCATTCTCGTATCATAACCAAAAATGCCACCAAACATATTATTTGATTTAATCAATTGTCGGGAACCAAAAACAGTAAAATATAAATTAATCAATAAATAATTAGCATTAATTATTAAAATAAATTTTAACAACTAATGCTTAATTAAATTTTACGTACTATATACATAAAACTATATAATCACGAAAAAGAAAAAGAAAACCAGTAGCTATGTAAGCGCATGCCCATGGATCCCCCTTCCTTACCTTGTGTACGTCACTGTCATCAGTAGAAGCAGCATAAATTCATTTGTAACCAGTTTCAGAATGCAGTCTTGGTTAATTTACGGTTTTTCGTTCAGTTATTTATTATAACAATTAAAACATAAAAAAAGTAACTACCAGATTTATAAAAACATTTATATGTCTAATAATAGTCAAATAATTACAAAAAAAAAGAAAAGAATTACATTGAATGTTAAATATAAATTTGAAAAATTAAGTTGAATCTGCACGTTCCCGCATTCTAATTAGGTGGAGAGAAATTAATACCATTTTTTAGGGAAAAAAACTGATGAAGCCATTCTAATAATTTAATTGGATCAATTTAACTTTTAGCCTATGAAAGGGTGTTTAAATGCTAGAATAACTCTTTATGATACGACATGAAAATTGTGCAAATTTTTTATGAGATTGTACGGAATGAGTTTTTCAATGTATATTTTACTGTTAAAGTGTATAATTCAGTTATTTCATAGAACAATTGGGTATTTCATGAAGTAACTGGACAAGTCAATTAAAGTATATAATAAATGAAAAATTGCATACTTTACCCAGTTATTCTATGAAATAACTAATGACAGATCATTAAAGAGCAAAATAAACAATTTCAAGTTTATCTATTAATCAATTGATCCTAAATAGTTCAAATCTTTCGAAAAATACATTGTATCCTTATTGCGGATGATTAATTGACAAATATAATAAGGAAAAGCAGATAATATAGCTTGTAATTGTTCACACTGCTAATATTAGTTAAACAGAAAGGTAAAAAAGAATATATATCAGAAATAGTTATATTTAAATATTAGCAAAAAAAAAAAAAAAAAACATGTACTGGAAGAAAACCTGTTGCTTCATAAAAACATTGTGTAAACTTCTTCATACAAAAATGTAAGAGAATATTAATTTAAATTTTAGGAGATACCTTTATTTTACTTTTTATTATTTTAGAGCAAAAATTGCTGTGATGACACTTTACATTGCATATTGGTTTTCAAACAAGTACATTTACTATAACACATTTTTTTACACGAGTGCTTTTTAAATCCTTGTCCAGTGCCGCAACTTTGAACTACCATAACAGACAGAAGTGTTGTGTCAATATTCGGAACTTCTACGGAAATTAATTTTTGTTGACTTATACTGAATTGAGATCTAGAGTATAATTGTTTTATTCGACCATCTCTTGTTCCTAATCGAAAAAAACTTTCCCCAAAGTTGCTATAAACTGTTCAAAACTGACTAAAATCAGCTAGAACCAGTTCAAAGAACTTTTGAGTGCCATGCTTTATTAACGATCAAGCAATAGTTATTCTATAGAATACCTAGTTAAATCACAGAATTCAATAATTTATATACTTTAACTGACTTGTCTAGCTATTTCATGAAATAACCTAGTTATTCTATGAAATAACGGATTTCACACTTTAACAGTAACATATACGTACAAAAGAAATAAAAAAAAATTAAACATCTTATTTCATTTTTTCAGGCATTATTTTTTGAAAAAGGACGCAGAAAAATATAGTCCAAAGCTATCATAAATACTGTAATGGGTTTTTACCTTAGTAATTTTTTTAATTCCATGTGTTAGCCTATTTCTTTTTGTCAAATCTTTATAATTTCGCTATCACTGATTCTTTATTTATGATCTCAAACAAACAAAAATCTCAAAGAAGTATACGCTACATTATTTTTTTAAAATACAGTCGAACCTCCATATAACGTACCTCTATATTGCGAATTTTTCTATATAGCGAACTTTTTCCTAGAATGTTGTACATTTCACGATTTTCTTTCAAAATAACCTCTATAGCAGCTACCAGCTATAACGAACTTTTTTCTTGTGATTCAATTTTTGTTCTCCCTTTTTTTAAAGTATTTCTGAAAAAATTTCAAGTTATTCTCTCTTTAACATATTTTATGGTGGTCATAAATCTTGAACAGGTTTTATTAGATCCTAACTCGCCGAGAGCAATAAAGTTCTGGACGTTTCATCCAAGTGCAAATTTTAACCCCCATTGCCCAGTTCGCTAGAAAAATCTTCGATATCCCCTTTCACCCTCAGTGGAGTTGTCCCATGTCCCCGTGTTCTAATTATAAAACAATGTATGTTTAATATTACTTGTACACTTTAAATTATAAAACGTCCTTAAAATTCATTAATTTTAGTATAAAATTATTTTTTCTTAATATTGAAAATACAATGAATTTTTCAACAATCTTTTTTTTTCCCCTTTGAACTTTTTCTTTATTTCTTTCTTTTTTGATGGGTATAAGACATATAAAATAAACATAAATTAATTTTTAAAAAAGGTATGAATAATTTTTTTAATATGTAGTGTTTATGAATTTAAAATTTGTTTTATGTGGTTTATAAAGTATATTAAAAGATCAACCTCTATATAACGAATTTTCTATATTACGAACTTTTTTCCTCATTTTTAGCGACTTCGGTATATAGAGGTTCGACTGTATTTTTAAATCTTTCACAAAAATTGAAAGAAAAAAAAATAGATGTAGTAGATTATTTAACAGTTCTCTCCTCTCCCCTCTCACCTTTAATTTCAAAGTCCCTCATTTCTTGGCTATTAATACAGATGCCTCTAAAATTGAAAGAATCTATACATAGATATTTTTAATGTACATTTTGTATTTAAAAAGGCGCAATTTCTTTTGCCACATATATAAATGGATTTAAATAAATACATATTTTAAAAACAGGTATACCAGTGCTTAGAGTTCGTATTATTTGAAAAGATAAAAGTCGTTTTTAAGGCAGTTCATCAGATAATTTGTAAGCTAATAAGTTATTCGAATGTGAAGAAATGTCTATCCTAAATCCATATAACTTTAATTCTATCCAGAAATGAAAATAATATGTCTTCTATTTTGTTATTTATATCAAAGATGGATTTCCTGTAATGTTCAAAAAATTTGAAAAAGATATATTTTCAGATTGCAAGAAATCAGTTCACTGATGTATATAATACTAAATTAGTATACGGATTTCCAGTGAATATTTCACTATTCAGAAAGCAATAAAATTACAACCATACTTTAAGAAATAACTAACTACTTCTTGAAAAAGAAAAACTACAAATATCAATAAATTTAAGAAATAAAAAAGTTATAAATCTAAAATCAATGGAATATTTAGTGTTAGGTTCCCCATTGTTGAATTAAGAAATTCATAAAATATTGAATTGTAATACAGTATTTTTCTTAAATATATCTGTATATGTAATTATAAGAGATGGTATTTGGAAAACTGTTGCTTGCTGCACTGTCATACTACAGTACAAGTTTTAGAAGAGCAGTTTTAGCCTCTAATGGTATAATTCTTACATATTATACATTCCTGGTTCTTAAGTATTAACCTACGTTTTTCAGTCTTTGAACAGTTAATAAAATTTTTAATAAAGTATATATATATATATATATATATCGATTTTCAAACTATCGAATTAATTTCTTTCGTTCTGATGACGCATGGCAACCTGCTATGATTATGTTTCCTTTGTAAAATCACTTTATTAGGGCCTTCAACAGTTGGTTTTCGCCATGTTCATTGTTTTATACGGGGAAAAAAACACTTTTTGACCTAAAAATGCGCCAAGAAGAAAGCCAAATGAAGTAGAAACAGTTCTAGCGATTAAACACGGAAACTTCACAAACCGTCTTGTGAAGTTCTTAAATTACATTATTCTATTCAGTTCATGAATTCCTGAATTCGTATCATTACTATATTGGAAAAACATTTAGTTTTTGAATGAGTTTTACTTGATTTAAATATGTATTTTAAAAGAAATTTATCACAGTTTTAACATATTTTTGAAAAATAAACTCATTACTGGTGAAAGCAGACATTTGATAAGTGGATTGAATATAACCAAAACAGTACTTCTTCGGTGACTAATAAATAAAAATTGCAATAAATGAACGTAAAACAAGGAATATTCAGATTTATATATATACTGTCGGTTCCCAATTTAACGAATTCATCGGGATCAAACATTTTATTCATTAATTCGGGGTTATTCGTTATATTGGGGTCTAAAAAAAAATACAAAATTTTTGCATTTATCTTTTGGAAATTCTATAATAAACATCTGCACAAAAATATATCCAAAGGAAGAAATTACATACTTTTCATTCTATAGCAGGGGTGTAGCTACTGCAGCAGCGCACACAAAAATTTTTCAAGAGGGGGTCCAGGGTCGAAAGTCCACCATTTTGGTCTCATGCCCGAATACGCCACCCAACATATTCTTTTGATTTTGTCGATTTTCGGGAACAAAAACAATACAAAATTAATTATTGAATAAATAATTAGCATTAATTAATAAAATCAATTATTAATAACAAATACAAAATTAAATTTACGTAATATATACATAGGATAACCAATCGAAAAAACCCAAGGGTTAGGGGGGGGTCGGACCCTAGGACCCCCCTTGGGCCCACTGGGGCAACTGTTATATCAATTGCCGGATGTCCCAAGCGACAGGGGCTCTAACAATGTAAGGGGAAAAAATCATAACATGTTAAGGGCTGTCAATAAGAGCGTCCTTTTTATCAGGGGCCCCCCCGGACTTTATGCAACGTAAACCCATATTTAAAGGGTTTTTTTCGCACCAGGGTTTTAAATTTTAAAATTTTTTAAACTTTTTTTCCGATGAAAAATTTTTTTTCACTTAACAGAGTAGAAAATATCGATTTATATTTAACATGTTTTCACAGTTTTCAAAACATTTTAAAAAATAAAAAGGTAATTTAAAATTTATATTTAACCATGTTAATGGTAAAAAAAATTTTAAAACACCCTAATTTTCATCATAAGGGGTTAAAAATCAAAAATACCTTTCGTATATTGGGTAATAGAAAAATTTTTACAGATGGGCATTTCGAGAAAAAAGGGGTAAAAAATAATTTTATTGAAAAAAAAAATATTTTTTGGATTTGGTTTTTTAAAAAAAGAAAAAAAAATTAATTAAATTTGAAAAACAAAAAAAAACCTTTAAATAAATTTTACTTTCTATAGCATAGGATTAAATCAATCGGAAAAAAAATCAAAAGGGCTTTAAGGGGGGTGAGGACCCCCCCTTTTGTCACGGGACACTCATGACTTATCTGCATCTGTAAAGTCTAATATTGGTCTTAACCCTTTACCGTTGAAATTTGCTGCTTACAAGAAAATTCTTTTTCTGTTTCGGAGAAAAAAAATACGTCATTTGAAAAAAAAAAATCAGACTTTTTCTGATACAAATTAAGAAAAAAGCATTTTTCTTCTGAGGAAATCATTCGTTAATTCGGGATTTATTATTCGTGAAAAAAATTTTTTTTTTTTTTTTCAATCGGAAAAAGAAAAAATTTCAATCACGAAATTCTTAAGAGGGGTTGGGTTGAATAGGTTGGCATACCGGGTTATTTTCAAAAAAAAGAATTGAAACATGAAGCGAAGTACTACAATAACTTTCACTAAATAAGTATCAAATCTGTAGAAAGGATTTACTGCATATTCCCGTAATACTCCGTATACTTTCCCCCAGCCGAAAAAAAAAATCCATTGGGGTGGAAAAGGGGGGAGGGATTCCACACATATCCTCTTTTTTTCCCTCCATTTATTCCCAAACCGAATCCTTCTCGGCGCCGGATTCAAACAACTTAAAAACCCGTGCCTAAACCGCAGGAAGCCAGTTTAGCAGTCGAATTTCAATTTCAGTCCCAAACTGGGAGGGGGGAATTTGGGGGAAAACGAGGGGTTAAAGGGTGACCGTTTTTCTGTTTTTGACAGAGCTAAGCAAACAGGCCTTTGATCAGGAAATGCCGCGTGGCGATCCAGCCACTAGAAAAAGGGAGGGTTGACAGTTACAGGAGGGGGGAGGGCATGCTTCCAGGGGAGCAATCCCCACTACAGCGGCAGCCACTCTGCATATCAATGGTTCATGGAAAAGCGATTTTCTCACCCGCAGAGTGTAAAACGAGAGGGCGGCCTTCACATGAAAGATGCTGCTATTGCTATTACCCGACGCCTAATTGCCGCTAAATTGGAGGGATCGTCTATACAATAAAAAAGAATACATCGGTTTTGGATTGCGGACAGTAGAAGGACACGCTGTTTACTACTTAGGCTGTTTATTACAGATTTGTATTCGGGTTGCAGTAATAAATATTAATGCAGTCGGAGAACGAGTAAATAAATTCATGGGGACCAAAAATTTGATTCGTAAGATCGGGGTGAAAAAAAATGTTTTTTTTTTTTTCCTTTTTTTTTTTTCCCCGAGATATTTGAAAATTCTATAATATGCAACTACACAAAAAATAACTATAATTAGAAATTACACGCTTTTTATTCAGCTGTTAAATATACCATTAGTGAATTATTGCTCACTATTTAAGAAGAATTTTTAAAATACTGACTAATGGATGTTTCAGAACCTTTTCTGTTTCCTGTCTTTTCTGAGTTCGTTTTCGACTTTATGCAGAGAAAAAAAAATACCGAGTCATTTACATCCTGCTGCATGAGGCATGTTCACAGTTTCCAAACAATGTAAAGCATTAGGAAATGTAACAGTTTTGATGAGAATTTGTATTTGATTTCTGCATTAGAATCACTATTCATTGGCTACAACAAATTAACTATTTCTCCAATTTCAGTTGCACAAATAGTCCATCAACAAATGTAACATAATCGTAAAAATCATGAACGGATGTCATTTGAAAAGAAATCAATTTTTGTAATCCAAATTAATAAAAAAGTTTTCCAGTTGTTGAAATAGTTCGTTGAATAGATAGTTTGTTATTCGCTAAATAGATAGTTTTTGCTTTCATTTTAATAGGGACAAATTAAAAATTCGTTAAATAGGGGTTCGGTAAATCGAGATCGGACTGTATTCTTATTAGGATAAAAAATATATGCACGCACATTTTTATTTTTTAAAATTACGATAATATACTGGTATTTGATATTGCAATAATGCTTGAAATACTTTTTAAATTTTTTTGAACTATTTAAAAGTTTTGTCAGTTTTTATAATATTCATTTAAACTGCTCATGGCGTTAAAATTTAAAATAATGACTGGAGGAATTTTGAATTTAATCATTATGCAATGAAAAAATATACCGCATTTATTTGAATCAAAGCATCGATTTTAAGTCGCCCCCTAATTCTCAAGAAATATTTGCAAATAATAATAATAAGTAGTGTAAAACGATTTATCGATATCCAATATTTATATAAAAAAAAATTAATGAGAATTAACAGGAAGTGAATGATTAATTTATTTTACCATTATTAAAAACTTTTAAATACATACATGAACCTGTAATTGCTCTAGCTGTCAGTATCATGTACATTTTCCCCCACCCAACGAATTTTTCCGCTTTAGATTCTAAGCCACACCCGAGTTTTAGTAGCATTAATAATGGGGCAAAAAGTGCGTCTTGGATTCGAATACATTTTTTTTAAAATTACCTGTATACCACAAAGATAATTTTAAGAAGCGGTTATTATCTTACTTTATTTATTTGTCATTAATGTTATCAAAACAAATAACCATTGGTGGATATTTATATAATGCTTAATGTATCCGTTGACTAAAACATCCCACATGAATAATAAATTGAATATCCTTATGCTAACAATAAAAGTATTGTTTGTGGTATTTTTCCGTTCTTCAATAAGGAAAAAAAAAATCTTTTCTCCTCATACCTTTTGCCTTTTCTTATATTTCTGCATTTCCAATATCCAAAAATACTACAAACTAAAAATTCTATTGACACACATCTTATCTTTTATTGAAGGAAATTTATCCAACATTTTTGTATATTCCCATGCACTGGTCGGTAAAGAAAATTTACTAGCCATATTTTTGGCCGAAATTTAAACGTAAGCAAGTCAATTCTTCGTTGGGTAGGATTCCGTATGAAAGCAATCGCAATGCTTCAAAGTATATATTTTAAAATTTTCAAAACTAGTTTGACATTAAGTTATAAAAATCATCAGGTTTTAAATTATAAGAGATAATAAAGATAATACGAAAAATATATCCAATATTAATATTCAAATTACGAATTTACAGATGTATTAAGTACACACTGAAATCGTTTATTGTTTGAAAATTGAAATATATATATATATATAAAATAACAGAGTGAAGAAGTACTAGAACCTACAGTGCTAAAGCAGGAAGAAATTGGAATTCACCAGACACAACAAATGTAGATACAAAAAAGTCTTTGGACTAAACTGGAGACCTATTATGATTTCTAAAGCTGTCTGAATTATATATATATATATATATATATATATATATATATATATATATATATATATATATATATATATACAGTAGAACCTCCATATAATGAACCTCTATTTTGCGACTTTTTCTATATAGCGAACTTTTTGCTGGAACCTTGAACTTTTCACGATTTTCTTCGTAAGATAACCTCTCTATAGCGAAGTGCATTTTCTATATAACAAACTTTTTCTTTTGTGATTAAATTTTTTTACTCCTTATTTTTAAAGTATTTCTGAACGTTTCAAGTTATTCACTCTTTAAACTCATTTTATGGAAGTCATAAACCTTATACTGGTTTTACTAGGTGTGTAACTCGCCGAGAGTAATTCAATTCTATGTGTTCATCCAAGAATTGCAACCTTTAACTCTCATTGTCCAGTTCACTAGAAACATTCAGTGGAGTTGTCCCGTGTCTTCCCGTGTTCTAGTTATAAAATAATGTATGTTTAATATTACTTGTATGCTTTAAATTATGAAATGTTCTTAAAATTCATTAATATTAGTATAAAATTATTTTCTTAATATTGAAAATACAGTGTATTCTTCGATATTCTTTTTTCTTGTTTTCCTTGCGGTTTTTTTTTTTTCTTTCTTTTTTTTGCTTGATGGGTAAGATATATAAAATAAACATATATTAATTTTAAAAAAGGTGTGAATAATAACTCTTTTCAATACATAGTGTTTATAAAGTATATTAAAAGATGAATCTCTATATAACGAATTTTCCATATAACGAGCTTTATTCCGGGATTTAGCGATTTCGTTATAAAGAGGTCCGACTGTATATAAATTAAAGCTGTCCTTGGTCAACATTGCTTATAATATTGTAACATCCATCTTTTTAAGTTTCCAATATCTGTATGATTCCTTTATCTCTTTAATAATCAAGTAGTGCCAGTATAACCATTGGGCGATCGGGTCTGGCATCCAGGGACCCGGATAAGCTGGACTCAGTGGCGCACTGAAGGGATGGACCTCAGGTCCGGACCCCCCTCAACCATAGCCCTTGATTTTTTTTGATTGATTATAATCCTATGCATACAGTAAGTAAAATTTGATTAAGTATTTGTTATTAATAATTAATTTTATTAATTAATGATAATTATTTATTCAATAATTAATTTTTTAATTACTTTAATTCCCTAAAATCGACAAAATCAAAATAATTTGTTAGGCGGCGTATTGGAGCATGATACGAGAACGGAGAACTTTCGACCCTAGACATTTTGATTAAAAAAAATGTTCTCCTTTTGTGAAAAATGCTTCTATTATAATAATGGCTCAACTATGAATTTTGAAAAATTCACATTATTTTCAGAGTTACAACCCATTGAAATAATTATCGGCGTTTTTTTCTTAAAATTTCTCCCCTCTGTTGTCGTAAAACAGGGATAAACTAATCTAAATTACATATTTCAAAAATTCTAGTTGAACCTCTGTACAGAGGTCTGAGGTATAGACAGGCGAAATATTGTTGTTATTAGAAGCATTTTTCACAAAAGGAGAATATTTTGAAAATGGGTCATTCTATGTTCATTTTTTGTTAAAATATTGCACTTAAATAATTTTTTAGTGTAATACTATTCTTAAAACAATTTTATATACATTTTCTAATCTAAGTGACACTAAATATCATAAATATTATCCATTTATACGCTTTTGCAAAATCACGGTTTCGAACATAGTCATTATTAATAATAAATACTTAATTTTTTTCTTAGGTTAGTATCGTTATAATAATAAAAAAAAAAATCAAGGCCTTTAAAAAGGTCTGACATAGGGAATTTTGTGCGCCACTGCCCGGACTCGTTTGTTTGGGACCGATGGTCCGTATACTGAAATTGTGCAATAAATCATTGTAAAAAATCTTTGGAATTTTTTATTATGGAACATAAAAAACGAGTATGTGAATATCTTTGTTTATTTATAATTAAAATTTGAATGTGTAACCATATTTTCCGGACAACCGGTATATAAATTTATCCATGACACAACCAACTGTTACTCTCAACCCTCCACTACAGTGTCGGCAAATATGAATAACAATGAAACATCTCTATAATTCAGACCCAAGCGATAGGCGTGGCACAAATACGTACTCCACGATGTCAATGGGCGGCAGCACAAAAGATGTTAAAGTCAATGGGATACGCTTATGAGTTTCTTTGTGGCGGACAAATACCACCCTTTTATGAGGGGTTGGAAATGGAATTTATCATATGAATAGAGATGTCCCTTAGCACTCACTGGGCTCTTTAAATTATTCACCCATCCCCGTAGGCAATAACTGAAGAGGTGCAAATAACGGTTTTGTGTTGCAAAACCTATTACTGCGCTCACATAAGAGCGCGACACTAAAAAGATGTGGTTATTTCCGGCAAGGATGCTTGGGGGAGTCCATTACAAAACGTTTAGGCAGCTGATGCATTTAGTGGATATCTGATTTTTTTTCCCTTCTATTCAATAGTCCCAGGACCTATAATTTTCTTAAAAAGAGGTGCTAGTTACATAGAAAGACGATTACCAATAAAAGTATATGCATTAAGAGGGAAGGGAGGAGGGGGAGGACGATTCAAAATTTGTAAAAACACTTTTTTATGAAAATTTTCGAATGTTGAAGCCTGTAAGGATCTCGCTTTCACGCCCAGAGATGTGGGAGAAAGGGAAGGAAGACTAGCTTCAAAATCACTTACAAGGAGAGGGCACGACTAAAAAATTTATTTCGGGGCGAGACTTGGTTCAATATAGTACTCCTTTGGGTGTTCAATCCCAAAGAATTCCGTCGAATGGCAAAATCAATTCGGAGAAAAAAAAACCTTCGAAAATTATGTGCTTAGCTTTTACACAATTAAATTTCAATTTTCTCCCCTGCCCATGGCTTTTGGTAAATCGTCTGCCCCCTTTGGTGCGGTGGATCGGTTCGAATCACCAGAGAAATCTATTTCTTTCAATTCATTTAGTTATTTTTTAAAATTAAATAAATTTATTTATGAAAGGTTTATTAAATATTAAATGATATTCTACGCAATTATTTTGCATTTTATAAAGTAAAAAATAACTGTAATTTTATAAATATGTATATAATGTTTAATAAATATATTTTTATATAAATAAATAATAATTATAATAAAATATATAAAAAGTACTAAATGATATTTTACATAAAAATTATTTATAAATATTTTTATAATGTGAAATACAATATAGTATAAATGAAATATTATATATATAATATAAAATAGTTTATAAAATATATTAGTATTATTATTATTATTAAATTAATTATTTTATAATTGTATACAATATTTAATAAGTCCTTTTTAAATAAATGTATTTAAATAATTTTAATAATTTTAAGTAATAATAATGAATTATTTTAATTAATAGATTAATCATTTTAATTCATATTAATTTTGAATATATATATAATTTTAATGAATAATTAATGTTAATGAATGTATTTACGGAATTTTAATTAATACTAATTAATTATTTTTAGTTAATATTAATTTTAAGTAATTTTAATGAATAATTAATTTTAATTAAAAATATTTTTAAATAATTTTATTTACTGATTAATTATTAATAATTTTAAATAATAAATTTATTTATTTATGTTTTTATAAAACACAAAATAATTACATAAAGATAATTCAATATTTAATAAACCTTTCATAAATAAATTTATTTAATTTTAAAAAATAACTAAAGAAATTGAAAGAAAAACATTTTTCGGATGATTCGAACTCGGATCCACCCGCACCGAGGGCTGACAATTTACCAATTGAGCCACTGGGCCGGTGGAGAAAATTGAAACTTAATTGTGTAAAAGCTAAGCATGAATTTCGAAGGATTTTTTCTCCGATTTGACTGGCCATTCGACGGAATTACATTAAGGATTGAACACCCTAAAGGAGTACTACTATTAGACCAAGTCTCGACCTGAAATGAATTTCCTTAGTCATGCCCTCTCCTTGTTAGTTTATTTTCAACACAAAACAACAACTCAAGTACGATCAATCAAAAATAAGAGATGCATCCAAATTAAGCAATATGAAGACAAAACGAGGTACGCGAGGGATAAGACTTTAATACCAGTAACACTTCTGGTTCAAGTACACTGCCTTCCTAGCTATCTAATCTATATTCAATCTCCAGTGACAAATCGTCACCTTAATTATTACAATTATCAAATACTGAATATCTGCATTACACTTTAAATTTGATTAATCACTGTTCCCCTAGCCGCCTATCCTATATCTCTCTTTCTAACTTTAAAGCCCTAGACTTTATATATTAGTCTTAATTTGCATGTTCACGTTCTCTTCTTCAGAGAGAGCGTTCTAATAAAATAGTTTTTAAGGACCAAAGATTCCCCAAGAGGATTTGTTAGTGAGAAGGTCGCGGATAGAGCCATCACAAGCTGTTTTACAAGTAAAAAGCATAGCTACGCTTTCAAAAATGAATTAAAAATAAGCAAAGATTTTCACTTACGGTTTATAAAGAAATAAGTGAAGTTTCTATTTAGTGACATGCAAATTTAAAGGTGCAACGTCAACATTTTGCAACGGTCTCATTTCAAAATGGCTTCACCGCAAGAACAAGTGCAAGTCGTAGAATGGTTTATCGAATTTAAATTCTGCACACATACAACACGCATGCAACGTAAGCTCCGGACTATTTATAAGCGAAGTCCACCTTCAAGATCCACAGTTTATAGGTGGCATGAAATATTTATGATGATAGGTAATGTATTGTAAAAAACAAAATCTAGCTGCTCTAGCAGAAGTTAAGATGACGTTACTCGTACAGACTTGATGTATTACACATGACTAAATGGTGTTTACATTGAAAACGTGCAATAAAACATTGTAAATAAAACTTTGGTATTTTCTTTATGGAACACAAAATACTGCAAATGAATATCTCTTTGTTAGTTTATTTGCAATTAAAATTGAAAGGGTAATCATATTTTTCGGACACCCGATATATTTGCACTAAATCTCTCTCTCTCTATAAATAAATTCTGTTTTTTTTTATAATTAAAAGATTTTTATTTTTTACAAATTCAAATAATTTTGCTGTTCGTAAAATCATTATTAAATAAAAGTCACAAATACATTATGAATGTTGAAACGTTATGTTCCTCTGATTATATTTTAAAAATTGCAATTGCTATAATTAAAAATAGTTGAACTGAACTCTTACAAAATGACTTCAGTGTACAGTTTTCTTTTAAGAAAAACCGTGCTCAACGTAGATAAAAAATTTTTAAAAAAAATGCTATATTTATATATATATATATATATATATATATATATAATTAATTTTTAAAAAAAGGGGCCTGGGGGCCCCACCCCCAAAAAACCCTTGATTTTTTCCCATTGATTATAATTCTAAGTATATGTAGTAAAAATTTTAAATTTAAATATTTGTTATTAATGATTAATTTTTTAATTAATGCTTTATTTATTCAAAAATTAGTTTTTACTGTGTTTTGTTCTCGAAAATCGACAAAATCAAAAGGAGCATGATAAAGAATGGTGAATTTTTGCCCCCGACCCCCCCCTTAAAAAAATTCCTGTGTGCGCTACTGTATATATATATATATATTATATATATCTTTCTAAAAATGAAAATTCTGCTTATTATTTTCATTGTACTGTTTACTACTTTTCCTAATTTTGCATATTAAAAAAAAGGTCTCTATATAAAAACTAGCCTTTTTTTAATTCACGTTAATCAAATTTCAACTGAGTACTTATTTCAAATTTATTACACTCAGTGGCGCACACAAGGGGGTCCCCAGTTCCGAAACACCCCCAAACCTTTGATTTTTCTGTCGATTGAGTATAATCCTATGCGTAGGTTTATAATAACGTAATATACGAAAAATTTATTTTAGTATGTTATTAATTATTAATTTTATTAAATTTAAATCAATTTTTATTCCAAAATTTAAATTTTTTAGTTTTTGTTCTCGAAAATCGACATAATCAAAAGAATATGTTGGGTGGCGTATTGGAGCATGATACGAGAATGGTGGACTTTCGACCCTAGACCCCCCCTGAAAAATAACTGGGTGTGTCACTGATTAAACTCTATGTTTTTACTATTTCCTCCTGATTTTACGTAGTTATATTTATTTGTAAGTCCAGTGGCTGAGTGGTTGCGTATCGTGCTTCCACGTCATAGGTTTAGAGCTCAAACTCCGGGCTGGGTAAGGTCGACAGTCTTTCATCCCTTCATCGGGTGAATAAATGAGTTCCAAGCTTGCTTGGGAACTAAGCACTGAGGGTTTCACGTCAGACTGACCACCTTATCGGAACCTGCTCATACCCTTCAGTGCCTAAGGTCATGAAGATTGAAATGTTCACTGGCCATAATGGGCTGTTGTGCCACTGAGTTTAGTTTAGTTTTGGTATTTATTTCTAGTTTAATTTCCATTAATAATTTTTTTTCTGTTTAAAAAGTATTTATGGAACTGTTTTTTCTTAAGAAAGAAAAAAGTGTTCAATATTAATCCACGTAAAATAGTAATACTTAAATTCGTGAAATTAAAAATAAAAACAAAGATAGTCATTAAATAGAGCCAACAAATTGAATTCATAGAATAAAATAAAATAGACAACACCAAGAAAGTAAATAATTTAAAGCCAAGGAAAACCTCGCATGCGAGCTTTATTATCAAGATTTTTTTTTTACTGAGTCTCAGTCAATCTTGCAAAAGAATCCTCATTCTAATTTTAAGATAAATTAAAACTCATTTCATTTCAATTCAAGGAAATTAATGAAAGTGTGTCTTCCTCATTTCATTAAAACGATCTCCAAAAAAAAAAAAAAAATTCCCCTTTAACACTTATTAAATAGGTCCTTGAAAGAAAAATCCCTTTTTGATTTTCAAAAACTAGAAATAAATTTTCTTTTAATAACAAGCCACCCTATTTGAAGGCTTTGTTTCTCTTGGTACAACGAATCAATTTCTTTTTTTTCTTTCTCTTACGACATTGGAAAATCAAACACGGATGAACTAAGTAGTTACCGCTCTCTCTCCATCTCAGAGAATTACCAGACGTACTCAACCTGATAGTATTTAAATCCTCTGGCACTCTCGACGGTACAGTGAACGCAATCCGTAAAACAAACCCCCCTTTTGCTGTGCCCTTTTGCTTAATAAAGTACCTCTTCCTGTTCTAATATATTGTTCTGACTAATCCCAGATTCGCTTCAGCCCAGTTCATTCAATTCTTCCGAACTTACTTGATAAGGGAGAAGAAGTTCCTTTTGTAGAAGGGGGAGGCATAGAAGAAGGGGGGATAAGAACAGAATGAGGGGAGGAAGACTCCACCATCCAGAAAACTGTTTCCTTCACGAAATAATAGTTGAAACTTTTCATTTGGGGGATTAAAGGCCAATGGTAAAGGAACGCTGGAGGCAATTAATCCCGCTATGCGAGAGAGGACTTTTCTGTAGGTGTAGCCCAGTTTCCTCCCCATCCTCCCCGTCCTCATCTTGAGCTTCTTATTCTCGCATTCTAGAGATTTGAGTATAGGGATGAGAATGGGATGGGGAAGAGCGAGAGAGAGAGAGAGAGAGAGAGCGGAGGATGGAGAGGAGATGGTAGTGACTTGCAGAAGCAGTGGAGCGCTTGCTACTGCTGCAAACAATTAATATTCCGTCGTCAATATTTACTCTTCGTTTTAATTAATTCGCAAAAGTTTCTGATCTCCTGTCCCCCTCCCTCCTTCCCTCCTGGTCGCTCTCTTTTGCGGAAAAGATAGACAGAGTAGAGAGAGAAGAACGATTGCATCATCCGTAAAAGGAGTCAAATATTGACACTCGCCTGGAGTCGGGGAGGTGTCCTCTCTCCGTCCCACCGCTCCCTCCTCCTTTTCAGAGCGTAGGCTTCGGAAAAGGGAAACAGTGGCGTATCTCCTGGTAAGTCCACTGGTAATGCGTGGAAGAGACTGGGTTGGAGATAAATACCGTTTGATGACTAAATTCTATTATCGAGAAGTCATTTACACCCCTTTTTTTAAATAATAAGAATAGCACAATTTTATCCACAGTTTTATTTTTATTTTTTACACACGTTCATATTATGTAGCTAATGCTTTATTTTTAATTCTTAGGTGTACAAAGATTTACTTTCGTAAGTAAAAAAAAAACAGTTAATATTTATTTAAAAGAGGTTTTGTATATAATAAATATTATTGAGATTATTTTTTATGCTAGTAAAAGGAACGATAAATTTTGTCAGAGATTATTTTAATCTCTCATTCTTACCATTCAACTTATTTAAAATTTTATTATTTTTTACTTAATCAACTATATTTTTTATTGAATATTGTATTATTGAACGAGAAATTCTCGTGCAATACTTTACTGTATATTTATGCAATTAAATATATCACTTGAATACAGCTAAAGGCTTATTTTCTTATCTTACATCTATTGCGTGTTTGTGATCTAAAGCATTTCGTTATTCAGCGCCTTTCTCATTCAATAAAATAAAAGTTAAGTAATTAATATTCTGCCATAGTTATATAAATAATTAAAATTACTAATCAATTTCTTATTTAAAAAAACTTCACGTAAAATTAATAAATAAATTGAATTTTTTTTTCGATTTAAAAAATAAGTTTTTTCAAACTAATATTTTTAACTAAATGATAACTATTGCAAATTGCTTCCTTCTAAAGAAGTCAAGCTATATCCAATAAATAGAATTTATTTTCGATCAATTTTTCAACCGATATCTATTTTTCACTTTTACAGAAGTAACGAGTCAAAAATAATCCTTCCAAAAAAAAAGTTGAGCATTTATTTAAAGTGTTTATAATCGCTGATAATCTTACACAAATTTACCACGTGTTAAGAAATTGCATTATGTTTTCTATTTTTGATCGAACAGAATTTGATTCAATACTCAAAGAATTCGTAAAAATTTAAAGATTTATCTATATTGTAAGTTATAAGCACACACACACATATTTTTTAAATTTAGCATTTTAAAGCGTGTAAATTAGATTTTTTTTCTCCATCTATGGATTTATTTAACATTGCGAGCTGCAACATTAACAATTGCTTTAAATCGAAATTAGAAGTAGAATGTGAAATTTATAATAATAACGTAGCCCGCGGGCTGCATGCACCCCGCCACTATTATTTTTGCGGCCCCACCGATATATTGGTATACAATATGTTATAAAATAAAATATAAATTCTCCGGAAATTCGAAAGAAAGTTGCAGAGAAGACATGTGTCAAGTATCATTACGTAAACATTAAATTTTTCTCTTGTTCTGTTATATATTTTTATTATAATGTATTATTCGAAATAAACTCTGTTGTTTCTATGAATATATATATATATATAGCGACCCACCTAAAGTTAAACCTTGTTTTTTAGGCCCAAGTTAGCCTTTGAGTGTGACAACCTTGTTGTACAAGCTAGTTAATATTATTAATCTAGTCAATATAACAGAAATTTTTAAGGAAATTCTGCTAATAAAGACTAAAAATAAATTAAGACTAAGTATGTATTAATTTATTGAAAAAAAATGGTACTTTTATACTAACTACATTTTACTGGCGACCTTTGGTGAATTTTAAGGAGAAAAATATACCTAAAATACTAATTATATGTTCAGAATGAAATAAGCTGCCTTAACTTGTAAAATTTTTGAAAATTTATCTCCAAAAGTAGATCATTTTGGGCGATAAATTGCTGGTTTGGGGTTAGTACATAAGTATCAAAATTTTTTTATTGCTAGATATATTAAAGAGTTAAATGCTGCTGAAGTTACGTAAATCGAGTTTTTTTTTTATAAATTAGATAAAATTGAGTTGTTAGAACGCAAATACACAATGTTTTCGTTCAAAAAGCAGGAGAAAAAACTGAATTATTTTCGCAAAAGAACAAAAAAGCAAAAAAAATGTGCTTGTCACAATATAAAGCAAAAAGATGTAAAAAAAAAGCATATTTTGTGTGTAACTTGAAATGCCTTAAGCAAACAACGTATTTTAATAAAAATGAATTAATAATTTTAACTCTTAAGTATATTAACAAAAAAAGATGTTTACAAAATTTTACTAAAAATATCCTTTTTGTTTTAAAAAATATCAGCATATAAGTATATATTTCTCTTTTTTTTAAATTCGTTTCGAATAAATGATTTCTATTTAAATGACTGTTGTATTACTTACTCACATTTATTAATGTACAAATTAATAAATAAATACTTTTAAACTCTTTACAATATTATTTCATCTTTTCACTAAAACAGTTCAGAGATTTAATCAAATCTCTTCCTTCAGGGAAATGATTCCAAAGATAGAATTGTTATTTTAACATCTTCTATGAATTGATTATATATCTTAGAGAGATTTGATCAAATCTCGTTTCATTTCTTTGCGACATTTTTATCAAGGAAAATTTAAAGGAAGGATTTTCCCCTTTTTCATTAGTTATGATTTTTATACGCTAAATCTGAAATGTTTGGAGGAATTGGATGTCGAATTCTAAGCCTCTAAATAATATCTGAGAATTCTATAAGAGCAAAAATGGAACTGATCAACAAATTAACAGAAGAAAAATTGGTAGAATGTATTTGGAAATAGCATTCAAGAATTGCAATAAAATGTTAAACAGAAATTTCATAAATCTAAATAACAGAAAAAGGAAAGGAAAAGGAAACAAAAATTAGGTATTCTAAATTTTTTGTTTTGTTTTTTCACGCATTTTTAATATTATAAAGTTATTAATTATTTCTAAAAGTTTTTTTTTTTAATAAATTCCTTTTAAAATTATCTTTTCTTTCTTGTGTGCGAAAAGATGTTTTGAATTTTATTTTTATGCATTTATATTATATGTTTTTTCTCATTTAAATCTCATATTTAAGTTAAAATCTCAGGAGGCGCTGTATAGTTAGTTACAAGAATGAAACATTTATTTTAGTGGAAATTAAATTTTAAATGAAAAATGAGATATCTGTTTGAGACCATAGATATTGTGATTAGAGCCAAACTTTAAAACATAAAATAGAATCACTTATAAAATTGTTTAATTCAAAATTGAAAATATGTGTGTGTAAATTAAGTCATTCCTCTCTCTCTCTCTCTCTCATACCACCATTTTTATTCTTTTCACCCTGTCTAAGACCATAGATATTAACTAGAGCAAAAAAACAAACAAAAAAAAGTTGTGAAATAAAATAAAACCATATGTAAAATTGTCTAATTAAAAATTTAAAATCCGTTTATGTAAATTAAGTCATTCATGAATATTTTTTTAATACATAAAGAATTGTTGTTTATTTTTGTTACGATTTTCTAATTTTTTGATAAATAACAGATAACTAAAAACATTAAGAAAAAAAAAACCCCGAATTACAAAAATTTCAGAAGGAAAAAACTGATAATTGAATTTAATGAGTAAAAGTTACTGATTGAAATTTAAAAGTTTCATAATTGTATTCTGTGGTAAGTAAGTGAGAAAGTTATATTAACGTCGCGCACTATAAAGCAATCCGAGGGCTATTGGCGACGAACCTCCTAATTTTGAACTTCGAACAAGTTACGAGGACGACACTTGAGCTGGCACCTCTCTCTCCTAACTACCACAACACACCAATGGGTGACATTGAGCCTCTACAGAATTTACGTGCATCGGCCCCCTCTACAAAGCAGCTCTTCAGTAGCATTAGGGCAATCCGCAAAACCGTGATCTTGAGCACTATACCGTGATCATTATTGTAGTCTATGATAGAATTTTATGAATTATATTGCAGATTTAATAAACTCTTTAAATTCCTACTATTAGTTAACCCTTTCCCTATATATAAATTTATTTATATATACTTATCTGGCAACAAATTAATGTTGGCACTCAGATTTAGCGCGGGCTTTGCATTTGTAAGTGCAATTTTTAGGTAAGTTACCTCTATTTTTTTAATGGTTTAATACTATCCATTATTTCCTTTGGTTTTTTCTCAGTGTTATTTTTCAAAAAAAGGGAAGGGTTTGGGTGGCCAAAAAAAATTTAACCCCCTTTTTTAAAATTATTTTTTATATAATAGCTGTCCCAAGTCAGTAATTTCATAACACTGGGGATCCATTTTATATTTTTATCTCGTTACTCTTTTTTCCTTCATTGTGGTTTTCCTTTTCTATTGTTTGTCGAATTTTTGTTTGGATGTTTCTCTTGTTTGTAGGGGAAGGTATATATATATAGATAAATAAATTAAAAAAAAGACTAATAAATCCTAAAAAATCGAGACCAAACCGAAAAGAACCAGAACATGGAACCATTACAAACCAAAAAAGAGAATTTAGCTAAAATTGGAAAAAAATATTATGATTTCCCGAGCTTCCCCCGGGTTTTGGACGTTAAACAGGGTTAAACAGGGTTTGGGGGATCTAACCTTCCTACAGCCTAAATTTTCCTCTAGTAACAAGCACAGGAGATAAAAAAGGCAAGGCCCAAAAAACCCGGGTGAATATAACAAAAAATAGAATAAATTTGGGAAAATTAAATTAAATACTTCAATTTTTTCCGATATATTACATATATATATATCGGAAAATTGTTCGTTGTGTTCCTGTAGAGCAATGAATAGCGCGTTGGACTTCTATTACAAAGGTCGTGGGTTCGAATCTCACTTGGGATGACCTAATTTTTGAGAATGTGATTTATTTTTTACTATACTATTTTATAAGAATAATTAAAATTTTAAATTTTCTTAAATATCAAACAAAAAGTATAGTCCAACATCCTATATAGAAAGGAAAATAGAAAATTTTAAAGAAAATCGCTTTCTATTTTTTCACTTAATAGTGTGATTCTGCCATATGTATGTAGATATTTATATTAATTGTAACTATTTAATAAAAAGTAACTAAAATAAAAACTTTCTTTGTTGACCTAAGTAGGAATTGACTTAATTTTTTTTTATGTATATTACTCGTTAGTATTAATAAATATGAAAAACAATAATATACCACTAGAAGAGTGGAAAATGAATTATATTTGTATTAGTAATCTATAAATACACTTTTTTTCTGCTGGTGCCTATTTAGTCAATTTAAAATTCCTCATTTCACAACACATTCATTTCTTTTACAAGTCAAAAGAAATTATCACAGCACTAAGCTGATAACTGTGAGAAAACACCAGATCCCATAAATCAACTCCTGCGAAGAAGAAAATTCCCCATCCCATTCGTTTTCCTTTTTAATCCCTCCGCCGAAGAAGGAAGCAGCATAATTAAACTCGAATCTTCCTCTTTATTATTACACTTTCCCCAAAAGTGATCGCATTTCTTTTTGTGCGCCTCACCTTCTTTTTGTATACACACACACACTCTTTCTCTCTTTCTCTTAATACCGAATAAATTGCGCGTTAAAAAGTCTCACTCTTGCTATTAAACAATAACATCCCAAACATTCTAGACCACTTTTCCCCGCAGTGCCGGGAGGAAAGGGATTCGGTAGGGTGAAAAGGGGGATTCTGAGACGCATGGAGCAAACGATAGAGCGCGCTCCGACGGGCACCTAATGAAATGGGTATTTACTGATCACTTTTCCAATTGGCTGCCATTGGGGTGATAATGGCTGCCCTTTAAAGTCATTTTCTGCTCGGGTAGTGCCCGGGTCTGAAATTAAAATCGAATCACGGCGTCTCTCTGTTGACGCAAGGGGAGCTCTGTCGGCGCCCGAGGCGGATTTTCGGCCTTTATTGAAAGCGATGGCGAGAAGGGACGAGCGCCAAATGGAGCCACATCCAATCCCGTGTTGTTTGGAAGCAGGGGCTTTAGTGGAAGAGACGGGCAGTAGTCTCGTAAGTGTGTCGCCCCCTCGACGAATGGGAAAAAGAAACAAGGGCGCCGGAGTGTATTTTCGAAATGGCTATCGAGAGAACGGAGAGCGATGTACTTTGGAACGAAGGCTGTTATTTTGTTGTTAGATAAAACAGTCATTATTTATAGTCTTATTTTATTTTATTTTTCTTTACTATTTTGCTCTTTATTTTTGTGGATTATAAAAGACTAAATAAAAGTACACCCTTTTTGGTGTTGGGAATGGATCGCTTTAAATATTAGAGGGCTGTTGGATGTAATTTTGATGAAAGGGAGGAGGAAATTCTATGTGTTAAATCTCTTTTTTTTCTTTTTTGGTGGGGAAAGATATTTGCTGAATCTATTAGCAATGAAAAAAAAAGTTAACCCCTTGACTCACATTTTTTTGAAAAAAAAACTGGCCAAAAAAAATCAATTTTTTTTTTAATTTAAGAAAACACATTTTTAAGGTATCCGACTACGTTCGGAACCATGATTTTAAAAAAGCGCATAAATGGATAATTTTCATGATATTTAGTGTCACTTAGATAAGAATATATGTATACAATTGTTTTAAGGGCATTTTGATTTATTTAATATTATTATTATTAATTTATTTAATTATTATTAATTTATTTAAATACAATATTTTGGCAAAAAATTAACTTAGAATAATTTTTTTTCTTCAAAATGTTCTCCTTTTGTTAAAAATGCTTCTATTATAATAATATTTTGCCTGTATATAGCCCAGACCTCTTTACAGAGGCTCAACTATGATTTTTGAAAAATTCACATTATTTTCAATACAACCATTGAAATATAGTTATCGGCGTTTTTCTTAAAATTCTCCCTCTGTTGTCTAAAAATATAGATAACCCATTCAAGTTATATATTTCAAAAATTCTAGTTGAGCCTCTGTAGAGGTCAGTATATAGTAGAAATATTATTATAATAGTAACATTTTTCACAAAAGGAGAAAGTTTTAAAAATGGGTCATTCTATGATTTTTTTTTGTCAAAATATTGTATTAAAATAATTTTTTTGAAATTTTACGATTCTTAAAACTTTTTTTATACTTTTTCTAATTTAAGTAACTAAATATCAAAAAATTATCCATTTATCCCTTTTTTAAAAAATCACATTTCCCAAAACTAGCCCTTTTTCCCTTTAAAACCTTTTTTTTGGGTCAAAATTTTTGAAAAAAATGCAAAACCCAAATCAAAATTTTTTTATTTTTTTGGTTTACGGATAAGCCCGGAATAGAAATTTTTTGCACGAAACTTAATTTTTTATTACCCCTTTTTTTGAAAGCTTTTTTCAAAAAATTATACTCTCTCTCTCTTTTTCTTTTAAAAATATTCCTTTCTTTTAAAAGAAGTTTAGTGTTTAATTTTTAAACACAAAAAGGGTGCCCCTAGTTTTTCCGGGAAACCCCATGGCCTTGTTTTTTTTGTTGGGTTTAAAACCCTAGTAAATATTTAAAAAAATTTAATTATGTATTTTTTTATTTGGAAATTTTTTTTTAAATTTGCAAAAAAATTTTTCAATAATTAATTTTGTATTGATTTTTCCAAAAATCGACAAAATAAAAAAGAATATGTTGGGGGGGTATTGGGCATGATATCAAAATTTATTTTCACCCCAAAACCCCCTTAAAAAGGGTTTTACGCATGGTTTATTTTTTTTAAAAATTTTTGTACTTTTTCCGTATATTTGAAACGGGGAAAAATTTATCTTTTTTTCAAAAAACCCCTGACTTGTTTTTTTTTTTTTCCCCCCAAACCCTTTTTTCCCAAGCACAATTTTTTTGGGAGCTTCTCTTTTGATTTTGCTGTAAAAATTTTTGGGGAAAATATGACTTTTCCATTTTTTTTAAAATTCCCAAAAAATTTTGCCTACCCTTTTTGTCTATATTTTTGAAATTTTTTTTAAATATTTCTCTCCGGAAAATTTTGTAAAAGGGTCTTTCTACTAATCTCTTTTAAAATCAATTTTTTTTCCCTTAAATTTTTTTAAAAAACATGCTTCCCCAAATGCTGTTTCCCAAACAAATGAAAAAAAGTTTTTTAAAAACATTTATCTAAATTTACAACACTTTTTAAATTTAAAATTTTACAAAATAAAGGGCCAGATCTTTTCCATCTAAAAAGAGTGCAGATGGCGATCGCTTATATTCAAGCGTGAAAATTACAGCGGCAAAAGGATCAACCCCCAAAATTCTTATTTGTGGGTTTGGGAACTTTTTCCGTCAAATTTAACCCGGTGGCCTTGGGGGGTTTAAAAACGGGGAAAAAATTTAAAATTTTTTTTTGGGGGTTTTGGTTTATGTTATTAAAGGAACATTTATATCGACATCCTGCTTAAAGTTTCTCTATAAACTGTCTTACTTTTATTATTAACATTACATAAGAAAAATAACTAAAACTAAAACGATTTATTGTACTTTCTAAAGATAAGCATGTTTGTTTAATATTAGGCTTCTGCGTATGAAATATCGGATTTGTAAGTGAATACATGGAACTGTAATTTTTTAAAAAAGCTTTTTTTTACCAAAATACTTCTTTTTTTCCAAAATCTTTTTCTGACGAGTTTTTTAATGCTGGGGCCCGGGCAAAAAGAAACAAAATTTTTGTTTGTAAAATTTTTTTTTGGGCTTTTCCCCTTTTATACTTTTTTAGAGAAAAAGGTTAAAAATTTTTTAAAAAATGGCAGTCGGTTGGTGAAAGATCAGGTGAATAAGCTGGATGTGCTGCAAAAGTTCCATATTTTAAAATTCTTTTTATTTTTCGAAATTTTTTTTTTGTTCAAATCTTCGAGCTTTTGATAAATAGGGGGTCGATTAACTTGATGAGCCTATAATTTTAATTTTATTTTTCATCATTATATTGGGTTATAATACAAAAGGGGTTTTCAACCTTTTTTTTCCTTTCCGGCCCCCAAACATATTTGGGGGATATTTCACCGGGGGGCCCCTTTCAATTTTGGGAAATTTCTGCGGGGCCCCAACAGGTTTTTTGGGGGGAAAACTGTAAAAAATTGAAGACTGAATTTTGGGCTAGCCCCAGGAAAAAAAAAAACATAAAAAAATAATGGTTTTTTGATTCAGTTTGAGTTCTTTTACACCCAACCCAAATTTTTTTTCTTTAAACTTTTTTTAAAGAATTAAATAGTAAAATTTTTTAAAATTTTTATACTGCTTTAAAAAAAATCCGGCTGGGAACCGTGTTTTAAAAAATATAAAAACAAAATTTCCCGGGTATTTAGTGTCATTTGATTAAATACAGTATTTAAAAAATTTTTTAAAAAGGGCATTTTGAAAAAAATTTTTTAAAAAAGTATTTTGGCAAAAAAATTCTTTGGAATAAATTTTTTTTTTAAAATTTTTTTGAAAAACCTTTTAAAAATATTTCCTTTTATAATAAAACCTCTCTACAAGGGGCCCCCAACTTCAGATTTTTTGGAAAATTAAATTTTCCCCGTTTTCCACCAATTTAAAAAAATTATTTTTTCCCTTTTTTTTTAAAATTTCCGTTATTTGTCTAAAAAATGAATAAACCCACTTCTAAAGTTATAAATTTTAAAAAATTTTTGTTGGCCCCTTACGGGTTTTGAGTATATACAGGCAAAATAAAATTAGAATAGAAGGGGATTTTTAAAAAAGGGCATTTGGAAGAAAATTTATTTTTAAATTAATTTTTAGGAAAATTTTAAAAAAAAATTTTAAAAATTCCCCTAAATTTTATACATGTATTTTTTAAATGAAAAAATCATGAAAAATTTTCCCTGTATGCGCTATTTTAAAAACCCGGGTTTGAAATATCGGGTACCTTTTTTCAATATAAATCCCAATCCCTAATATCTTTTTAATTTTTTTTGTGTTTTTTTGGTAAAAGGGCAAGCAATATTATATTTTTTTTTAAATGTACAATCAAACAAATTTTTTCGATCCATTTTTTTTTCACTCAAGTAGTGAACATCCCAATCCTTTTTTGTTTCTTTGGATATTTTTCGCTTTTGGGGGAAATTGAAGGAAATTTTTAAAATCTCAGTTTCCCGCCATTTAAAAAAGGTCGCTGCTCCCAGCTGAAATTCGGGACGGGGAAAGCATTCTCTTACTCCATTTTTATTTTTTTAAAACCAATTTTCATCACACATAGAAAAAAAAATCTTTCAGATCTACCCGGAAGGGGATCGGCGAAAAATTTTATATTTATTTAAAAGGGATCCGACTACGTTCCGGGCCTGATTTTAAAAAAAAACCTTTTAAAAAAGATAATTTCCTTGATATTTAGTTTTAAAATTTTGAATGCATATATAAAATTCTTTGGACATTTTGACCAAAAAAAAATTTTTTAAATACAACATTTCGGCAAAATTAACCCAGAATAAAATTGCCTTTTTAAAAATTTTTTTTTTGTGAAAAGAGATTCTATTATAATATCTTGTCTGTATATAAAACCCGACCTCTGTACAAGGCTCAACTATGATTTTTTAAAAAAATTTATTATTTTCAAAATTTTCAACCAATTGGGAAAAAATTTTTCGGGGTTTTTTTTTTTTTAAAATTTCTCCCTTTTTTGTCGTAAAACATGGTTTAAAAAACCCTTTTAAGTTATATATTTAAAAAATTTTAAAACCGGGGCCTCTGTACAGGGGGTCAGGGGTATAAAACAAGCAAAAAATTTATTATAATAGGGAAACATTTTTTACAAAAGGGGGAATATTTTGAAAAAATGGGTCATTCTATTTTCATTTTTGTCTCAAAAATTTTTTTACTTAAATAATTTTTTTTTTTTAATACTATTCTTAAAAACAATTTTATGTACATTTTTTTTTTTTAAAACTAAGTGACATAAATATCAGAAATATTATCCATTTATACGCTTTTTTCAAAATCACGGTTTCGGGAAAATAGTCGGATGCCTTTGTGGGGGTAGCATTTTACATTAAAATTTTAATAAACTGTTCTTAAATAATAGAATTTCTTGGTGCTAAGGGAAATGACTGGGCCACTCAGAAAAGTCCGCCGGGCCACATGCGGCCCGCGGGTTGAATATCGCTGGTATAATAGATGCAGTTGGATTGCACCAAAAGCTTTCCCGAGCACTATTTTTCCCCATGGTTTTGGGGTTTTTCCCAAAAGGTTTTTAATTTTTCTGTGAGTTGGGGAAAAATATCAAAGATCAATAAAAAACATATACTTTCAGTGGGCAAGGAGGGTCCGGTCCGGGCCCCAAAAACCCTCGATTTTTTTTTCCCATTGATTATAATTTTATATAGTACGTAAAAATTTTAAACAAGTATTTGTTATTAATGATTAATTTTATTTAAATTTAAAGCTAATTATTTATTCAATAATTTGTTTTTTTCTGTTTTGTTCCCAAAAACAACAAAATCGAAATAGGGGCATATACAAAATGGTGAACTTTCAAACACGGGCCCTCCCCTTTGAAAATTTTCTGTGTGCCTACTGTATACATTGATTCCATCCTAAAAGAATTTACAAATTTCAAATTTCAGCCTTAATTGACTGTGGCTTAAATCAGAAATTCTAATTTAATTCTAATTGTTAAGCTCTAGGTAACACATCTCTCTTGTAATTCGACTCAGATTAAAGTAAAACTAGTGAAAAAAAATTAAGTTTTTTCTTCATTCCATTAATATATTATACTAATTTACACATTACCGGGAACTGAAGAAATTGGATTATTAAAATCGATGATTAAGAATTTTACGAATATTGCAAAGTTTCCGTATTAATCTTGAGAACAGTTTCTTCATCATTTGGCTTTATTCTTGGCATATATTTGGGTGAAATGATTTTTCTATTTAAAATTTTTACGTAAGACAGCTGACTTGGCGAAAATTACTTGCTGAGATCGTCAATGAAGTAGTCTTAAAACGATTGCACTAGACACAGATTTATTCGATCTTTCGGCGCTTATGAAGTTCAACCCCTTACACTTGATTAAAACTTGAATACACACTTGTCGTAACTTTATCATAAACATTTCATTCTTAGAAACAATGAATGTACCCAGGGGCACACACAAGAGTTTTTCAAAGGGAGGGAGGGGGGAGGTAAATCCATCATTCTCGTATCATACACCAATACACCACCGAACATGTTCTTTCAATTTTGATGATTAATGATTACCGGGAGAAAACAGTAAAAATAAGTTATTGAATAAATAGTTAGCATTGATTTATAAAACAAATTAATAACAAATATCTATTTAAATTTTACGTACCTTATGCAAAGGATTACAATCAATTGAAAAAAAACAACCCAAAGGCGATGGTGAAGGTTCCGAACCCGTGACGTCCCTCCCCCCTCCCCCACCTTTGTGCACGCCCCTGAATACATCCATCTCTTTTGTGGCTAAACTTTCTCTTTGCAGTTTGAATTCACCATACTAACATTAAATAACTTACGATATTAAAATAGTAGCTACGTTTATTAACTTATATGTAAATAAATGAATTATATGATCCATAGGAATTAAGGAAATAAAATGTGATAATATTTTTAATGTAAATACTTCGATACATCTATGGGTTTTTTTATAGCGTTATTAACAACAGAGTCAGATTCTCTCTCAACATCAAAACCCTGCAACATCCCTATACCTGCAAAAACCTAATCTTCTAAACCTAACTTTCTAAGCCAACCCCACATTTTACACACGCCTCGCAAACTGAATTTCCTTGTCTACAAGCACAAACAGGGGCGGGCAAGCAAAAGCGAGGATGCCTGGGCTCCAGAAACTACGCTGGGGCCTTAATGGCCCGGACCGCCACCCCTTGTTTGTCTGGAGGGACGTTGACGAGCGACCGAAAGTGACGCGCCACCCCGGTTGACGCGAATGGGGCGCGACACATTTGAGTTTTCTCAAATTTTCTTCCAACCGTGTAAAGCCCCTGTAAGTGAAGTGAAATTAGTCTAGGGTGGCAGGAAAGCATATTTTATCCGGCGCAATCTGTTTCGGTCATTAAGTTCCGGTTGCCACAAATAGACTGGGTAATGCACTTTCAAAATCCCCCTGTTTTCCCAAAATGTTGCCGATAATTTCGACCGCGAGGCCGTTAAATGGGTTTGGATAAATAATCAATAGCGTTTTAGGGCGGAGCGCTTATTGGGAACGTCTGGAGTTGTTAGTGTTAGGGGAAACTGATGTGTGTGTGTTTGTGTAGGCTTTTTAATGTGGGCATAAAGTTCTCTTTTGTAATTATCGGCTGCGTCTGTATTTCCAGCGTTATGGGTCTGTTTATTGGTTGTATTTACCAAATTCCTCCACACGAGATGAAACATGATTACTCAAATATAGAATTTGATACATTAAAAGGAGCAGATAAGCTCGTTTTAAAAAAGGTATCATTGTCTTATTTGCCTGTACCCAAATGCTGTAAGGAAAAGGGGAAGGGGGTCATTTTTATTGAAAATCTATCGGTTATTTCTCGAATAACCATTATAAAGTAGAATGCGAATAAATAAGTTAAATAATATGTGTGTGTGTCAGAAATATTTACAATAAACAATAATTCCCAAGTTTTATAACTTAGTGCCAAAATTAAATGACAAGGTCGACAAGGACGCCCCACTCTCCACATATCAGTTCACACTGTTTCTTAACTGGAAAAATTAGCTTGTTTCTATGAATTGACATAAACAGCAACTGTCATTTCCCTCAGTGGCGTAACTGAGAACATTTGGGCCCCCTACAAAGTCAAGTTTTGGGCCCCAAGTTGGATTTTACAAAGGGGAGGTACTAGGTGGCAGTCAGGCTTTGGGCCCCCTAGAGCCCTGGCCCCCACGATGCAGGGATGTACGTTACGCCACTGTCTTCACTGCTTGTTAGAATTTCAATTCACAAAATTTGGTTTTTTTAACATCATCTAATTCGCAAGACGTATCCCATAACTTTGAGGTACATGCTGGTGGCGATGAGACACACACACACACACACAACACCCCACACCACCATTAACCCATATGATAGATTTTTAGTTGATTTAGAATTCAAACTGGACATGAGCACTTTCAATCAAGTAGGTCACGATAAACTCAGCTAATCTTGTGTCCGAATACCTCTCAAGGGAAATAATGGCATCTTAAATTAAATTGATTCTCAAAATTCTCATGTCATCTGGCGTATTGTTGTCTCACTATAATGCAACACGATGGCTGTTGGTGTCCATCCTCGTCATTTTGAACCATAGTCAAGTGTCGAGGACGACCATCTTTCCAATCTACCGCACCTCACCATCATGATCACTTTCAGCATCGACATATCCATGCATCAGCCCCTCTACCCGTCGTATCTTCTGTGGTCCAAAGGCTCGAACTGAAGACACACCAACCACGAACCAAGACCATGACCACTTGTCTACCGCAGCCACCATCTGGCCTGAAAGTCAGAAGATTAAAGTTCGAGTGCTTTCGGTCATCACTTCATTGGGGCTCTAAAAATTAAGACTATAGCGATAAATCCACAAAGACGGGGAAATTAATAAAATTAATACAGCTATTGTGTGATTTTATTGCATAAAATCATATTGCATAAAATCATATAGTACAAAGACAGAGTTTGCTCCTCAAGCTTAACTTGGCTTTCAAATCATTTTGTGTAGGAGAATAATGCCATTATCATTAGAGGAATGTCGTAAGTCACGAGTCAACTGAGCCTAGGTCCAAGGCTCGGTCTCGGTGGAGGCCTCGTCTCGTTCTTGATCTGGTGTCAACAAGATCATGATCTAAATAATTTTAATGGTCGAATGTTTTACTCGCACATATTCTTCAAAAAACTGGGAATTTCGAACTATGTGCCAACTGGCATCAGTGCCAAGACTGCATTGTTATGTGATGACCATCACCAAAAGTTGGCAGTCGGTCCAACCGGTTTGGTCTAGGCTTGTGAGAGTGTGAGCCATGCACATTTATTAGATTCAGGTTGCTGTTCATACGAGCAGTGGCGTAACGGAGAATATAAGGGCCCCCACTGCATACTCAGGTTTTGGGCCCCAAACCCAATTACGTATTTTGTGTCAGTCAAGTTTAGGGCCAACCCGCAGTGCGGGGATTGCGGGTGTGAACGTTACGCCACTGCATACGAGTATTTGACAACGTATGCTATATACTACCTTTGAGGGTCACAGTTGGGGCCTATTATATATCAGGCCAGGGCCTCAAAAAGTCTTAAAACGTCCCTGATCATCACACACAAAAGTGTCATTATTGTCATTTGATTATGGTTCAGACTTATGAAGCTTATTAATAATAATAAATCATGCACTGTGTGTGTTTGTGTGTGTGTAATTCATTAATTTTATTAAACTGATTTGTGTACATACTCAACCTTTTCCAAATTTGTAAAAAAATTTGAACAAAGTAGTGCAGATAAGAGAGAAGCGTGTTTTTTCTCTATTTTATTAAGGTTTTTATTTATTTTATTATTTTATTCTTACTACGTTCGGAACCGTGATTTTACAAAAGGGTATATATATAAATGGATAATATTTATATTTAGTGTCACTTAGATTAGAAAACCTATATAAAATTGTTTTAAGAATTTTATTACAATAAAAAAAATATTTAAGCATAGTATTTTGACAAAAAATAAACATAGAAAGACCAAAAGAATTCTCCTTTTATGAAAAATGCTTCTATTATAATAATATTTTACCTGTATATAGCTCAGACCTCAGAGGCTCAACTAGAACTTTTGAAACATATAACTCAGAAGTGGATTTATCCGTATTTTTCTACAACAGAGGGGAGAAATTTTAAGAAAGAAACGTCAATAATTATTTCAATTGGTGGTAACTCTGAAAATAATGTGAATTTTTCAAAATTCTTAGTTCAGACTCTTCAGAGAAGTTTTCACTTTATCTAAGCACAAAAATATTATTATTATAGAAGCATTTTTTTTATAAAAGGATAATGTTTTGTAAAAAGGTTATTCTAAGTTAATTTTTTGCCAAAATATTGTATTTAAATAAATTTTTTTTGTCATAATGTGTCCTTAAAACAATTTTATACATGCATTCTAATCTAAGTGACACTAAATATCGTGAAAATTAGCCATTTATGCACTTTTTGGAAATCCCGGTTCCGAACGTAGTCGGATACCTTAAACGAAAACAAGAAAAGAAGAGGAACTTTTTTTATCAAAAAATAAATAAAGGTATTTTTTAACAAGTTTATTTTTACAAGAAACATTGGACCTTAATTAACTTTTCAACGTAATTTACGCTAAGCCCATGGCACTCCTTATATAGAATGACCTGCTTCTGCTAACACCCTCATAGAAGCCTGCTGTCTGATTATCTAACCACTGAAGCCCAGTTTTGTTGACGTTTTGTCATCGTCAGCATAGTACTGATCGTCAGTGCTTCTTCAAAGTCCAGAAAAGATGCATAAGATCGTAAGCCAACATTAGTGTGGCATCCCAAGACTAAAAGTATACACTCAAAACACTCTGCGTATCCTATAGTTTGGCTGAAAAACTTATCTTCGGAAGTCAAAACATTACCTAAACATTGGTTCTTGAGCAACTTAGTAACTAATTTTGAAACGCAGCTTGAGAATTGTGACGGGGCTTTATCGCTAATTGTCCTCTTGGGATTCTTTGGGGCCAGAATGGCAATTCTTTCCAACCAACTCAAGAAGAGAACGTGTTTATGCAAATTAGGAATCATATATATTGGAAGGTTAGCATTCGCGAGGATCGCTAAGGGAGAAGTAATGCTAGAAGGATCGTTAAGGAAGTGAGATAAAAATCTAGTAGAGGAGTCTTAATTTGGAGTTGGCCTAACATGCCGGTGAGATAAGTCAAAAGTGGGCCGAGATCACGGGGCATTGCCTAGCCAAAACCCAGCCGATTAAAGCTTGAATTGACGTTTGGGCCGTAGCTGTTTACCCAAGAAATAGCGGTAAGCTATATATAGTTTATCTAAACTATAAGGAAAGTGTGGATAATATTAAGTTAGGGGAATTAATATATAAATATAAATTCAGTTGTTAATTGCGCTTATTATCGGTAATACGTGTTGCGTCTATTCACTCGTGATCAATATCCTCCTAGAATAGTATTGTTGTTGTATTATATATAAATTAAGACCAAAATAAACTGATTTTATTATGACTGAGTGTAGTAGTGCATCATCCATTCCCTAGGTGTAGGTCGCGTGGATAGTGAAGAGAGGTTATCCCCAACGGAGGGAATACCACAGCATAATTTTCAATAATACAAACGTTCCGCTCGAGTTTCACAGAGAATATTGCTTGAACACTTAGGGGAAACTCAATAAATAATGAAATCGTATTGCGGATGATTTCTCAAACATTTTCTTGAATTTTCTGCGCGTCAGCATTAGCCCCTTGACAACACAAAACAAAATTCAGGAATGAGAATTTTCAGTCGCTTTCACAAATCTCTTGTACTTAAGAAATAAATGACAGCACGCATATTTCACAACCTTAAAGGGTTTTCGATTACCAGAGGCATTTGAAACAGAGGCTAAGCTAGCGCAATCGAATTCTTTCATAATGCTGTCTGACACTAGCCAATAAATGAGGGTAGTACTTGTTGGGCATAACGACGACTGCTACATTGCAGCGGCTATGCTTCAAAATGCTACTTACTTTTTAAAAACATACGCCTCGTGCATATAAGACTTTTCAAATGAGTTTTTCTCTCAATTTCTTTAAATCATTCATGTTGTTACTAAAAAATTATGTGTGTCAAACACTTATCATAGCTTACTTTTCTTTTACATATTACGTAATTATATACTTTCCATAGCCGAAATAAAATGTGAATTCTACATGACAAAAAAAAAATGTTTATAAATACTATTAATACTATCGTAATTTTTAATCACAGTCCAATGAATAGGACATCAGGTCAGGACTTTGGTCATAATAAGGTCAGGATTTTGTGAGTCTCGATAGATTTAACGTGCATTAAATCCTCTACATGGCAATTTTTTAGGGCAATCAAGGCTCAAAATCATGTCTTCAAAAAGCGTCTGCAAATATTTTGTAAGTGAGAATTATATTAACGTCACCCTATAAAGCAGTGTTTCTCAAACTGTGGGGCGCGCCCCCCTAAGGGGGCGTGATAACCCTACTAGGGGCGCAAGCATATAAAAAATTCTAAAATAAAAGATTATTTAAAAAATTATCAATTTACTAAAAGGAAGCAAAACAAAATATATTCTGGACATAATAAAAATACACATTACTCTGATATTCTGTTGATATACTATACATATAAATGTATCAGTACCGCACAATATACTAAGTATCAAAACTAAGTTAAGAACAAGTTAAATAATTACTAGTTATTTTTCTATGGGTTTATCATATACAAAATTATATACAAAATTTAATACTTATCTTGATAATTTGTATGGTTTATAATTAAAGTCGTACTGTGTAGCTTTATCTTCATAGTATTATACATTATTACTGCATTCAATACATTGTTATTGTATGGGGGGGGGCGCGATAAAAATTATGATTGAAAATTGGGTCGCGAGTATAGAAAGTTTGAGAAACACTGCTATAAAGCAATAGGAGACGACCTTCGTAACTTTGGACCTAGGTCAAGTGTGACGAGGACAACATCTGAGCTGGTTCTCCCCCTTCTAGGTAACACACCAACGGGGGGACTTTGAGTCACGACAGATTTACCGTGCATCAACCACCTCTACTTGGCGGGTCCTCAGAGGCATCAGGACTCGAACCCGCGACACTTCGGATACGAGTTCGTGACCACGACCATGAGGCTACCGCAGCCAGGTAGGGTATTTTGTGATATCAGAATTTAAGGATTGGAAAGACATTTGTAAATATTTCTTTAATGTAATTAAAATGATATAATGTAATTAATGATGATGTAATGTATTTAATGATGATGTAATGTATTTAATGATGATGTAATGTATTTAATGATGATGTAATGTATTTAATGATGATGTAATGTATTTAATGATGATGTAATGTAATGCATTTAATGATGATGTAATGTTAAGTAATTAAATGATGTAATGTAATGTTAAGTAATTAAATGATGTAATGTAATGTTAAGTAATTAAATGATGTAATGTAATTAATGATAATGTAATGTAATGTAAAGTAATTAAATTATATAATTAAAATAATTAAAGGAAAAAGTAATTAGAACTTTAATATACGATACCCTTGATCCAAGGAGTCTATTTAAAACCTTCGATTAAGTCAACATACGCTTTAAGTTTATACTTGGGTAATCCCTCAATTTTACATATATATATATAATGCTTTAATAACTGCTCTAAAAGTGTAATTTAAAATCGAGAATTAAGTTAATGATACTTGACTGCTAAAAGCTCTTTAAAAAAAAAAGAGGTTTTCAACGCCACATATAAATTCATGCAAGAAATGATTGTTCATCCCCCGTCGTTTTAAGTACTCTGATGAGTCAATATCTCACTGAAGTGATGCTCAAATCAATCCGGGCAGGACTTTTTCCTACCCAATCAATGTATGTTTACCCTTTTAGTCACCGAATTCCAAATCGGGCAGCCCCTTCAAGAGGATATTCCCGCATTAATATTAATCTCCTCCAAAAAACGATCGTCATTTAAATTTTTTTCCACTTCTGTTATATCCAGATGCATGCGCTCTTTAAAAGCTAGTCACGCGGGTCCACTTTGTACCTTTAATCTGATTAACCACTTGTCGAGTTCGGCCGTAGGGTCTCTCCCACACTACTTAACACACTCTTTGTCTCGTTTCTTCCTCTTCTCCATCCCACTTTTCAAGGGGGTCTTTCTCGGAGGGGGTGGAATGGACTCATTTCAATTTCGTTTCGGAGAGTCAGTTGGATCCGGGTCCGGAAATCCGTACCGGGTGTAGCACGTGATGGTCCCGCAGCAAGAGGACACGTGACCAGCACCTACCCCCTCCAGGGACTTTTGTGCTAGTCCCTGAGCCGTTTGTGCCTCCGGCCGTGAGGGGATATTGAGTAGGTCGATTTCGAGTTTAATAATGGGGGATTACCGCAAAGCCGACATTACAGGGGTGGTGCCCCAAGAAATGTTAGAGGCGGATCAATATACGCGTTGAATCCGTATATGACAGTTGCTAGCTTAATTTGTGTGTACTAGTTCCGGTACTTAATTTCATTTAAGGGGTATTCATATGTTTTTATTCACTATAATATGCGTATTTTTAATTATTATTATTTTTTTTTCCAATTTTACATTTTTTATAGCTGAGGAAGAGTTGTTGCTAATTCAGACGGAGTTGGAGATGAAATTGAAATCTTATAACACTATATGTCTATTTTAAAAGCAAGTGAAAACAAATTTACTACAAAAAATGAAAGTAAATGAAAATATAGGGACATAATAGATATGCGTAAAATGTAGTTATTTGGAAGTGTGATTATACTTCTAAATTTCGTAAATTTTTAGTATCACTAGTTATGAAACGTATTGATTTAGCATGCAGTTCGATTTTTAAGAGAAAGAGAAATGAAATGGAATTTTATTTTTTTCAATAATTGGAACTAAAACTATCGGATCTTTTGTTTGGAATTGAGCCCAGTGGCTGAGGGGTTAGTGTGCATTGCGCTTCCACACCACAGATCCGATGTTCAAACCCCAACCTGGGCAAGGTTGACTCAGCCTTTCATCTCTTCAGTGGGTCGATAAATGAATACCAAGCTTGCTTGGGAACTAAACACTGGGGGTTTCACGTCAGACTGACCACCTAACCGGAATATCTGCCCATTCACCTCAGGACTCAAGGTCATGTATACTGAGCTGGGCATAGTAGGCCTTGGTTCTCCTGGGCTGTTGCGCCACTGAGTTAAATTTGTTTGGAATTTTACGTACATATTATATACATAGAATTATAATTAATTGTAAAAAAATCAAGGGTGATAGAGGGGTGTCTGGACAACCCGGACATCCCAATTATGAGTGCCTCTGATTCAAGTTGTCCCGTAACTCAACGTCAAGCGAGCGAGAGTTGAAAGGGTGGGTCACATATCTGTTCTGGGAAAAAATTTTTAAAAAAATCCTTATCACTTGGGTGAGCATATTTTTGAAAATGTGGAAAATTGACACCCTCCATCACATCCTCAGCTACTGTGACCACAAATTTATAATTTTTTCACTAACAGGATCATACATTAGTAGTGCTGTTACTCACAGTCACAAATCGTGCAAAATTTTTTTTTACTGTTTTAGTTAAACTTAACGTAATTAGATCAATTTGAAAAAAAATGTCATCTAAAATTTAATCTCCATAAAAAGAAAAATATTACATTCTGCCTTAGGCAAGTTTTTTCAAGAGATGACCCATTTATAGTGACGATTCCAAAATGATAAAACACTTGCCACTTTACTAACAATATATCAATGCATAAAAATCAATGCAATTTTTTTATATACAAAATGACTTCATTTAAAAAAACTCGATCTTGTGTAGCCCAAATGAAGCAAAAATGATTTTGCCTTCTACTTGCTTTTAAACCAATCAGAAATGCAACCGAACTGCCTCAAGTGTGAGAATAAGTGAGCAAGAACGTCGGGCTATTCAGATTGTGACGGGCTCATCGCGTTTTCAACTAAAAACTCCTCTTGGGTTCATTGGGGCCGAAAAAGGCAAAATCTTTTCAATCAAATCCAGAAGCGAAGCGTGAGTATGCAAATTAGGAACCTTTTATAAATAGCAGAAGTTCAACGTAAGCAGAATGCCTATTAGGAAGTGATTATGCTAGTCTGAGTTTAAGCGCGAAAACTGAAGTCAGAGAAGTAAGCCATTATTCTAGTGTGAAGCTATCCGGGACAGAACGATCAAATCAAAGTGGATACTATTCCACGCGAGATCAAGAAAAGATATTTAGGATCATAGAGGATTGTTATTAACCAAGAGATTAAGGTAGGATAATTCTGTTATCTATTAGGAACTGTGTATAAGTTGAGATTAGGAATAGGCGGGATTATAGTGATTAAAATCGCGCTTATTTGGTAATACGTCTTGTGTGTTTTTTCACCTCAGACCCGCTAAGTTAAAATATAAATACTATCATTGTTAGTGTTTAAGTTAAGATCTTAATAAAGAGATATTAAGATTATGGCAACGCCTGGTTCTTTATTCGCTCCCACACCCCTAGGTCACGAAGATAACTTAGAAGTAAGGCATCACCCGCGGGCGAATACCTTACAAGATACTCGAGGGCTTTTGGCGACGAACATCGTAATTTTGAACCAAGGTCAAGCGACGAGGACGATACCTGTGCTGGCACCCCTTCTTCTAATTTCCACACCAACGGGAGAACGTTTGAGCCTCAATATATTTAGGTTACGGTTATAACAAGGGAATTATATTCTCTCTGATGTGGATGCCTGGTGCGTTTTTTGTATCTAGCGAAAAATATGGCTTCTGTTTTTGAGATGTTAATGGCTATTTTCCACTTGGTAAACTAGTAGGCATGCTGTGTTAGGTATAGAGTGATCATATATGAGATGAAGGCTGGCTATTCGTGTTGACAAAGTATCGCTAAGTTGTCAGCATACATGCAAATTTCAGTGTTGTTAGTGGTTGGAATTTAAAATTATTTGTATGCTTTAAATTAGAAAATGTCCTTAAAATTCATAAATTTTAATATAAAATTATTTTCCTATTGTTGAAAATAGGGTGTATTTCTCGACATTCTTTTTCTTGTTTTCCTTGCGGTTTTTCTTTCTATCTTTTTTATTATGGGTAAGATCAGGGGCCCACACAAGGGGGGTGCCCGGGGGCCCCCCCCCCCCCCCCCTCTTTAAAGCCCTTGATTTATTTTTCCGATTCATTATAATTCTAAGTATAAAGTACGTAAAATTTAATTAAATATTTGTTATTAATGGTTAAATTTATTAATTATATATATATAATGCTAATTATTAATTCAATAATTAGTTTTTTACTTTTTTTTTATTCCCGAAAATCGACAAAATCAAAAGGAGCATGATACAAGAATGGTGAACTTTCGAGCCTGGAACCCCCCTTGAAAAATTCCTGTGTGCGCTACTGGGTAAGACATAAAATAAATGGATATTAATTTACAAAAAGGTGTGAATAATTACTTTTCTTTTAATATATAGTGTTTATGAATTTAAATTTGTTCCATGTAGTTTCTGAGGTATTTTGAAAGATGAACCTCTATGTAACGAATTTTCCATATCACGAACTTTTTTTCGAGATTTAGAGACTTCGTTAAGAGGATCCGGCACTCAAATTTTCAAAAAATTATCGATTTTCCCTTTTTTTATATATATATTTTATAAAAGTGCAAATATTTCTGTTTAAAATGATATATAATATGAGGAAATATGATAATTAGAAGTATTTTCATTTATTTTTTTTAATGAAGCTACTCCTTGGCACCCATTAAATGAGCTTTGCTAGGTGCACCTGTGTTTTCCTAGCATAGGTTTCTGATGAGCATGAATCCATATGATGTTCAAGTGAAAAAAATAGAATGTGTTGGCCTTATCCAAAAGTGTATGGGCTTAAAAGCAAAACATAGGAAAAAAAGTGATGGAAAACGCCCAAGTAGTCGTGACCGACTCATCGACATTTTAATATCAAAAATTCAAAGATATTATAGTATGGCTATTAGAAATAATATCTCGATAATTTACACAGCGTGAAAACTGCTGTTTGAGCTGTTTATTTTCATCTTCTGTTTTCAAACGAGAGCCCTCAGCATGGACTGTATCCTGCGATTATAAATGCCAGGTGCAAGTCTTAAAAGAAAGAAGCTGAATGTAAAGAACTGTACTATGATCATAAACACATACACACATGCTATATACCATAATGGATTAAATGAAGCCAATTTTTAGAGATCTAGGTGATTCTACGTTATTAAGAAAATGTTTAGATGGAAAAGCCAGAACCCTAATGAGTCAGTTAATAACACTATATAGTCAGTGATTCCAACGTCTACATTTGCCGAATTAAAAACTCTAAAATTAGGGGTAAATATGGCTTTTGTACAGTTCAATATGAGTCACGTAGCAAAATTAATGATCTTAAAACATTGTGATATTGAATGAAGCTATAAATATGTGCCATGCTTCAAAAAACTAGATGCACGTAGGATTTGTATAGCCCAAAGAAAGCATCCTAAGATTCCCAAAAAAGTCAAAATTGTAAAAAACAATGAAAAAAAAAAGAAAATTAGAAAAGTCTTTTGTATGAGCAGAGAGTTTAAAAAAAGGCTTCATATGCTTCTGGAATGTACTAAAAAAAGTAAATGCTCAAAAAATTACACATTTTCACTTTAAAGCCTGTTTTCTCAAAATGTAATATTTTTCACTTTATGTACCTTTTTCTCTGAAAAACTACTTATTATATAATCCTCAAATTTTCAATGAGCAGACTTTTAACATGTTTACACATTTTCTTGGAGGGAATTAGATATATCTAGCAAACTTTTTTAGACGTGACTATTTTAAACTAAATTTTAGGGGGGAAAATTGGACAATTTTTAAAAAATTCATAACTAATTTATTTTGTACAAAAAAAAAAAAAAAAAACCCTTCGTTAAAGTGTTATTGACTGTTCACATAGTATACCGCAAAAATTTTATTCATGAAAAGTACGTAGTTTCTGAGAAAAAGGTACATAAACTTACGCAATTTAGCATTGTCTCCTATGGACGTGCCGGACCCCCTTAAATAAAGGGACGACTGTATATTTAAAACACCTTACAGAGAATTCAATGCAATTAAATACGAAAAAATTTACATATTTAAATTTTTTCCTTATTTTTTCAGAATTTTTCTAATTACAGATAAATATTTAGTATTATATTCGAGACAAAAATATTGGTAATCGTTTATTTTCTCCGTTTCTAACAGCAGTACATCATCTTTAAATATTTTGAAGGAAAAAAAAAGTGCCAGTTCCATTTCAGATATGTGATAAATATTCTAACCAAATTTCTTAAAGAGCATTTAAAAACAAATATTAATTTAAAATGAATAAAATCGCTTCTGTTATTTGATTGATTAGTTTCTTGCCTGCTTTTTATTGGTGCACTGGCAGTGGCGTAAAGGAGAATATTAGGGCCTCCCTGCAAATTCAGGTTTGGGGTCTCAAGACTGATCTTACAAAAGGTAAGTACTTGGCGTCAGTCAGGCTTTGGTATCCTTGAATCCTGCCCCTCTCCGTAATGTGGGGGTTGAGGGGATGTATGTTACTCCACTGTGCACCGTCTTTATTAGACCAAGCTGTGCCCAAGCACTTGTTTTGCCATTTGAAATTATATGCACAGCATTGGCGTAGCTAGACTTGAATGGGCCTTGCATCAAAAATGCCTTAGGGGCCTTTCTTTGGACCCCTTAATATTCTCCGATTTTTTGCTTATACATGTTGGGGTCCCTGTAATTTGGGGGCCCCGTGTCATTGATACACCTGATTCGGTGTTAACTTCCCCCCTGATGCACAGGTATTTAAAACATGTCACAAAATTATTACACATATAGTCAAAGTACACATTATAGATATTAATAAAACTTAAGAATTCTTCAGACTTATTTTATAATTCCTTTACGTTGTTATTCAAAATATTAATTATTAAAACTTGAATCTGAGCTCTTGTCAGTTAAGAATTCTATATAACTTGTTTCTAAGACTTACTCATTACAAAGAATTTTATACATGAAATCACGTTTTTCTCAGAATTTCATGCACTAAACTCTTATCAATATTGAAAATTCTATGCAAGTAAAATAAATAGTTTATAATCACTAATTTATATAATAGCTAATTTAATTATTAAAAAACTCTGCAATCCCCCTTCCCTTTGATTAACAATTTTTCAAGAATTTAGAAACGTGTTAAACACGATTGACGATAATTATCAGTTTTAATAACAATTTAGAACTACAACAAGAAAACTGAATATTTTAGTCAAAAAGGAAACAAAAAATTGTGTTTATTTGGCTATATAGTTAAACAAAGTACTGGTTTATTTTTAAATCTGAATAAATCTTTTTCATCGACTAAAATTAATTACTTTTCAGTTAAGAAAAAGAGAAGGAACTGTTATTTTAAATAACAAATTTGGGAATCCGAGATTAATCCTATCACTTTATAAAAATTTGTGTTTGAGAGAAAATTAAAATAACAATGTTTAAAATAATATTCATTTTGTGAATTATTTTACACACGATACAATATTTGAAATATGTGTTTATCCACGCTTGTGCTGTCGTGTAGCGCCATCTGTTGAAGATAAATCGAACTGTAATGAGGGTGGATATTCAAACAACGATCAGTTAAATGGAGTTCTCAGCTTTAAACACTCTGCTCCCTTAAGAAACTTCCGAAAACTCCTCTTTTAAATTAAAGTTTAGCTTAGATAATTTAAATGCTTAATCGATGGAAGTTTCGAGAGAAGAAAGGCCTTTTTTTTTAGGATACATTCATAAAATCTCTTCAAAAAGGAGCAATTTTATGAGAAAAAATTCATTTTTTGAAGTAACAATAGAAATGAAATTCTGCAATTGGCCTTTTTGTTTTGGAGTAATTCTAATTTTTAAATGTTAATTTAATTCATTTTATTCAATACAAAAAGAAGACTTATAATGTTTTGCTTAAGGTATCCGACTACGTTCAGAACCGTGATTTTTAAAAGGCGCATAAATGGATAATTTTCATGATATTGAGTGTCACTTAGATTAGAATACACGTATAAAATTGTTTTAAGGACATTTTGACAAAACATTTTATTTAAATACAATATTTCGCCAAAAAATTAACTTAGAATAACCTTTTTTCAAAATGTTCTCCTTTTGTGAAAAATGCTTTTATTATAATAATATTTTGCCTGTATATAGCTCAGACTTCTGTACAGAGGCTCAACTATAATTTTTGAAAAATTCACATTATTTTCAGAGTTATAATCATTTGAAATATAATTATCGGCTTTTTTTCCTTAAAATTTCTACTCTCAGTTATCGTAAAACATGAATAAAACCACTTCTAAGTTATATAGTTCAAAAATTCTAGTTCAGTCTCTGTACAGAGTCCTGAGCTATATGCAGGCTAAATATTGTTATAATAGAAGCATTTTTCACAAAAGGAGAATATATTTTAAAAATGGGTCATTCTATGTTCAGTTTTTGTCACAATATTGTACTTAAATTATTTTGTATTGTAATACTATTCTTAAAACAATTTTATATACATTTTCTAATCTAAGTGACACTAAATATCATAAATATTATCCATTTATACGCTTTTGCAAAATCACGGTTCCGAACGTATTCGGATACTTTAAGATTTTTCCGTTTAAAATTTTTATATGAAAGAAATTCGGATAATTATTGTAATAAATTTTTTTTTTTTAATTTTCTTTGAAATATATGTATAATAAATCTAAAACTTTGCTACTCGGGAATTATTCATAATCATTCGGAAAAAAAAATCGAAATATACATATTTTTAAGAAAAATATTTAGTGTAATTTCAGACTGAAAGTTAGAAACAATCATTTAGTTATCTATCCAAATTTAGGATCATAACTTTTAAACCTCGCTTCAAAAAATGTGAAAGTTAGGCTTTACTAGAAAATATTTTACAATGTAGTTTACAAGTAACTAAGGACGTCTTAAGACTTCTTGAGGCCTTAAGCCTCTACTCAAAAGTAGGCTCTGCACCCCTACACTAATGTAGGCTCCACTTATGACCCTTAAAAGTGAACAATACATAGTAAAGTACGTTGCAAAATACTCGAACAAACAATAACCCGAAACAAATAGATGTGCATGACTTATAATATCACAATCCGGCTCGACCAACTGCCGCCTTTTGACTGCATAAGTAATGAGGGTATATGGCGGTAAACCTAGAATTGCACGTGGACACAACGATTATAACATGTAACCAGTTGACATATCGTTCGAAATTCCCAGATTTTTGGAGAATGTAACGGGGAATAACATTTGGCCGTTGAAATTATTCGAATAATAATTTTATTAAGATTAAATCGAGAACGAGACGAGGCACCTGTTGTGGCCGAGACCTTGGGCCTGGATCCAGATTGGCCCATGCCTTAAAATGTCCCTGCAAGTAACATCTCTAATTTATTTTCTAATTATTAGCGAGTGAGAGCTATGTTAGCGTCATTCTATAAAGCTGCACGAGGGCCATTGACAAAGGACCTCGCAATTTTGAACAATTTTCAATTTGTAACGGGCTCACGCGTCTTTTCATTAATATGTCCTTTGGGTTCTTTGGGGCCAGAATTAATGGCAAATCTTTTCCAACCAAAACCCAAGAAGTGAAGCATGAAAGAAAGATGCAAATTAGAAAGCTTTTAAATATCAGAAGTTAGAGTAAGCGGTGTGGCAATTTGAGGAATGTTATGATAGTTCATGATTCTATTGTGAAGTGACAGCCAACAGAAGTTATTCCGGACATAGAGCCATTAGGTCAAGGTGCATACCATTGCACTCCAGTAAATACGCAACTTCCAGTAAGATTGGATCGTAGATCGAAATTAAGGTAGGATTGACTATTTAATATTAGGATCTGTGATAGTATCGGAATTGAGTTTAGGCGAGTTAGTTATTGATAGTGGTCCGGGTTAAGTTATTTCGGTATTACATATATTGTGTGTTTTGTCATCGTAGATTCTCTCACATATATTATTATTATTATCTAATCTGTTAGACGTTTAAGTTTTAAGATCTTAATAAAGTCAAATTAAGATCATGACAGCTCCTAGTTCTTCATTTATTCCTACACCTCTCGCTCACGCTGATAATCAAGAAGGCCACCCTAGTGGGGCGACTTCACAAATTGACGAGGACGACAAGTGAGCTTGCGCCACCTTCTCCAAACTACCATAGCACTAGAACGGGGGACATCTGAGCCTCGACATATTTATCGTTCATTAACCTACCCTACACGGCGGGTCTTCAGCAACAATAGGCTGAAACTCATGATACGTCAGCCACAAGTCCATGACCTTGTCCATTAGACTACTGCAGCCACATTCTAATCATTAAACCACTTGTCTACAGTGCCAACTTTTTTAATCCTGCTTTATCCGAGATAGAGCCGAATGATCAATGATCGCGAAATATCGGCTCTGTGGTTTACAGGTAAAACATTGTAAACCTAAGGTTGCGGGTTCGATCCCGGTTCGAATAATTCGAAATTTCATAATTTCTTCATGGGAAAATTGTACGCATGTATGTCATATGATAATGTGGCATGTAAAAAATCCATAGATTATCTATTTGACTCTGGTACTCTAGACAAAATTAAATCATGAAAATGTTTAGCATCCGACGAGAGCTTGAATTAAAATTAATTCAAGCGTCGAAATTTGGTAATGAAAGCCGCCATTAGGAAATAGTTCTCTCATTTGGAGACTTGCTGTGTCTGCCAAGGCTAAGTTGCTAATATGCAGCCCATTAGGGGAAAAAATGATTGGGAACTCGGTAAGGGCGTTGTTTCCATTGAGTCAGGCATTCGAGTTTTGATGCCACTGAAAACTCCGTGTGTAGAGGGGCTAATGAACGTTTAATCCAGTGATTCCCAAAGTGGTCTATATAGACCCCCAGGAGTCTATGACGACCTGCAAGGGGTCCACGACAGCAATAAATAATTTGGGGGTCTATGAGGTGTAAATGGGGTCTACGACAGTTGTTCTCATTAAACCAGATCGTGTGTGTGTGTGATTTTAATTTTAAAAGAAAACCAGATGGGGATACCAGATTTTACCAATTTAACACGTTTGTTTTCTAAATTTAATGAGCTAATTTGCAGTTATGTCACAGCATAAATTTTATTAAAACAAGGACCCTCATTTCAGCATTTTTTGCCATAATTAAGCTAAAGGAGTATAATATTGGACGTAGCGAATTTCCCGTTTCTCAACTGGTCACAGACAGGAAATGACCAGGAAAATGACGTTTTAACCTACGTTCACAAAATTTATTCAGATTTTGAAGTGAGATTTGAGAATGCATTTACTTGGTAATTACCACAGAAGGCAATGAATTCCTATGGTCACTTTGAAAAAAAAAAATTGTCATATTACAATAGGAACTGATCGGAATAGGAAGTAACGGAGATCTTAAAGTAAAGTTTAGAAACGGATGTCAGCAATTTTGGCCTTAAAGAGACATACCTGTTATTTATCTCGAATAATGGAGTATTGGAGAAAGTTTTTAAATGTTTTTCCTAGTGAGAAGGAGTTTCAGCGCGGTTGTCTGCTTGACACTACTAACAGAGAAAATTTAGGGTTAAGTCTGACAAGATTGATGACAAATGTTGAAAATTTGTTATTGAAGCACCAGATTCATCCCTATCATTATAAACATTTGTTTTTCATAATCAGTTATTTTATGTATCACTTAAATTTTAAATTAATTAACATGTGTTTCTTCAGTTTTAAACTCTATACTTCATTACAGTTAGAAATTCAAATCTTTTAAATTAAGTTGCTCTGTACCAGCTGCAATAAACACATTTTAGTTAAGGTATCCGACTACGTTCGGAACCATGATTTTGCAAAAGCGTATAAATGAATAATATTTATGATACTTAGTGTGACTTAGATTAGAAAATGTACATAAAATTGTTTTAAGAATATTATTACAGTAAAAAAATTATTTAAGCGCAATATTTTGACAAAAATGAAAATAAAATGACAAATTTTCAAAATATTCTTCTTTTGTGAAAAATGCTTCGATTATACTATTTTGCCTGCATATAGCTCAAACCTCTGTACAGAGGCTCAACTAGTACTTTCGAAATATATAACTTAGAAGGGGGGTTATCCATGTTTTACGACAACAGAGAAGAGAAATTTTAAGGAAGAAACCCCCGATAATTATTTCAATTGGTTGTAACTGAAAATAATGTGAATTTTTCAATAATCATAGTTAAGCCTCTGTAGAGAGGTCTGAGCTATATACAGGCAAAATATTATTATAATAGAAGCATTTTTCACAAAAGGAGAACATTTTGAAAAAAAAAGGTTATTCTAAGTTAATTTTTTGCCAAAATATTGTATTTAAATAAATTTTTTTTTATCAAAATGTCCTTAAAACAATTTTATACATGTATTCTAATCTAAGTGACACTAAATATTATGAAAAATATCCATTTATGCGCTTTTTTAAAATCACGGTTCCGAACGTAGTCGGATACCTTAACAAAATTGCAAAAATTCAATATTTCGTAAGCAGGGGTCTACCCCAAACCGAAAAATATGGCAAGGGGTCTATAAGACAAAAAATTTGGAAACCTCTTGTTTAATCTGTCGATAACTAAAAGTATCATGTTGATAGGGAGGGGAAATTTGGCAGGTCAGATATGACAGGTCAAATGTCACTCGATTCGTGTGCCGTTCTCAAAATCACAAGGTCCGCCGTCACGATACCCCTCTTGTTGCTTCTAAACATGACATTAATGAGTAAGTAACCACTAAAATTTCTTTTTATTCTTCCTATTAGATATTCGGCATCAATTTGCCATTAATTACACAAAATTTTTTATTGATAAATTATTAATATTTCACTCAGAAGCAACACCATGGCTATTGGCAAGAGACCTCGTAATTTTAAACCATAGTCTAGTGACGAGGATGGATATCAAAGCTGGCACTACCCTTTACAAACTTCCATCCCAACGGGAGGGCTTAAAACGACAACAGATTTAAACTGCATCAACCTCTCTATACACCAGGTCTTCATTGTCAAGTCCCAAACATGAACTCACGACTCTTAGGTCACGAGTTCGTGACCATGACTACTATGATTGCCGTGGTCATATAAATATTTATTAAATTACTCACGACTATATAAAAATTTATCAAAAATATTTATTTTGTATAAATAAGGATTTTAAGGTATCCGACTACGTTCGGAACCGTGATTTTGCAAAAGCGTATAAATGGATATTTATGGTATTTATAATGTCACTTGGATTAGAAAATTTATATAAAATTCTTTTAAGAATAGTATTACAGTAAAAAATTATTTAAGTACAATATTTTGACAAAAAATGACCCATTTTCAAAATATTCTCCTTTTGGGAAAAATGCTTCTATTATAATAATATTTTATATGTATATGGCTCAGACCTCTGTACAGAGGCTCGACTAGAATTTTTGAAATATATAAATTAAAAGTGGTTTTATCCATGTTTTACGACAACAGAGGGAAGAAATTTTAAGAAAAAAACGCCGATAATTATTTCAATGGGTTGTTACTCTGAAAATAATGTGAGTTTTTCAAAAATCATAGTTCAGACTCTCTGGAGAAGTCTTACTTTATATAAGCACACACACACACAAAATATTATTATTTTAAAAGCATTTTTTATAAAAGGAGAAAAAGGTTATCCTAAGTTAATTTTTTGAAAAATATTGTATTTAAATAATTTTTTTTTTGTCAAAATGTCCTTAAAACAATTTTGTACATATATTCTAATCTAAGTGACCCTAAATATGAAAATTATCCATTTAGGCGCTTTTTTAAAATCACGGTTCTAAACGTAGTCGGATACCTTAAAAAGGTACTCACTGTACAAGTCACGGATGCTAACTAGAGGAATCGATGTGTCTTTCTGGTCTTCTGACCTTGTTTCACAAGTATTAGCAAAACAAAGCATAATTATATGTTATGCAAAACAGGATATTTGGCTGGAGTTTTTTTTTTTTATTTTAAAAATTTGTGTTCATTATAAATATCATGAAGAATTATAACTTTGACATAATTTCAAGGGGGCGGGGGGAAAGAGGCTCAGTCGAAAAATCAATTTGTTATGTTTCGATACAAACAATATTTTTTTCCTAATTTTACTTTCAAGATTTATAGTTTAAGGGCAAAATAAAATGTTTTTGTAGTACAATTGCATAATGTCCGGGTTTTAAGTACAAATAAATTTGCATTTTGAAAATACAGCAAATGTAATAGAGGGGAAAGCTCATTTTTTATTCATAACAAAATTCAGAAAAAAATATTTTTAATGTGTTTTCATGATATTTATTCGTGGCACAATATGTTTACATGTGAATTCATTCAAAATACCAAAATCATTTTTCGCTTGTAAATCTTATGTATTAGTTAATAACAATATCCAGTAAAAAAATTATGATGAAAATATATTTATTATAAAAATAAAGCATTTCACATAGTTTAATTATATTTAAATCTGTATTAAAAGATTATTTTTATGCTTTATTAATATTAAGGATAGATTTTTCTCCAATATTTAAAATTAACTATTTAATTCTATTTTTATGTATTTACTTTCGCTTTATTCATATTGTGAACTATTCTAATTTTTTTCCTTGAGTAATTATACACCACAAAATGTCAACACCTACATTAACACAAACATTTGAAAACACGCGTTACTTTCACTTGATAAATTCAAATTTCAACAACACATTATCCAGAAGTGCAAACATGTTTATATTTTTACACATAATAAATGGTTTAATTCAAAGTAAAAATAAAGAACAATAAACGAAAAACTTCCAAAGTGAAAATTTTCAGAAGCATTATAAATAAATATATGCAGATTTTTGCCTAAAAAATTTGAGAATATTTTTACGAAAAATATGTTTAACTACCACTAAAAATTTTCTACTTGACTGCTATTGTAACCCTCTGACCGGAACATCCGTCTCTCAGACGGGGATAATTTGCTTTGATGACTGTAGGTGTGATTTTTGGGATGGCCTGCCTTGACATCTTCAGTTGGACTCTACCCAGTGGGAGGGACACGTGGTTTTACTTGGCGATTTTTTTTTTCAACTCACGATATGTGTCATTTTTCTTATCTATCACCATCTATCATATCGATATTTCTATAGTTTTTTCGTTTTGGGTATTATTATTTTTAATTATTTTTACATGAATATAAATAATTTCTAATCAGTTTTTATAAAAATACTAGTCACAATTCTTGTGATCAAAATATATTAATATAGTGTACTTTCTAAAAACTTAAATGTTAAAAATTCTACTCAATTTCATGAGCGATAAGGACATTTAAAACAGTCCTTAAGGTATACGAGCACGTTCGTAACCGTGATATTAAAAAAGCGCATAAATGGATAATTTTCGTGATATTTAGTGTCACTTAGATTAGAATACATGTATAAAATTGTTTTAAGGACATAATGACAAAAAAAATTATTTAAATAGATTATTTTGGCAAAAAATTAACTTAGAATAAGCTTTTTTCAAAACGTTCTCCTTTTATGAAAAAGGCTTCTATAATAATAATATTCTGTGCTTATATAAAGTAAATTCTCTTCCGGAGAGTCTGAACTAGGATTTTTGAAAAATTCACATTATTTTCAGAGTTACCACCAATTGAAAAAATTATCGGAGTTTTTTTCTTAAAATTTCTCCCCTTTGCTGTAGTAAAATATGAATAAATCCACTTCTAAGTTACATATTTCAAAAATTATAATTCAGCCTCTGTACAAAGGCCTGAGCTATATACAGGCAAAATATTATTATAATAGAAGTATTTTTCGTGGAAGGAAAATGTTTTAAAAATTGGTCACTCTATGTTCATTTTTTGTCAAAATATTGTACTTAAATAATTTTTTATTGTAACAATATTCTTAAAATAGTTTTATATACATTTTCTAATCTAAGTGACACTAAATATCATAAATATTATCCATTTATACACTTTTGCAAAATCAAGTCGCGGATACCTTAAGGTAATAAAATTCAAAAATAAAATGTGTACCCGTCTGTCAGACGGATACTTCGAAGAGCGGCAAAAAAATTGATGTTCCTGCCAGACGGTTAATCTAATTTTGTGTAATCTTATAAATATTTTCAATGATCATTGTTGTGGGATTAAATTTGTTAGATGAAGAAGCCAAACTTTGAATTGGAAAGTGGCTAATATTGATGTAAAGAAATTCTTATTAAGATAATTTTAAAAAAAGACAAATTTATAGTGAAAATCAATCATTACCGGAAAATCATTATGAAACTGAAAAATGATGGCTTTATTGAAAATAAATGGGGGAGAGGAAGGAAAGGTATTCTAAGTGATATCACAAAAAGGAAGATTTTGAAAGAAAGAAGATTGATCCTTAAGTAAGTGCAGTCAAACATGCCGCAGAAACTTCTCAAATCATAGGCATAAGTGTAAGTGCAGAAATTGTGAGAAATGTAATTAGACAAGCTGTGGAAAAAGTCAAGTTGTTAGAAAGAAACCGTTCAAGAGCTTACAAAATCAGAAAGAGCTTTGGAGTTTGAAAAAATTCATAAACTATGAAAACCAATAACTTTTGGAAAGAAGTTAAATTCAACATTTTTGACAGTGATGGCCGTCGCAGGGAAACACCAAAAAATTTACGTCCTACAGTTAAACATAGTGGTGGCTTCGTCATGGATTGGTTTCATCCGAGTTAGAAAATTTAGTTTTTATTGATTACGAGGACTGTTCAATAAGTAATAAGACTAAAATTATATATATATAAAAAAAACCCCAGAATACCTTTAACTGTCATCATTTACATGGTTTTCTTAAAAATAAGTTCCGTAATGTATTTATCCCAAAGTTCTGTCCACATCTTAAAAACATGTAAAAGTCCGTTTTATGAGAGCTGTTTTAAAACCGCCTCCACAGCCTTTACACATGCTTTGTTGCTTGCAAAACGTTTGCCTCGAAATGGTTTCTTAAGTTGAGGAAACAGCCAAAAATCGCATGGACTGTATGGAGGATGTGGTAAAATCTCTACATTGTTCTGCTGCGAAACACCCAGTACGCAACGAGCAATATGTGGCAGGGCATTGTCATGATGCAATAGGAAACCATTTCGGTGTAATGGACGTTTCCTTTTAACGTGCTGTACCATTGTTCGCAGGACATTCGTGTAGTTCGAGACGTTTACGGTAGTACCGGAATCAACAGCGTGTTGATACACAATTCCTTCATAGTAAAAAAAAATTATGGTCATAACTTTACCAGCTGATTTCACACTTTCTACTTTCTTGAGAGTAGGTGAAGATGGATGTTTCCATTCACTGTTTTGTTGTTTTATGATTGGATCATAGTAATACAACCAAACTTCATCTGCTGTGATAAAGCGTTTTAAGATATTGTTGTCTTCTTGTTCCAGTCTTTAATCATATCGCATCATATCAAATGTCTCCGGTGCTGATTTTTGAAGAGTTTTGCTTCCATTTCGACAACTAGGCGCGTCTCGTAGACGCCCACAAACACGCTTCAGTTCGATCACGTGATACTCAAGAATACAAATTTGTACACGCCATTTACAGGTAGCTTATGTTAATACAAACAACAAACTTTTCTTATACCACAGAAATTAACATTCTGATGAGTGATTTTCGGCAGTAAAATTAGTCTTATTACTTATTAAACAGCCTACGTACATTATGAACTATATGGTTTACTCGAATATACTCCGGAACAATCGAAAGAAAACACTAAACATTTGGGTTTAATTGGAAATTTTATTTTCCACCAGGACAACGATCCCAAACACACGGCACGTAGCGTCAAAATGTGGTGTTTTTTTCACTGTAAATAACAGTTACATACACCACCACAATCCCCCGACATTAATGTCATTGAAAATATGTGGGCCACACTTGAAACAGCTGTCCAAATCCAATAATTACTTACAAAACCCACTTAAAACGTGTTGCAAAAGGAATTGGGTAAAATATCTTCATATACCACCAAAGAGTTGGTCGAATCAGTACCAGGACGTTTAGAGGTTATTATAAAAGCCAAAGGACATGCAACTAAATATTGACACTTTTGTATGTGATGCATTATAAAAATTTTATTATTCTATTCTCAATTTTTTGAGGTAAAAATCTGCATTTCCTTATTTAAAATGTTGTGTTGTTTGTTGTAAAAGTTTTACTTTGTAGGATTTTTCTTTATTTTTACTTTAAATTAAACCATTTGTGTGTGTGTAATGTGTAAAAATATAAACAGGTTTGTACTCATTGGTAATGTGTTATTTATATTGTTAAGTAAAATTTATCAAGTAAAATAAGGTGTACTTTCATTTGTTTGAGCCATTGTATACTAATTATTTTTAAACGTTATTTAAAATTTTAAAAAATGATATGAGGATCTCATAAATATTTATAAACAAAAAAGTAATTCTCAAATTGGACAAAAATTTTAAATCTCTTTTGCAGATTTACCTAACAATCTCACTTTTATCTGAAAATGAAATAACTGTATGCCAACAAAATATTTGGTCAAATAAAATGTTTGGTTTCTTTGTTTAGAAACGTCTTCAATAACGGCAACATATTGCCCATCGTTGACAGACCTCTATTTTGTGTATGATTAAATGATTTAAATTTTTGATTTGTTTTTCTACTATTATAGAGTGGAACGAAAAATATTTTTAGGTATTTCAAAATCTACCTATGAAGAAAAGATGTTCTCTAGTATACAAATAAATGGATTTAAAAAGAAATATTATTCTGTTAAATATTGCCAAAAAGAAAATGAAGTTAATAATCTTAGTTTCTTTTAACGTAAAAGAAACCAGTGGCTAAATGGTAGCGCATCAAACCCTGAGATGGCAAGGTCGACTCCGCCTTGTATACTTCTGTGGGTCGATACTTGAGTACGAACATTATAGAAAAATCATTTTATTTTGAGTGCAAGATCATCAAACCAAAATTATATATATATATAAGTATTTTTACATTTTTTCGAAAGTTGAACCTTTTTGTGGCAATATTAAATTTTGAAATTAATTTCTTAAATTATTTTTCTCTTAATCTTCATACAATACAACATCTTTTCCATGTATAGGAAAGTTCCGATTATCAATAATTTTTTTCTCCATATATACAGTTGTGTGTGTGTTTGTGAGAGAGAGATATATGGAGCAACAAAGGCTATTATCCCTTTTTTTCCCATATAAACACAATCCATTCTGCATACATAATATAAATCTTTACTTCGAGATATCACTATGTCAGTGCTTCTCAAAAAGTTTCAATATTCCCGATCCAATATTCAAAATTCTAATTTTCTCTCGCTCCCCTCACCCCATACAATAACAATGTATTGAATTCAATAATACTATACTTCGATGCTAAAACTACGATACGTCTTTCACCTCTTAAGTGCCACAGGCGTATATAAACGTCTCGCTCAGTCAAAGCATTGATTTTCCCAGACGTATATATACGTCTTTCCGAAGTACGATCTATTCTCTGCACTGCTTTCTATAAAATTATTACGAAAGCTTTGGAATGCAATAAAAGGACCTTGACAATGTTTGCGAAGAATTTACTATTTCAGAATATTTTTGTTCTTTATTCCCCCCCCCCCCCTATACATCACATACGCGCATCTACGTGGTAAATGGTTGGCATTGGGAAGCGAATCATGTAACTTTTAATCGACAGTTAAGGGATTAATTATAAACCATACTAATTATAAAGTTGAGTGTTACTTTTTGTATATAATTTTATATATGGCAATCCCATGGAGTCACTGGTAATTATCAAACTTGTTCTTAACTTCGTATTGTTAAATTAATTATAAAATACATTATGTAGCACTGATACATTTATAAGTATAATATATTAGTGTAAATGTGTAAATTATTTTTTATATTATGTCAGAACATGTTTTTTTTTTCCGTTGCTCGCGCCCCCCTCTTACAGTCGTCACGTCCCCCCTAGGTGCGTGCCCCACAGTTTGAGAAACGCTGCACTACGTGGAGTTACTTGCTGCAAGTTTACAAACACACACATCAAACTATGTACCATTACACTTTTTATCCAATTTCTTTGTTTATATTTATCAGAAATAATATAGTACATTATTAAAAAAATATCAAATTTAATTTATGTTTCACAATTAAAAGAATGAATTTTTCACATCCAGAAATACGCTGGAAATACTCAGAGAAACGAAATACTCATAGTTTTATTGTCTACTGAGTTGTATATACCCAGGGTGACACAAAAGATTCGCCTGGCTGAAGGAGGGAGAAATATTAATGTTGCGCTATAGAGCAACCCGAGGGCTATTGGTAAAGGTCCTCGTAACTTTGAACCTCGGTCTAGTGACGAAAACGACACCTGAGCTAGGACCTAACTCTCCGAACTACCACATTACGTCAATGGGAGGACTTTAAGCCTCGATAAAAAAACGTGCATCGTCTCCCTGTACATAGTGAGTGTTCAGTTTCACCAAGGCTCTAACTCGAGACACGCCAGCCTCGAGTTCGTGGTCATAACCAATAGGCTACAGCAGCTACCTCACTGGGTTGAAGCACATTAAATCTGTAGGAGCTTAAAGTCTTCACGTTCGCGTAGTGGGAAAGTTTGATAAAAAGAGGTGCCACTTCAGGTGTTCCACTTGTTATATGACCGAGATATAAGAATATCAGATCTGTCACTAATAGCACTCGTGTAGCTCCGAAGAGTGACGATGATATGCAACCATTCAACTGTACACTTCTTACGATTGCCAATATTTAAATACCGATTTTTAAGAAAAGAAAAATAATTAAATAATAATAATAAAATAAAAATTGGTAATTATATATATACCGTCGGCCAGTTTCATCCATTCAAAATACGCGATAAGCAGCCAATAGTGGGAAACCGCGTTCCAATTAATGTTCAAACATAATAGTAACGATAGCAGCATTTAGCGACATTTTTTGAATTTGCGATTCCTTTTGACTGGGAGAAATGAGTCGACGGTATAATACGTACAAAAGATTATTATGTATATAATTTTTACGTTACATAAATATTTACTTTCAAAAAATTGTATATTACTTTAAGTTATACATTTATTAGAAGATTTGCAGTTACTAAATCAAAAATATTGTAAAATCTCTCACTTCTTCACACCCCTCAGGGGGCTCACCTTCTTTAGGTGAGTACGGGTGCCACAATCCCGGGGTGCCCTAGTGATCTTTTCCTTTTCTCAAGGGGTTTACTGTCTTTGGTAAACACGGGCTTCACGAACCCGGGGTACCCTAGTGATCCTTCTCTATTTTCGACCCTTTCTCTTGTCATACAATTTCGTCTTTTATTCTTTTCCCGTACAGACCACAGACATAAATATGTGTGCATGTACTTTTATGTATTTTTTTAAAAAAGACTTTCTCTTTTTTTTAACTAGAGTTTGGTGCAGCTTGGCCGAAGTTGGCCCTTGCGCCATTCAAATTCAAATTCACTCACTCACTCCTTCACACTAAAAACTAAATAAGCTAATTTTTACAGCAACTTGAAGATCATCAAGTTTAACTAGGTAACTGTGATTGACGAGTATACTCGTCCTGGAGAAGTTGTAGGATTTTGTGTTTTGACGAGTATACCCGTCATGCGAAAAAGTAGTGACCATTGACTACTTAAATTGCAATTTTTGAGAAAAACAAAACATATTCTCAAATGTCAAGATGTTTACAATATTTCGAGACCATTCTGGTGTGAAATAAATAAAGAAAGAACATAAAAAATTTAAGATGAACCCATGCATCCCCGTATGCATCAGCTGAAACAGCGTGTGAGTTCGCATAGCGAATTTATTTATTTGCGATGATAATGTTTTTCTGTTTCTCGCCTAAAAGGGGCAAAGGTAAAGTCAGAAATTGATTTATATTTGGGTTCCATCAGGTATGGTCAGCCATAAGACAAATGCGTGACGCCGACTAGGCGTTGAGCCTATTGATAGCTGCTGGCTCCAAGTTACTTAACTATCGAGTGGTGCAAATGTCATTGTTTGATGTTGACACCATGCTCTGACATTAGAGTAATGGTTGAGTTGAGTTTGGTGTTTTATGGCGCAAGAGCCAGTTTTGGCTATACTGCGCCAAACATTCATAGGTCTGTGGTCTGGACGGAAAAGAAGAAATTGGACGACAAGATGGAGGGTCGAAAATAGAGAAGGATCACTGGGGTATCCTGGGGTCGTGACACCCGTGTTTACCAAAGATAGTAAGCCCCTTGGGAAAAGGAAAAGATCACTAGGGTACCTCGGGATTGTGACACCCGTACCCACCTAAAGAAGGTGG